>JAVYIG010000319.1:0-605000 GCA_035222895.1 Strongylocentrotus droebachiensis | reverse complement strand
TAAACCCCACCAAGGGCCCTATAAGGCGGCCCCTGGATGCTCATCTGATCGTAATTAAATGTCTAAAACCGCTGAGCTTCTGGGGGCTTCGCCCCCTGGACCCCAGTACGATTAGTGACCTGCATGCAAGTGTCACAAATAAGGTATCAAAATATGCTCATCTGACCCTTATTAAATGCCTAAAAACTCTGATCTTCATGGGGCTCCGCCCCTTGACCCCCGCCGGGGCGTTGCCCCCTGGACCCCACGCCAAAGTTACACCCAACTTAATTGCTTTGCTCTATCTGATCGCAAATACTTTATCCCCCCCCCCCCCCCTCCAACTTTGAAAAACAGTTCCGCGGGGCCTGCATGTAACATGTAAGAGCGATGATGATGCGGATTTTTTTCTTCCCTCCCCCCAAAAAAACGGTTTGGCTCATTACGTCACTCCTCCCTCGTTCCTCGCATTTCGTCCCCCCCCCCCCCCCCCGGTCATGAAAAGAAATCGCCGCCCCTGAGAGAGAGATATATATATACATAGAGGGAGATAGAGAGAGGGAGAGAGAGAGAGACAGAGAGAGAAACAGAGAGAGAGGGACAGAGAGAGAGAAAGCGAGAGAGGATGGAAGGATGAGATAAAGAGAGAAAGAGATGTAGAGAATAAAAAAATAGGAGAGTTGGGGAACTGGGGGTAGTCGGCAAAAGTGTCCAAATGAATTATCATAAACCTGCAACACAAGTTGATTTAAAAGTATGTCTAGGTGTACACATGAGCATCTTTCCTAAACGACAGTTTATGACAGCTTTACATTTTTATATTGCCCTGGAGCATCAGTAAGAATTCCTTTTGAAAGGGTATTTTTGATTTAATTTGATATTTAAATATTTCTTGTGGAAATTTATGTTTCATGCTCATTTATTGGACAGTGAAAGTCATAGTACTCATTCGGGTTATTAATTTTTCATTACATTATTTTTTTTATTCCAACTTATTGTTCTTTCATTGTTAACTGCAGGTGGCTTTCACATAATCAAGTGTCCGAAGTAGGCTCACATGCATTCAACGGTGCTACATCATTACAGACTATGTAAGAAACATTACTATTCTGTTCTTATTTTATTTATGAAATTCGATATTATATCTAATAATGTATCGTTTATTCTGTGTCTTTTTTTGTAAACAACTGTCGAGATGGAGATCCAGAGAGATAAGAAAGGAGAAGATGAGAGAGAAAGAGGAGGTTTAGGAGATGAAGATGATAATGATGATGGTGACGACGATGATCATGATGATCATGATGATGATGATGACGGTAATGGTGATGCTAACATTGTTGATGATGCTGCTGCTGCTGATGATGGTGATGATGATGTTGTTGATGATAACGTTGATGATAAGGAAAAAAGAGGGGGAAAAGACAGGCATAAAATTACCTATAGAGCCCAATCTTTTTTATTTTTCTGCAGAGACTTATCTTACAACAAATTGGAGACAATAACAGCTGACGTGTTTTCTTCTGACCCCCATTTGCACAATCTACACATCATGTACGTATATCAAATTTTACTTCCTAGCATTTTTAAAACGTTTAAAATGTGTGTAACTGGGTTTGTCGATCAGATATCGATCAGATACGCCTGGGGACCTGTAACGTCACTATCCGAAAGACGGTATAAAGACAGTAAAAGGGTATAAGATCATAAAGATAATACCACCGAACGATTTCATGAGATTATAAAAAGACTTTATTGGTACGTCAAGTTTATTTCCCCTCAAACATGCAATTTAACAGCGATTACTTTATCTAGCAATAATTTCAAGAACAAAAAATATTAATAATCAAAAAATAAAACGCGAAAAAAGGTGTATGCGTAAAATCAATTGAAAATTCACAATGGATTCCAATAAATACACAGTGCAAGTATTTAGTCATTATCTGTAATTCAACTCTTTCTATCGTTTCCTCTCTGTTTATTTCTTCTTTCCCCCTCCCCCTCTCTCTCTCTCTCTCTCTTACCGTGGCCCTCTCTCTCTCTCTCTCTCTCCCTCTCTCTATGTCTCTCTCCTCCTCTTCCTCATAATCCTCTCCCTCCTCCTCTTCTTCTCCTCCTCCTCTTATTCCACTCCCTCCTCCTCTTCCTCTGCTTCCTCTTCCTTCCCCTCATTTTCCTCTCCTCCTGACTTTACTCTTCCTACTCTCCTTCTCCTCCTCCGCTCCTCCTCCTCCTCCTCCTCCGTCTCATCAGTACTGAAGTGAAATGCTTACTATCGATTTGTTTTCTTTCCTTTTATTAGTGATCTCTCTCATAATGACATCACATCTCTCGAGCCACATTCATTTCAGGCCATTCCCAGTCTAAAACAACTGTAAGTATGATTAAATTTCGAGTATTAATTTTAAGTTACAATTGACATACAGTTGACAATGTTGCTTCTTAGGAGGCAAGGAGCCATGATCCCCATAACATAGATTTGAGGTCATAAGGGTTGGATGTGTTAGCCATGTACAATTGCTTACATTAGGTAAACTGCAACATTAATGATTCTACAATGTCTTTTTTTTTATTCGTTTTCTTTTTCCATTTTTGTCAATACTAATAATTTTGTTCATATTCATCTTTGAAACAGAAATGGCATCGACGGATAACAATTATAACCTAATCATAAGATCAGCGGATAAGGGACAAACTAGAACGTTGTTATGAAAGTTTATTGATTGCCTTTTATAATCTTGTAATCTAACCACTCTTTTTTCTGTTATTACAAAAAAATAGCGATAATTAACATTTAAATTTTATTTGTTTACAGGTATCTTCATGATAACCCGCTAACTCAACTGAATGGCGAATCCTTTACTCACTGTCGATTGCTCAACACGCTGTAAGTGAAACATTTTAAGCCCATCGCACACTGTGATCCCACTGCGTTCTGATTTTCGAAGAAATTATATTAGATATAGAAATCCAAACACACATCATTTTCCTGATTTCAGTTCATACAAGGATAAGATTAACAATAACAACACAAATTTAGAGCACATCTAGTCAGAATAAAAGTTGAATCGGCTTCAAATCGTAGACAATCGCACGATTTGTCTGGGACTTCATACGATTCTGAGACGATGTACATTTTTCTCATAAAACAAGCTGTAAAAGAAGTTTCGATTTTGTTTATCATAGTACTAATCAGAACTTGGGTTGTTAAGATTGTACATGCTAGAATGTTCACATCAATGCTGCTGCAAATACATGTACTTCATCAAGGGTTAGTTAATATTCTGACGGTAACTGGGTTTGTTATATAAATTATATAACGTACAAAATCCTCTGGACGGCCATGCATTATGGCTCAAGGAATGGGCACACAGAGGATTTTTTTATGTTGGGAACCGGGGTAAAATGCAATAAATTATTGAAAATTTATCGCATTTTCTTTGTGTTTTTTTATTTATGGAAACTGCCCCCTACCCTAGCCCCCGCTGCGTACAGTCATGGTTCAGTGACAAAGCAATGGTCTCGTAACTGTGAGGACCCAGGATCAAAACCGTGTCGATGTGCTATATTAGTGCCCTTTTGTGGGGCATTAATCCTCATTACTGTCATTTATGCCTTAAGGGCGTAGGTCCCCTATATTTGATAAGCATAGCAGCATACACATGCTTTAGCAGTCACGCAAAGCACACATTGTCAAATTATTATTCAATTAAATCTGAGAATAATATACTATTATCTAGATCTATTATTTTTAAATTATTTTTAAAATAATTCCATAAATTGGGGTAAAAGCACACATTGTCAAATTATTATTCAATAAAATCTGAGAATGTATACTATTATCTAGATCTATTATTTTTAAATTATTTTTAAAATAATTCCATAAATTGGGGTAAAACAAAAATATTCCAAATGTATGATTGACAGTGTAGTATGAAACGGGCATAGGTATTCGTGCTTATCATTACAAATAATAGGTTCCTCTCAAATGTAAAGAAATTTTGTCTTAACGTGGCTTTTGTTTTGTGTTTGCTCATCATCCACAGGTCGCTTGCACACTCCATGCCACGTGAAGCCCATGAAGTGATGACGATTCTTGAGCACTTGTCCAGCCTGCAAATGGTGTACGTATTATATCCGTTAATTGCACGAGATGCGTCAATCCACTGCTCCAACCGATTACGTCAATTTAAGAGTGTTCTGGTTACAGCAGACAGTCGACAAAACAGAGAATTATATGAGGAGTCAAACTATAATGTTCTTTGCTCATTATATGCACTTAATGTATTTTGCTTATGACGATTTAGTGAATTGTTTCCGCTTGTGTGCCATTGACGCATGGCGAAATCGAAACCTTGCGCGAGGCCATCGCACCCCTGTGTCAAGTAGTTGTGTCTATAACAAGAGACTCCGTCAGAAAATGTCCTGCACGATTTCTTCCTTGTAATTTCTTTAACGGCACAATGGAATTGACGCCTCGTGTGCATCTGGCATGTCAGAGATTTCTCCGACATGGCATTCTGCCAGTATTATAGTACAGCATTTACTTGGTATTCAATGAAATCTATTTAGCTCCTGTCGAAGAATTCGTCTTTTTTATGGAAGTCAGGTACGCCAAAATGATAGACATTATTGCAAGATAAGAATTTGTAAGATACAGCTGAATGAGAAAGAATGTTTGTAATTTTTAAAAAAATAACTAAAAGACGGTTTACTCTGCGCCAAATTTTGTACGCTTGTCGATTCATTTTTTGAACTTTTGTCTTCTGCTCGTAAGTTTAATTTCAAATCAAATTTTCCTGAAGTTAAGTTTTCATCATTACTTTTTTCATATTAAACCTTCTTTTCTTTTTTGTTTGTTGTTCATTCTGGCAGATTCATTGACGGAATTACTAAAGACTGCACGTGTGAATGGTTAGAAACGATTAAAAATTTGAAGGCGCGAAATATTGATATCATGGATGAGGACCATTTGATGACCAACTGTATCGAAACGTGGAGAGTCGATTGCGATGGTAAGATTATATCGGGCGGTGCGCTTTGAATATTTCCTCAGTCTCCCCCAAATAAAGAGGAAGTCTTGCCCCCATCTATACCCCTCATGCGTCCTTCGGAAGGTCGGTTAACGGTCGGTCCCCAGACGTAAATCATCATATCTGATTGATACACGTCACTACTCTGTCAAAAAAAAAAAATTACACACACACACATGCACATACCATCCATATTTTTTCTTCTGTTTGTTGTGTTATTTTGAATACTAGGATAACATTTTCGCTGACAATTACCATCGGACAACAGCTATGGCCAGGAAAAATACCCACACGCCCAAGGAAAACTAGTAAAAACTGGGACTACGCCTTACATTGGGAAACTGTCGACTATAATTCTAAGAAAAAGACCTTCGTACAGCTGTTATCCCATAAAACTACTTAACTGGGACAAGTCTCAAGGAAATCATTCCCCCCTTCCACGACAACTTTCCCGATTCAATTGGTTTGTGTTGTGGAAAAGTTTGTGGAAACTTTAAGGGAGTAGTATAAGTGCTAAGGTAAATAAGCTTTAGGCTCTATAGTTTCTTTCGCCGAAAGCCCCCCCCCCTATTATACATACACAAATTGCCCATGAGTTTATTTTTTTCGAAAGTTGCGATCGCGTTTAATTTATGTATAAGACTTTGTCGTCTGATATTAAGGATTCTTCACCCAAACGTATATTCTACCACTTTATTTTCAGTGTCGCATATTCATCGAATCATTCTGGACGAGCTTCGCCATCGTGCCCCCCATACCCACGAAATCGCCATGGATGATATACAACCTCCCGTTGTCAAGGGCAACGAGACTCTGACCTTGCCCGATGGATCCGAGTATCAACTAAACTCTGTCGAAGGCAAGGCGGCGCTATACAAGTACGACCATGATACGCAAGAAAAAATCGGGCAGATAGAAGACGAAGAAAAACGGAAATCTTTCCAGGATATGTTCAAGCATGCAATGACCGACTTCATCAAAATTCATTACGACTTGAACGGGTAATTTTGAAGACCGATGAACTAGATTTATTATTATAATTATTTATTTATTCTCTTTAACAAGCGTATACAACATGAAAGCACTAATCGGGCACACTTTGTGCGACTTAACTTACATTTGAAGCGCTGAGATTTTCACTTGTTTTGAAGGAATTTTACAAGAAAATCCATCACAGTGATGAAAATGTGAATATAATTTTTTTTTTTTTTTTCAAAGGGTAACAAAATATATGAAAAAGAATAATTCACTTTTGAGAGATGTACTTACGTATATGCAGTCGATTCTGTTTAAAAATAAAGTATTGCCTCCTTTTATTCGAAATTATTTTTCATAATAATGACGCGGTATCTTTAACAAAGTTGTAAGATTAATCCGGCGGAATGCCAAAGATAATTGTAAATTTCCCCAGTTAAATAATTGAAGACTTTGAATAACCTGTATTCTTATTGATATTTTGTATTCCAAAGCGGCGTTGATGGAACGGGCGAAAACATGGTAAGTTGATTTTGCATTCGCGGTGGGTATTTACGATCTATATTATTAAAACTGTGATTATTGACGTCCTTAAATTATGTTTATACATCTTGGTATATGTAGTTGGCCTAAGGAATTCATAGCCCAGTTCCCAGAAAGCTTTCAAAAATTCTAGAGTTTAAAAAAAAATAGTTATGTCATGTGGCAGCTTCACATATTAATAGGGACTTTTAGATTGAGTGGACGAGAACACAACACGCCGACTGATCATGCGTGTCAACGTACTTAACTGCCCATGTTGACTACAATTAGAAATCTTTTAGATTGCACTCGAAGATATACATGCATGCAGGAAGTAACACTATATACATCACGGACAAAGAAAGAGGACAAAATATATACAGTTCCTCATTCAACCCTCAACAAAAGAACATCCCTTCACTGCTATTATGTAAAAATGTGTAGAACAGGTGAATATGCATGTGACACCTGTTCTACACATTCTTACATAATAGCAAGGAAGGGATGTTCCTTTGTCTACCTGAGGAACTGTATATTTTATGCGCACGCGGCATACTAGTACCTTGAGCATGTAAAGACGCTATATCAATATCAATATGTCTGTACGTATGTACTAGATTTAGGAAAATCAAGGTTGATGCATTCTCGATCGCCGACTGAGACGCCCGGCCCCCCCCCCCCCACTCAGTGTTATTTAGGGTACGCATATGCTCGTTCCCTCTTTTTGAAAGCACCCCCTATCTGAGGACTGCCAACATTTCCGAACCCCCCTTTCGCGGGCTTTTCGCGGGCTTTTCCTGCCTTGGAGACCCCCCTAAATCAGGAAAAATGCTCAATGTACCCCCCTAAATTCGGAATAACTTCTCAGGAGTCCAAAGAGATGAGAGAAAAAAAGGAAAACACCCCCTTTTTAAAGAAATCTCCGGGTGAAAAGTAAAATACACCCCTTTTTTTACAATTCTCGGGCCGGACTTTGTCGCACGAAAAGTACCCCTTTACCGGACATTTTGGCAACACGCATGTGGTCATTCCGACCCCTGAGTGGGGGGGGGGGGGGGGGGCCGGGCTGAGACGACGTAACGCATGCGCAGTGCCTTAAAATGACGTCACGCGTTGCAGTCGAAGCTGTCGACGTGCAAATCTAAAAGTCCCTAATATGTTTTTCGAAGAATGGTATTATGTAGGCATTGCAGAACATAAAATTGAGGTACACATAGTCACAATCAAGAACAAATCAATTTAATTCACCAGTCGTATATACCAGTTTTCCAAATCGTGGTCAAATTCTTCCCCTTCTCTCTACTTCTCTCTTCCTCCCCCTCTCTCTCTCTCTTTTGTCTTACTCTTTCTCGTAAATATTAGGCCTAATTATTTATTAATACATTAATGCATTTCATGATTTTGTTCTTTCTTCTCCTTCTATTCCTCCTCTTCCTTCTTCTCTTCTTCTTTTACTTAATCAACTTATTCTTCTTCTCCTCCTCCTTCTTCTTCTACTTCTACTGTCTTCATCTTCTCATCTTCTCCTCCTCCTCCTCCTCCTCCTCCTCCTCCTCCTCCTTCTCCTCCTCCTCCTCCTCCTCCTCCTCCTCCTCCTCCTCCTCCTACACTTCCTCCTCTTCTTCCTCCTCCTCCTCCCCCTCCTCCTTCTCCTTCTCCAAGACATTATCCGAGCACTCGCCACACGACTGGGAGACACCTTTACATAATAAACCTCACCCAGCGGTGAAGCCAACGAAGACAAAGACGGGGATGCCGACCGACTTCATTTGGTTGATACTGGCGGGATTAGGCTGCGGATTGCTGGTCATGTGTCTCGTAGGGTTGCAGGTATTGTAACTCTTTTGATTTGTTATTGTGATAATTTTATTCAGTTAGTTACGTATTTATATTATTTGTTTTTTATTTAGTTGTTCCCGTATTTGTTCATTTTTTTAAATTAACATTAAATGATAAATGATTTTTTTTTTTAAATGATAGTAGAATAATATTAGAGAATTTATTGATTTCTGTAATTATGCATCAGTTATCCAATTAATTTATCTCTGTTTTTATCTCTTCGCATCCATCCATTATATGTCTAGTTATTTACGTATTTATTCATTTTTCGCTTTGTTTAGATATTCATTTAGTTAATCATTCATTTATTTTATTGTATTTCATTTATTTACTTACTCGTTTGTGTAATTTCTATTCATCTATATTCAATTATTTCTTAGACTATTGGTGTTCTCTTTTATTGACATATCTATTTATTCAAAATCTATTTATTTATTCATGTATGATGTCTTTTGGCAAGATTGTTATCTGCTACACTTCACCCAGGTGAGGTAAATGGGTACCCGGTAGGAAGAAATTCCTCGAATTCTTGAGCGCCTTTTCATGGCAGCTCGGCTTAAGCTGGGGTAATAATATGATTGCAGGGCCCTCAGGGAAAACAGTATTAATACTGATGATTTGATTATATTTTATTTCATTTTCTTCTGCATTCATGTAAGCATACAGTTTTTTGATAACAATAATAATTTAAAGTACAGTAAGTATTTTTCTGACAATGAATCATAAATAAGCAAATACATTGTTATTTTCAAAACGAAATGATAAACTGTAATAAATACTAAATTTCCTCAAACATTATAAAACATTATAAAATTATTTGCGGAAGAAGGACTGTCATTGTAAGCAAATTGCTTGATAATACGACAGCCCCAGACAAAACTCATGAAATATATTAACACATTTATTAAGCAGAAACGGATAGGTAATTGAAAATACCTTGGGCAAACAAGACATATCATGTCTATTATTATTATTATTATTCATTTATCAATTTGTTCATTCCTTCATTCATTCATTCCTATGCAGCAAGTGGAATGGATTGACCACTCTATAAAAGATCCAGAGAGGGAGAAAAGAAAGAAAGAAAAGAGAAAGAAGAGATGCTGTGGGTAAGAAATAATGGGGGATTATCCTTTCATCTAGCACGAGAATATTATACAGTTCAAAACTAAATTATTCATACCCCTTATAAATTTAATGGTGTTTTTTTCTTCGTAACTCTGGAATAAAAGTTGGACTGGTTGAATTAGGGCCTTTGTCAAACACGTTTAGATGTATAAGCTTTAATTCGTCAAATTCTCCAGAAGCATAATTCGGGACAAATCATTATTGTTCACATACTTCAGCAAATACAAATCTCGTCAAGGGTATGAATAATTTAGTTGTTAACAGAACATCCCATTAACTGAATAATTAATCAAATTATGATTAATGATTAGTACTTAATTTCAATAATTGTCTTTTGCAGGACAAAATGAACCATCCCCTTATATAAACTGACCTTGATAATTAATCTCACATTATTATGAGGTCAAATTGTCAAATACATTTTTGAACAAGATTGGGCGTGGTGGGTAATGAAAAATCCCTCTCCCATTACGGCCAGTAGGCTGTTTTCTTAACAGCATTTGATTTGATTTGATTTGATTTTATTTATTCATCATCAATAACATCAGTGATTAAACATTTGAATACATCGTGAATGGTACATGTTCATAAATGAATATTATAGATCATATTAAAGAAAAACCTAACAAAGTATTGATATGCTAGACATATGTCTTTTCTCATAGAATATAGAAGGTGATGAAAAGGAGCCAAATAATAGCACATGTGCTAGTCGAGTCTGGCCCCTGTTCTTAGCACACACTTGGCAAAAATAAATATATCATTATCAAAAAATAAAACTTGACAGTAGAAGTATACATGTTGAGTAATACCGTAGCACAATTTCTACACTCCAAATATAATTATGAAGAGGATATACCAGGTTAAAAAGTCATAGATACATGTATCCACAGATTATTTATACAAAAAATTGCATTTTTTTGACAAAAAAAAAACAACAAAAATGTAATATGGAGATTATTTACAATATATACATGTGTACTTGCATAATTCAATCACTTATTCATCAAGTAATCGTTGAGATGTTTACGAAAAGTGTTTCTAGACCCTTTGTTTTTGATTTCATCGGGAAGTTCATTCCATAATCGGGTTCCTACACAAGTTACTGAAAATTTGCCTTGTGTTGTTTTATACAGTGGTATACGTAGATGGCCCTTTTCTCTTTTTCTTGTATTGTATCTATGCTCAATTTTATCACAATAATCCGTCAAACAGTGAGGTAAATTATTATGTACTAGGTCATACATAAATGTACATAGAGACAACTCATAGAACTTGTTAATATCTAAGATTTTCAATTCGTAAAACAATGGTGCTGAACGACTCATAAAATGGCTAAATGTGATTGTCCGTATGGCCATCTTCTGTGTATACAGTATGCAATTTAAGTGAGACTTGTAAGTGCTCCCCCACACTTCAATTCCGTATGATATATGAGGTTGAATAAAGGTTTTATACAACAACACTAGGATATTTCTAGGCACAAAATGCCGTAAGCGGAAGAGGATTCCTACTTTTTGTCTGATGCATTTATTAACCATTTGTATGTGGGGTTTCCAAGTCAAGTGTTTATCAATCTTTATCCCAACAAAGAGCGAAGAATCAGCTTCTATTATTTCAGCTTCTGATATAGCCAGTTGCCCTTGAACATTAATCTGCCGTCTCTGGTTTCTTATTAGCATATAACTCGTATATGCTAATTATGGTAAAAAAATATCAAGTTTCCAATGTTCCGACCAAGGCAGATTTAACAGAGCGATATCTGGATATTGTTTGGTCCAGGTAAACTCGACGTGGATCAAGCTAAGAAGCTTGATAGTTATATTTTGTGAGATGAGGATTGAAGTGAGGCTTTTTTCATTCTACGCACATGTATAGTTGCCTATTATAAAGCCTAGTCTTTATCGATGTCACGTTTTGCCAAATTGACGCTAAATCATTACCGTGCGTCAATCAGTGCATCAAGCAATGTTACATGCCCAGTGATCGAAAGGCGTCAATATAATAGCGCTATCTGTGGCACGCCATGTGCATAAAGTTAATGCGAAATAAATGTTTGCATTTTTCATTCTGCAAAACAAAAACAAACAAAACAAAACCTCTGTATGCGATATCACCCACGTCGTGCGTCAGAGACCCCGCGAGTCACTGACGTAGGCATCCGTCAGTGAAACGACGGTCCATGTGCAACAGGACTTACTGATTGGAGTACTTCTGCATTTATTGTTTTGTTATGTTTAGGTGGTTTAGGACCATAACAGAAAAACTGAGTGTTCGTAAGAAGTTTGTGAAGGGCACATCGGAGAAAAAGCATGCCAAACAGAAGTTTGCCAAATCTTCCCAAAACAACTTTGTTGTACTGCATGGACAGGCAAAAGAGGTAAGATTGATTGGTTGCTTTTATTCATATCACATGCAAAAAAAAAGTGAAAAAAAGAATGTTCTGTAAATGATTAGCTACGGAAATGAAATGTCCTACTTGATGGGCCCATGGATTATGGAAAAGGGATGCGAGGGGATCGAAAGGGCAGGAGGACGTCCACTTTTTGACCAATTTAGATTGGCATCCATTCTTCAACCGAAGCCTGTTAGCACTTCCCGAGCACTTCACTCCTATTGAGCTCCCTATATTGTATAATCATCCACACCGCCGGAGAGTTTGGCATGTTGGGCTATTCTACTCAAACTGAAACCCAACGTTGGATTTAAGCTTTTTTTCTTCTTCTAAAATCGGGTATAACAAACAGTTGGTCTGAGGTCTAAGTTTTCCCTTTGTTACACTTATACATGATATTAGACCGTCTGAGACCGTGGGTCTGGCCCCTGTTTCATAAAACTGGTTATCAATAACAAGTTACGATAGTTGTTATAAGCTACTGTAATCCTTGCATTTGATTGGTTGTGAGCAGATTTGTCATAGATCTGTGGCAGTTGTTCTTGATAACAAGTTTTATGAAACAGGGCCCAGGTTTGACTGAATTAACAGAACACGGACCCAAAGTGTAGACCTTCACGTGATTTGTAGGAGAGGACAGAAAGCAGATCATACCACTTGGTATGGTAACGGTAAAAACAAAAGATTGTTCATAATAAACTTTTGCCTTTTTTTCTATTCTTCTCTCTTTAACTCAGACGATGGATCGAATAAACGATGGGCAACATCCACCATCCCAAGACTTCGGTCGCTACACTATGCCGTCCAATCACATCGTACCACCGCTACAAGCTCCGCCCAACTCAGACCATTTCAATCATCCAGCCAATCATGGTCCACCGCCTGCCCCTCCAGTCCCGCCCACCCACGGTCACCGAAGATCGTCAGTGGACGAAGGTGTACGCAGCATGATGACGTCACAGCGTAATAAGATGACTGGAGGGCAGGCAAGTACGCCTTCTGATGGGTCGACGTACTACTTTGATAATTTTTACACGGATAGCGACGATGATGACGATCATGATGACGAGGAGACAGACCTGTTTCGCAGATGACAATAAAAAGTCAAAGAGCGTCAACATGATTATAATCAACAAGTTTACTCTAGTTTGACTTATTGGATCCCGTATAGTGACTGTGACGTATGTACAGGGGCAAGGGGCACCTACCCTCATCCCAATTGAAAAAGAAAAAAAATCTGTGTCGGATCCAGGATTCTTTTGCAGGATAGGGGGGAGGGGCAGCGCAAGTCTAGAGAAACTATGACAGCTCATAAAAATATAACTGACAGGAAATAAAAGGGAGAAATATATATCAATAACAACAATAAAAAAGAGGATCGCAACTGGGGAGGAGCCGGGCCAGAATCTGTGCATCTCTATTATTACTATTTTTTTAGTCCTGAAGACAAATTATGATGCCATATTGGGTTAACCTCCCATTTATCGACCCCTTACATACTGCCCGCTCATTCTAAGGCCTTGTTTTCATGCACTCCATCCATCTATTATTACTGGAGCCCCCCCCCCTCCCCGACACCCATGCCCCCTCAATACCTTGGCCCTCGTTACGCCTCCTCCATGAGTCTTGTCATTTTCGCTTACATGTTTTCCTCTTATTGTTCAAAATGTGTCGTAAATAGTTAAATAAATTAATAAATTGAAGAATATATATAAATAATTGTGATTTGTTTGTTTGAGATAAACTTGAGTTTTAGTCATGTGCTTAAAGGCACACTGTCCTACTTGTAGCTACTTGCTCCCTCTATATAGAAAAATTCCCCAATCGGTGCCTGTTGGTCCCCCGTGATCCTCTTTTTCTTATGTTAAATGAGAGCTGAGTTAATGCGATAGCCACCTGTCACAGTGACCTCGCTGGCTCGCTGGGCGGTCTAATCCCTTCTGGCTGAAGTAGTAAAGCCTGCCTTTAAAGTGTGAAAGAAACGATTGAGAAAAATAAATTGTGCTATTTTGATATTTCGAGATGGCAGAATCTTGCTGGAAATCAAATACAAATGGACATGCATGCATACATACTCATGTGGCCTGAAAGTTTGGTCCAAACCTTTAAGCTATTCCTCACAGTATTTTTAATATCAGGTCATTTCTAGATCATTCATCACAGATGAATATTACCAAAAAAAATGATATACAATACATCCATATTTATAAAATATACCAGCCATTTAATACGAAACAAAATGGGGCCATTTCGTAAAAACAGATTAATGTTCTAAAATATTTCCTGAACACGATTCGTTGAGGCGCCGGGAGCTGCGCAAGGCAACCCGAGAACAAGGCGTATATTCTTAAAATAACCAGTGATCATCACTTCCAAACTTTACTCCCTTTAAATGTTACTATTATTTTGTATTAACATTTTTTTTTAATGTGTCTTTGAGGAGTAATACAAACAAACAGCGATTCACAAAATTCTCATTCTGAGGGCATTCTTTCTTAAACTTCCAATGGCATATTTCACTCTGTACGTCCAGTCAAACCGAATTGATGCCATTTATAATTCCTTTTCTTTTTAACAAGAAATATATTGGTTCAATTAAGATTCATGAACAGAAATAGGTCCCATTTACGAAATAATCTACTTTTGTTCATGTCAATACGTTGCTGAATTAAAATATTGTGTTTAAAAAATGCCCATCATGTATTCAGTAAAAAAAAGCCGGAATAATAATCAAATTCTGCATCTTTGTAATTTAAAGGTCCCTTCATTAATGCGAAACGGGCACCTAGTCGAAAGAAAAGGGGGGGGGGGGCTCTTATCTGAATTAAAGGGGACACTATTCTTATGCAAAAAGGAGACCTTTGGGGGTACTTTCAAAAGCGGGGGCGCTGGCCGGAGGGGCATACATGCATTATCAATGTATCCTGTACAAAATGCATTATAAAAGACAAATCAGGGTTATTTACCGACATCGACTCACTGCTGTAATCTATTTTCAATGGAATCATCTTTCGGTGAAGCCGCGTACATACTGATTTCCGGTTACTCAAGCATCATCACCACATGCATTTATAATTATGTTACTGATTAAAGATCCCGGCCCCCCCCCCCCCCCCCCCCCACTCAGTGTTATTTAGGGTACGCATATGCTTGTTCCCTCTTTTTAAAAGCACCCCCTATCTGAGGACTGCCAACATTTCCGAACCCCCCTTTCGCGGGCTTTTCGCGGGCTTTTCGCGGGCTTTTCCTGCCTTGGAGACCCCCTTACTCATGAAAAATGCTCAATGTACACCCCTAAATTCGGAATAATTTCTCAGGAGTCCAAAGAGATTTCTTTAAAAAAGAAAAAACACCCCTTTTTTAAAGAAATCTCCGAGTGAAAAGTTAATACACCCCTTTTTTTACAATTCTCGGGCCGGACTTTGTCGCACGAAAAGTACCCCTTTACCGGACATTTTGGTAACACGCATGGGGTCCGTCCGTTCTCGGAGTGGGGGGGGGGGGGGGGGGGGGCGGGTTAAAGATATATTTAGTATTTACATGATTGTACTTAGAACCCCATTGGATTGTTTTTTTTTCCTCCGAATAAGATATAATCATACAAACTTGTATCGCTCGCTTGTCAATGAATATTCAGACCATCACACTCAGCTGCAAAATATAATCTTGGACCATGTAAAGAGAGAAACAAATATTAAAATCATCCCTGATATTGTAATCACAGTGTAGGGGCCGGTATACCAATGTCTAAACATATTTGTTTGTATTAAGTTGAAAGACGCTCCGCCGCGCCGCCCCTGTACATCATACATAATTATATGACACTGAAGTGTCAAGTGTGTAGACTCGTCAATAATTGTAATAAAATGACCTACTTAACAACAACAACAACATCTGTCATAAGTACACGTGTGCAATAAACATAGCAGACGACACTTCAGCTACAAAACTTGGCGATCACTCATTGGTTCGCTAGCAGGCTTGACACCTTTTAAAAATATTAATGCGCAAGGGGAATTTTAGTTATTGCTATTTTTGATATATTTTTTTCTTAAAACGATGACCCATTCGTTATTAAATTATTAGGTTTATTCAATAAGATCATAAAACTAGGATTAACCTACCTTATGATGCTGTTTTTATGAGAAATAGAAATGCACACTTTTATCTTCGCGTAATATTCGTAGTGATGAGCATCCGTATGAAAATCTGGTACGTTGCTGAATGCTTGATCCGCCTACTACTAGGTACTACTTCGACAAGATGATGTCCCCAAAACTGCGCATATTTGTCCTTTTGTTGGCCGTATTTAGCCTATCACTGCATGTTGTGAGCAGCCAAGATGACGAAGAAAATGAAGGTTCGTATATTTATTCAAATATATTCTTAATTTGCTGAAAAGATGGAAGAAATTTTTCTCGCTCATCCTCTGGAGTTCAGCGGGAAGGTGTCACAAACTGTGCCCGAGCTCCGGCGTGCTGGCATGCTGGTGGTATGCAGATCGGTCTCAAGTAGACGCGTAGACGTTCAACTTCAAAGTCTAAAACAGTTCAAGTTCAAGTACCAACACTAACTTGGCTAAGTCAAGACAAAACATACCAGGGTCAGGGCAGGCACAAGATTCTCTGACTCTGCTGATTATAGGGTCAAACTTCAATTTGTAGAGTAAAGTCAAAGACAATTTGGGGGTTTATGGCCAGGATTGGCAGAATGGGTTTTCAATTTCATTTCTCATTTTCAATTTCAGGGATCAGGAAGCCCACTAGGCAGTAGTCTAGTGTGTGTGTGTGTGCATGTGTAATTGGGTTTTTACAAACGTGTATCAATCAGATATGATTATTTATGTCTGGGGACTGACTTTTAACGTCACCATCCGAAAGACGTGACTCAGTTTCGAACCTGCGTCCTCGGCTGAATCAATCTAGTACTCCTAGAGTAAGACCGCCAAACTTCGGACACTTAGTCTTAGAGTAAAACCGCCAAACTTCGGACAAAAATTACTTCTTTCAACAGCTCGAACGCAAAATATGAGCATAGCTCAGGCGGGTAACTTGCATGCATTTGATACTACTACTAACCTATATCGTTAGTACAAAAAGTTAGGGCAGGTTGCCGTCTGCAAAACTCACAAAAAACATTGAATTCAGAGACAGATTTCAGGTTACCTAGATTTTTACAGTTCCTTAACAGGGGAGTTAAGGTGTAGAGCCTCCAATATATCGATTACAAATATATCCTTGGCATATTTCAGGTGGTTCCTGCCAAAATTATGGGAGCTTATGAGATACTTTTTCACTCTATCGCAAAAAATTTCTAATGGCGGCCGTTACCACGGACCTAGGGGTACTAGATAGATTCCCCTACCAGAAGATGGCGCTCCTCCAAGCTTCGGACAGGCAACATTGAGTGTCATTTTGACTACGAAGTTACCCGCCTGAGCTAGGCTCACATTTTGCGTTCGAGCCGTTGAAGTAATTTTTGTCTGAAGTTTGGCGGTTTTACTCTAGTACAAACTTTAGTCTGGTGTACTTTCGTATCCATTTTTGACCCGGAACTCCGGCGTGGAGATAGCCTTCTGAAACATACAAAAAAAATCAACTAAATCTTAATCAATTGACAATAGTTCAAATAACTCATGATTTAAAAGTCTTTATGTTATTTTTCCTAAAAACCAAGTCATTATAATACACTTTCTCACAGGTTTCACGACAAAACCGTTGCACAATAACAATACAATTGCATTCCGTATACCGACGGAGGGGTGCGGGCGGGCCCGCGTGCGTGAAGTTAGCGACCGTAATAATGGTCATCATCGTCATAATGTGGACTACTTTAGTACTTACATGAATTTAATGAGGATCTTAGATTAAATTTGATACCTTCACGCAAACTATTGGTACATGTCCGGCTTTGTCCGCCGTTGGTGCTATGTATGTGGTGGTTGAATTAATTTCATTTCTTTTTTGACCTCTCATCAGACAGGCCAGGTAGATTTATCTAACTACCCCAGGACCATCCCGATTAGAAACTCCCTCTCATCAGATATAAAAATCTACCCCCGATAGCAAATATCCGTCAAGTGACTCAAGTCACTCTTACCAAAACTCAAAAGCCAAATTCTAATTGCAGCTGCATGCATGAGGGACTTCACATTTATAGCCCTGAACTACTGACAATACAAGACAATATGGACTCCCTTGACTTTCGTTTAGAAATGAATATGAAATTATAACTCTGGGATAAAGTCAAGAGTTTGAATTGTATGGGCTGAAAACCACCTTCTATACTCCATGATTTTTAAAGATTGTTTTTTGTTTGTCCATTGATTAAGACTGAAACTAGTGGATTTGTGGGACTAGAGAAATATGATCTAGAGGTCTAGAGTACTATAATAATTAATGATAACAATTTAAGTGATAACAATTCTTATATAAACTTGTTTGATTACAGAGACTTCACCGTGTATAATTTCAGTGGTCTTCCTAAGTGTCTACTGGTTCTATTGCTACAAATTGCAAAGTGCAAGAATTATTTGTACCGTATCATGTCGTTATCTCCCTAGAATCTAATGTTGTCGAAGAAATCGTAGAGGAGGCGTTTCACGTGCCGGAAGAAGATGATGTGCTTGTACTGACTACCGACAATTTTGATGATGTCGTCAACGACGAGGACGTCATTCTCGTGGAATTCTACGCTCCTTGGTAAAATATAACTACATGTATATACATGTAAACTTTGCCGGTAGAATAAATGTTATCGTTAAATTAAAATAATACAATGATGGCTTTACAATTCCACATGAATCTACATGTACATACATGTAGAGTCTCAACTCTCGACACAATGAAGTTTAAAAAGTCAACTCAGATTATCAAACTAAGAATTCTTCTTTTCTGTTAATATACTGTTTAAAAACTGGACAAAAATTTTGCTCAAATGAAATTCAAGGATTTCTAATTAGTCAGTCAGTCATTTTGCTTTGCAATTTTTAAAGATGAATCAGAAGAAGTCTCCATTATAGGCAGGATATTTTAAAGACATTGCTTCCACTGCTGTAATGTATTTTCAATTGTGCCATCCATCGGTGAAGGCGTACATTTGAGGGACATCAGTTGATGATGCATTGTGGGACATGGGCGTCAACACATTGGAACATAGTGAGCAGCAGATTGCAGTAATACATAAATCTGAAGTAGTGCCAATAGAATACATTGCCTTTAAAGCCTGACTGCACTACTTATAGCTACTTGTGCCCTGTAAAGCAAATAATGCCTAATTGGTGACTATTGGTCCCCCATGTCCCCTTTTTCTTATTGTAATTGAGAGCTGATTTGATGAGATAACCACCTGACAGTGACCATGCAGAGAGGTATAATCCCTCCTGGTCAAACTAATGCGGATAGGCTTTAAACTGCTCCAATTAAAACCATACAACTTCAGGCCTTAAATTTCAACATTTTTAGGGCAAGGCCACTTTTCTGTAGGCACATTCCTATATTACAGCACAAATAGGAAGAATTGGAAAGGGCACACAAAATCTCCAAGGCCAAGGAGAGGGGCATTGAGGCCAATCAAAGGGGCATCCACGGCTATGGCCTTGGTGGCCTTGGATTAATCTAAGCCCTGCAATTTGTTTGTCTCCCTCTAGGTGTGGTCACTGCAAGACACTAGCCCCGGAGTATGCCGCCGCTGCCCTTGAGATGAAGTCTGCCACTCCTCCTGTTTCCTTCGCCAAGGTGGACGCAACGGAGAATAAAGAGTTGGCTTCTCGCTTTGACGTCTCTGGTTACCCTACCCTGAAGATCTTCAGGAAAGGGAAACCTTTTGCCTATGATGGACCAAGAGAAAAGATTGGTAAGTCTTCTGAAACGTTCTGTATTTGAGGTGTTAGTTCTTCTTCTTTACCTTCTCCTACTCCTTTTCCTTCTCCTTTTAACGTCCTATCAGAGGGACAGGGTGCTTTCCACTGTTACCTAGCCTGCGTCTATGAAACAGGGGAGGAGCTCCGGCCCCCCGACTCCGGGAACGGAGGTACGCACATGCGTGTTCCCAAAATCTCTGGCTCGTAACAAAAGAAAAAGTTCTACCCGTATTGACTTTACACACCGGACTTATGCTGAAAAGGCTCGTATAACAAAAGAAAAAGGTCTACCGTATTTGCCGGCAATAAGGCCGCAGCACCGCATAGGCCGCAACCCCGATTTTGACGTTTAAAAAAAAAAAAAAAAATCGAAGACGGGATTCGATCTCTTGCGTACAAATGTTGATGTGACTAAAATCACATCCTTAGACCGCTCGGCCATCCCGCACTGATGCCATACCCTGCAGTTTATGTATACATTGAAATGGATTGAAAATGGCGACTTCGCGTGCTGGATGCTTCGCAGCAGCTCCGTTAAACGGGCCCTTCTTTTACTTTTGCAATGCATTGGCACGAACTTAGATCAAGATCTATCGGCAGATGTTGTTTTTGGAAGTTTATTTTCGTCTTCATGTCAACAATGCAAGATAAAATTGTCGGTAAGATGTGTGGAAATGTCCTGTACCATAGTGGTATAGTTATTGTACCGTTCGTAGTCCCATATGTGCAAATTCGTGCTGGTTTTGACTTTTTTTTAAATTTTTGTTTTTTACTCTTTCGCCGCAAAGGCCGCACCCCGACTTTTTGATATTTTCTCTTCCAAAAATACTGCGGCCTTTACACCGACAAATACGGTACCCGTTTTGACTTTACACACCAGACTTATGCTGAAAGGGAGGGGGGGGGGGGGGGCTGCTGGGAACATGCATATGCGTACCCTAAATAACACCGAGTGGGGGGGGGGGGGGGGCAGGGGAGAGGCATATCAACACACCATACAGCCTTCCTTTATCTGCCTGGGTTTGATTTGAACCCATCATCTTTGGTTTGACAAACAGAAACTTTACCGACTGAGCCATCTCGCCTTCACGGCTCCAATCTGCAAACAAGGAATGTATTATTTTGCAAAATGGATTTCTTATGGACACATCTATTCTTCTCTCTCCTAGGTATTGTGCAGTTTATGAAGAAGGAATCCGATCCTAACTGGACACCGCCTCCAGAAGCTGTCCTTACGCTGACCACTGAAAACTTTGATGACATTGTGAATGAAGCTGACCTCATCCTGGTCGAGTTCTATGCACCATGGTAAGTTGCCTTTCCTTACATGGACGTCTATACAGCACTTGCTCTTCTTGCAACGACCGCTCCACGTCAGTTTCCTATACGTCGTACTAACCAAATTCTTAACTTCAACCCTGACACCAACACTAACCCTATAACATACCTGCCAACCACTCCGATTTAGGCGGAGTTACTCCGCTTTTTTCATACCCACTCCGAATTCCGATTGCATGCCTCAAAACTCCGATTTTTTGTAATTTTAAAATATTTTTAAAACAAACGACTGTTGCATAAGACTAAAGCATAACACAGCACTGATAACCAGATCACGCCTTACGGGGAAACGATAAACAAAAGTACTTTATAATAGCGAATGCCGCCTTATCACATAGCCTCCGCACACAGCGCTGCATGTCGCACGCATTCACTCATAGGTTCACTGAATTTTATCTACACTGGATAGACACTTTCGCGCACATGGTCCGTCCGCCGCCATCTTGTTTAATTCCAAAACAACACGGCCGCTACGTATGCTACGTGCGTTCGTGCCTTTTGAGGGGAGCATGGGGGTAGATGATCGTGCGCATGGCGCCCGCAATATAGTAGCGAAGACTTCGGTGATTCAGCGGGCGCATTGCAAGTGCAGTGCGGTATACGGTGTGTTGTTGTTCATGAACGCCGGGCCTAGCGGCCTGGGCTGGTGTGTCTGTGGTACTGGTGAGTGTACGTGTGCGTGTGTAGAATACGAGCTCTGCCATTTGACTGTGGATTCCAATTTGCCATTCGACGCTTGAACGAGGTGTTTTCTTCCTGAATATTATCATGGATTCACTCAAAAGAGCGAGTACCCGAGAAGGAGATCCTTTGACTGGAAACAGATTTTTAAAAACGTTTTTATGCACATCTTTATTTTGGACTTGAATATGGTAGGTTCGAAATGCAGTAAGAGTGATTGGGTGTTTGTGTATGTTTTGCGCGAAAATTATGCTGCGGTGTCTTGCGTTACGGAAAGACCCCCATTTGTTACGGACAAATATGGTAAATGTTACTGACAGCCATCCTATAGGGTTGCATCTCTGCCCCCCCCCCCCCCCAATCTACGGGCTACTACCCCAATCCTTCGGTGGTTCGCGTCCTCGTAGTCCATCCAGAAAAATTTACTCCTAATTTCTCTTGTCTCAGGTTGGCAGGTATGCTATAACCCTAAACCTAACCAAAACCCAATTGCAACCCTAATCCTATACCTCTGATGAAATAAAGCACAGAGCGATTGTTGTGGGAGCAAATCTCTGGTCGCCTACATTGACATTTGGTACATACTTTCCTAACTAATATATATGGTCATTTTCACGGTAAAGGGTGTAACTTTGAAATTTGGACATTTTTTTCTCCAGTGATCTTATAAAGCTACAGAATTCAAAGATATTTTGGCATATGAGTAACCTACTTGGGTGCTACCTTGGGTAGCATAAACTTCTTCAGGGATTACTTCGTTAAATTTTGGCAGGCACATAAGTACCCTAAATGTGACCCTTTTGATGTACACAAAATACATAGACATTTTTGTAAAGCCCTGCATTTTTTTCAGGAACAGCGAGGATTGTTTTTGTTATGCAGAATGTGAAGTTAGATGTTCAATAAAAAGTGCCAAAGAAGTTGTAACTGTAACTGCTCCTCTATTTTTGAGAACAGAGAGTTGTTATTTGTCGTTTCGGAGACTTCATTTTCCGTTAACAATAGTTAACAAACTTCATAGCAAGAGCTCTGGTTTGAAAAGTGCTTTCTACCATTTCAATTGTTCTTGATATAACACTTGATATCTATACTTCCAACTAATGACAAAATTTGTCTGATCATGTTGCTTGTAAGAATTTTTTAAACGCTTGACTGAGTCGCGCCATTTTTCCGTTAGCTGAATTGAAGCCTCCGAAACAAACTATTCAGACAGCTTGTACAAATATGAATATAGGAACTTATCCAATCATTATATCAAAATGTAGCATTAGGACCCCTAAATCACTTGTCAAAAAATAGCTGAGATATTCCCCACTGTTAAAGAATAACAGACAATACAAACTTTCCGTTAGCACTTGAAGCCTCCGAAACACTTGAAGCCTCCGAAACAGCCAAAAGATTATTTTTCATTTTTTAAATACCTAGACCGATGTGTTTCATGTTAAATTTGCATGGCAATCATAGGTTAGGATGTGCAGGCTCCCTTGAAGTTGAAAGTAAATAGATATCCAGTTAATTTTTTTCAAGACTTACTAATAACCAAAAAACTTGTTTCGGAGGCTTCAAACTGTAGTTAACACCATATTTTTGGCTATTGTGGTTTTATAGATAGGGGATTGTTTACAGTTTTCCTATTGAATGTTTGGTTTTGGTCTATTAAAGGACAGGAATGTGTTAGATGTTATTGGCTCTTTATTTTTTTAATGATTTACAAATAGTCAGTATTTCAGAAAGAAATTTTACACCAGTACTAGGAGTATTCACCTGTTTCAAACCTTGATAATGTAAGAATCATTCACCAAATAATAAAAAAAGTTTATACATATAAATCTTCCAAGCTTTATGAATATTTTAATATATAAAGTATTAAAATGAATCACTGTATTTTCCCAAATTATAAGACATCCATAATATTTATCCAATTTGTTTCGGAGGCTTCATTTAGTGTTAACAACATGTATCATGGTCTTTGCCAACCCCTTATGATCAAATGGCATAGGCCATGCCATCCAAAGACCATTTGTAACAGTAGGAGAGAAATTTGGTGGGCAAAGAACCCTCTAGAAATGTTTGGGTAGCAGTGTGTACAACCCCTTTTAAGACAATGGAATAATAATAATAATATTTAGTTCTTGTGTAGCACATATTGAACGTCTCTATGCGCTTCCAAATTTGGAAATTATTACCCCGGCTTTAGCATGGCTTCCATTACGGCGCTTAAGCATTTCAAGGAATTAATTCCTGCCAGGTACCCAATTTACCTCACCTGGGTCGAGTGTGGCAAATGTAGATTAGTGTCTTGCCAAAGGAGTCGAAAGGACATTAGTGCCGCGGCAGGATCTGTGGACCTTGTCCACAACAATAGACCATGAAGATCATGAAGATATTGACAAGGTTACAGCAACATGTGCTAGCAACATCTGATACTAGATAGCATCTCTTCCAGACAGGCATGAACACTACAGGCAGTTCTCTCATTTCCTTACTGTTATCCACAGGAATATAGAGGTAAGAACTGTATATTTTGTCCTTAAATTACTTAACTTGTACTTTTTGTTTAATGGGTCATTGTAATGGAACTGATGTGTGAAAGTTTTTGAAGTTTAGATTTGTCACTAAAAATATAGTGAGGCCTAGTAACGATCTGTATTGTACATTGTACATGAACCTTTATCATACTCAATGTTTGTGGTTTTAAAGGTCGGTGACATCCAAATATAGTTTGATTCCTGTTGATGTGCAGCCTAGAAAAATGCTCCAAATCTCATTCATCTTGTGACATCATCTGTAAATCATTAGTGAGCTAACAAGAGACAGTGGTATGTATAATAGCTAAACCAGAGCTGATCACCTGTTTACAATAGACCATACAATACCAACTTACGAGTTGCTATGTCAGAAGTGGTGTAGTATCACCAGTAAAAGAAAGGTAACGTGGAGGTATTTGTGAGCATGTGCTGAGCTGGAGAAAGTTACATAACAATTTCTCTTGTTAGCTCACTAATGATTAACAGATAGATAAATGAAATCTGGAGCATTTATTTAGGGTGGAGCTTAGCAGGCCTGAGAAAATTATTGTAAAATATTTAAAAATCTATGAAATATATTTATAACAAATTATGAGTTGTATGCAGCCCTGCACATAAACATGAATCAACTTATATTTGGATGTCACCTGACCTTTAAAGTTTGCCTCAGTACCAAATGTTTAAATTAGACTCCTGATATACATGTGTGTACATAAACAGGTCTATGGCTATGCACAATGGTAAACCAGTAATAAGGAATGAAATCCTTGTACAAATTACAATTTTGAACAGGTTATTCCTGCAAATCCATGGTCAAAACAGATAAAAACAAGTCTGTCATTAATTAGTACTTAAAGGTTTGTGTAATGTACACATTAAGCATACTTAGTGATGGTGCCCGTATAGACTACTAAACTAATTCTTAAACAACACATGGATAAATAATAAATTATTATGTAATGCACAAACAAAATTATTGTTTTTTAGTGTCCAAGCTCAGATATATGTATTAACATTGTTCTGTGCAGTACAAACTGTTAATTTCCTATTTTCTTCTCCAATTGCAGGATCAATGTGAGCGATTATGTGGCCATATATTTTGATGCACCTTCATCTAGCAGCAGGACTACAAATGGGGTGGTTTTCATGGCTCTCGTAAGTATTACCCATGTTAGATCTTGGATTATTAAAAAAACATTTAACAGGATCAACTTTCTTTATTTGAGAAATACATAGACAATAAGATCTTTCTAAAATATATATGAGCAGATGCTGTGGTACTGAACAAAGTTAACAGGGTGAATGAAATAAAATAAGGGACTGTGAGATATTTCAAGGAAGTGAAATGCATTCTGAAAGCTGTTTTTCTGTGTTTTAATGAAATTTTGTATTTGCTATATATTCTTATTTTGCTACTAGGTAAAAGCTGTGATTGATGACAATGTCAAAGTCAAATTCATGCGCCGGAACAGCAATGGTCTGTATTAATTTACAGAGGACTGTGAAGCCCATCAGCCTAAAAAAAGATGTAATACAGAAGCTGACTCTACCAACCAGGACCCCTACCCCAGCCGGCAGAGCTTACCTTTATAATTTTTAAGAAGGAGAACTGGACATGTTGGCAGATAAATTTCTTTGAAATAAGAAGTAGAACACAATTGTGTTCCAGGACAAAAACCTGTAAATACTTACTATGCTATTGGTTTCACGAATATGAATGTCAGTGTAAATGTTATAACACATAACAAACAAGTTTGTGGAAGCCACTGTGCGGAAATTTAATTCTTTGCACTAAGAATAAATGATGACAAAGACGCAAGTGAAGGGTAATGATACATTGCTATGAATTTACATAAATGGTTTCTATGTGAACAATTATTTTAAGTACTTTACTTTCAGTTCAACATTTTATCGAATCTTCAAAAGTAAGGTTAAATTTCGCTTTGTATATTGCCTTTGTAGTTGACAATATAGTGTGTTAACATGTTTGAAGCCTCCGAAACACTACTTTGAACTGATCCTATACATGTATATGTTTCCTGAATGTTTCAACTTTGATATGAGAAAAGTGATTTCCTTGGAAATTACATACTTGACAATATATTTCCCTGAGTATCAGCACAGATTTGAAATCCTCATGGATGCTATTAAGTGACTTTGCAATGTTTGCGTACTGAACAAAAAACTCATTGTATTAAGTAAAGATAATTTGTAACATACATGTACCGTACTTTATATTAACAAGTATTTTTACACTGTAAACAAATGTTTTAGGTGTTATATTAGTAATTTAACATATCATTAACAGTTTAAGTTGAATTTTTCTTAATATGTTACCTAAGTAATGGACAACATTTTATGTTAACATGATTGAAGCCTCCGAAACAGGCATTTTGTTAACCTGAAGCCTCCGAAACACACACATGAGAAATTTTCAACTTCCTCATTTGAAATGCGATTTCTTTGGAATTTGCATGGTAATTAGCCTTCACTGAATGGTATTTGTATAATAATTTGTATTTTGCTCCCCCTCTTGGAAGATAGGTAAATTTGAAAAATTAAATGTCAAAGTCATATTTTATCTTGAATTTGACAAACGCATTGAATTTTTTTAAAGACCAAATAAGTTTGACCAAAAAAGCTTTATAAGCCTTTAAGTACATTAGAATAGCAAATGAAAAATAGCAATTGAATTATGTTTGGAGAACAAATGTTTTCATTTAAGTTGATAGAATTAAAATGTTGTTTTTGTTCAAATTTATCATATTTGTCACAGTTGTTCATTATTTTTCCAGGTTTCTCATGTAGTTTAAGCTCCAGAACCAAAAAAAATCCATAATTTAGACACTTATAGTACTAATTTTAGTAGAAATTATTATGAAAACATATTTTGAAATTTTGACCCTGTTTGAGAAAAGTTACACCCTTTACTGTGAAAATGACCATATATATATATGAAACATTCAACTGTTTTAAAAAGTAAAAACGCATGAAATTGAAACTGTTCATTCTTGCATTTTGCTCTGATGATTGTGAGAATTGTGGGAATTTCAGTATGCTTTTATTTCAATGTATTCTTTGATTTTGTAGTACAGATTATCTCCTTATTACTTATCTCTTGCATCAGGTGCAGTTAAAGGTATTACAAAGTTTTGGTATGGGGTCATGAATTTGGTTCAAATTAACATATTGGAAGCATATGCGTTCCTTCAATATTCATTGATCGTTGTCCCGGTTGAAATCAAGTCTAAAGTTATGAAATTATAAATAATAAACTCTTTATGTTGTATAGCTCCCTCTCAAGGTCAAGATATTAATTAAGCTATGAAACAATGGTTCTTGATTAAAATCGACCGATTAGCTGTTCCCATTTGGAAATTATATATCACAACTACATATTCTGAGATTTTCATGGTCGCAGCTACCATTGTACGGCCGTAGGCGCCATTTGAAATTTATAAACATTTACCGGGAGCACCGGTAAATTTTTATATTAAATTTTTCTCGAAAACAGCAGTGTTTTAGGGGTTAAATTTTTTAGTGCTTATAAAACATCCACAGGGGCATCCAAAAATATCAAAATTGTAAAGATTCACTATCCACCCAATTTTCAAAATTTCCCAAAACTTTGTATTACCTTTAATATCTGACTTGCATTCATTAAAGAACAGCACAAGAGCGGATAGCGGCTACTTCAGGCATAAATAGACCACCTTAAAAATGATGCCTCTACAAGTGGACCTAATACATTTTGAGGCTGGAATAAGTGCAGTTTTCAATCTCTTCGTTTCTCTTTCTCATAACATAGGTGTGGCCACTGCAAGAAGATGGCCCCGGAATTGGAAACGGCAGCTACGGCCCTCAAGAGCAACGATCCGCCCGTCCTCATTGCCAAGGTAGATGCTGTTGCTGAAAGTGACCTGGGCACCAGGTACGACGTGAGCGGATATCCTACACTCAAGATCTTCAGGAAGGGCAAAGAATCTGAATACAAAGGACCAAGAGAATCAAGAGGTATATAAAAATTCAAATCTCTTTCATAGGTATTTGCTCTTCCAGGTCACAGTTTTCATCACCTATTTATTTTGTAACAGTTGGATTTAAGTTTGTAACCAATAGTCTTACAACTGGTGGTAGTAGTAGTATAAAGCAAATTTATGATTCGTTCAGCATTGTGAGTGGCTGTAAATTTGTCAGACAATCACCAGTGTACACGATGTATTAGCATTGCAGACTTAAACTACTGTGTAAACCCTGCAATTTTCATAACCTAGGGATTATGGAGTATATCGTCGGTGGGGTGACAAAACCTCTCATCTCAAAAATCATGGATTTTCAGGAGAGCGAAAAAACTTTCCTGTCTCAACAAATTTAGTGCTGTGACACCGTCCTTTCTTTTTAAAACTGGAATATTTATACAATTTTTAACGTCATTGTTGAAATACAGTAAAATAATTGTTTTTATATTTGAAAGTGAGTTACAAGGTTTTTGCGTTTATCTACATTGAGATACAAGTTTTTAGTTTTTATTCAAATTGAGATACGAGTTCTTACTTTCAACTCTGAATGAGTTACGAGGATTTGTATACACTACTTTTGGTACTGTTAGGTCGTGTGTGAGTTACGAGGAAAAGGAATTACATATCTTATGTTACAAGGTTTTGTCAGTGCAGCTTTAAAGGGGGTTAAAGTTACGAGGTTTAGTTTAAGGGTGTTTGTGTGGAATATCTGAAAAAACCGAGAAGGAGGCGTTCCATGGATTTATCAGGTGGTGTCGAAGGCCATTAGGTACAAAATTATGCAAAAAAATCGAAATCTCAACAAATTGAGATACAAGGTTTTGTCACCCCACCGACGATATGAAGAAACAAGTTGGTAGATCGCAACTCCTTGGTCTGTAAAAGCTCCTTCAGAGTTTCTTGTATACCAGGACAATTAAGCTGGTATTAGCTTCACAGATGGTCTGTTTAGAGCCAGAAAGGTGTTAACTCATATACTAAACATCCCCTTCTGGCTCCAAACAGATCATATTTAACGCCTGCTCGAAGTAGCCCTGTCAACTTTTATCGCTTGTCAGCTATCATCGAGTACATGAAGGATTAAGTCGTTGATCGTTGCCAACTTCTCAGATTTGGAAGAGCTTCTAGAGAGTTCTTTGCATATCATGATCATAAAGATTATACAGTCAAACCTGCTTTAGTGACCACCTGTCTACAAAGAGCACGTTTGTTGTTTCCCTTGAAAATGATTTCTCATTGAAACATTTACTAAGGAACCTGTCGACATAGACCACTAGTACTCTTTTCACACTGGTTTTGCTTAAGCGTCTGAAAACAGTATTGAAGTGTTTCCCTTAGGCAGCCGCTATAGACAGGTTTGACTGTCTCTATGAACATGACAAACAAAGAAAGCGGACAAAATATACAGTTCCTCAGGTAGCAGGCAAAAAATTAAGTTTTTCATTTCGGGGGCTCCATTTCAAATTTTGGGGAAATTTTCGGGGGCTACTTTTTCATTTTTCGGGGGCTCTTTTTTCCATTTCGGGGGCTCTTTTTTCTGGGGCTACTTTTTCATTAATTCATAAAAGGATAGGCCTACCGTTTGTTGAGATTTGTTTTGTAGGCTAAGGTTTCGGGCTTCCTGCTTCATAATTGCCTATTAAAAAAGAAACCCCTTTTTCTAGTTCAATAACTAAGTTTTCATGCATTGATTTGATGCAAGAACTGTAACATAATAGACCCTAGATTGTGATTATTTCTGGCCATGAATTTCGATAATCATTTTTCAAAGTAAAATTTTCACAAGAAAATCAGACAGTCGTTTAAAAACGTAGACATTAGTATTACTTTTACTAATTCTAAGCTCAGGTTTTGTAAATCTATTCACAAAACTATATTGAAATCGCGGCAATAATGATGCAAACCAACAGATAACAATTTCAAAGTGTCAAATCTCTTCGACTCGAGCACAGCTCTACTCACACACACTGCAGCGTAACTCCAGCGTAACTCCAGGAAGCTCCAACACCGGAGCCGCAGGCGTCGGACGCCTGCGCTGCCGGTGTTGGAGCTTCCTTGGTTAACTACTGCAGCTCAGCTAACTCACACACACTGCACAGCGGCAATGCACGGTATTGTATGCGTGTCAGTCACGGTGATTTTGTCCGATTTCTTTACTTTGAAGAAATGATTATCAAAATTACGTAAACATGGCGAGAATATCACAAAATAGGCTTTAATTTCATACCTCTATTGATGGAAACTTTATAAAATTGCGGCAATCGTGAATTTGTGATGGAAATTGATTACAGTTTCGCGATGTTTAGTGGTATGGTTCATGGTCTAGATTCAGCTTCTACCAAAACAAAATCGACCAGCCAAAAAACTCGACGCCTACGCTCCGTCTCGATCTCGCAACTGCGAAAAGATACGTGTTTTGGCGTACTTGTGTGCGACATGGTAAGCCAGGTAAGGTATGGAATATGGTTCGAGTTTTTTTACGACCGATTTTTTGTGTATACAATTTTACACGGAGATTCAGCGCGCGGACCAAGAAATGCACGCAATAAATACGAAGCTAGAAGAAGAGAGCGCGCGACCGCTCGTAATCGTTACGGGGGCGATTTGAGATCATTTCACTTTTTGATGTCGCCCCCGAAATCGGATTTTGAGCCTATTTCGGGGGCTGTTTATGGTGTTTCCGGGGCGAATCCGCCCTCAGCCCCCGTGTATTTTTTTGGCTGTCAGGTAGACAAGGAACATCCCTTCACTGCTATTATGTAAAAATGTGTAGAACATGGATATTCACCTGTTCTACACATTTTTACATAATAACAGTGAAGGGATGTTCCTTTGTCTTACCTGAGGAACTGTATATTTTGTCCGCTTTCTTTGTCCGTCATGTTCATAGTGCATATCGGTATTGCAAGTAGGTAACCCTATCTGTCTTTTATCTTGTTATCAGGTATCATTCAGTACATGCAGAAACAAGTTGGTGATAGTTCTCAGCTCCTTGGCTCTACCAAAGCTCTTCGAGAGTTCCTCGCCCACCAGGACGATGTCAGCATCGTGGGCTTCTTCAATAGTAACCAAGATCCTCTCTACACTACATATCTTGATGCAGGTAAGTCTATTAAAGTATGTGGGGAGGACGTAGGACACATTCTTTAAATCCCCTCTGCACTAGTTTGGCCAGGGGGGATTAGACCTCCCTGCAAGGTCACCAGGAGGTGGTTATCTCATCAAATCAGTTCTCAATTAATAGGAAAAGGGGATCAACAGGTACCGCTTAGGTATTGTTGGCTGTATAGAGGGCGCAAGTAGCTATAAATAGTGCATTAGGGCTTTAATTGACCTGTTCAAAGATGGATCTTTTGTTCACTCGCTTGAAAAGAATACTTCCACCTGTGTATCACAGATTGTACCGTTGGTGTGAAATGAATAATGATTATGTAACTTCCATTAACACATATCCGAAATTGATCTTTGTGGGTTTTACAATTTAGTTCAAATGACCTTTATCTGGCCATCTGCAGATAGTATCTCCAAAGTGGCTTATTCAAACTGCTAACTTGACTAAATCTCTCACCGCTTTCTCCATCTTAGGCAACGGTCTGAGGGATAACTACAGATTTGCTCATGTGTTTGATCAGGATTCCCGAGACAGCTACAAGATCAACGCTCCATCGGTCGTTGTCTTCTTACCGGAGCGTTTCAGATCCAAGTATGAACCATGGAGACATGTCTTCACTCAGGTAAGGTTGGAAGAAAAAAAAAAGCTAATGAGTTTGAGTTTTAGTTTAAAGTTTTATTATCCAAACAAAAAGTACATCAATATAACAATCCAATGTGAATGTTTAACATTGAAAGGATAAATGGGTTTAGAAATGTAAATTCATAAATATGAACTATCGAATAGATACTTAAGCTACAAGCTATTCTACATCTAGGCTCAAATATGTTCTGTGGTTAAATACAAAGTTTTGGTATTTTACACTAAATAAAAAGATAACAAATTATATTATAGTATTAATGACTGCTTTGAGAGAAATAGTTGTTTTATTACGCTCAAGGGAAGGTTAGAATTGTGCTATTCCCCGAGGCTTGCCGAGGGGAATAGCCCAATTGTAACCTTCCCGAGAGCGTATGAAAACAACTATTTCTCGAATATTAAAGCAGTCATTAATACTTTTATATGCCGAAAAAAAATAGACTAAAAAAACGAAAAAAAATAGACTAAAAAATAAAAAATAAAAAATATTTTTCAATTTTCCCATTACTCTATCTTTTTAACATTAGCTTGATTGGTATCCTCCATCGCTCAAACCATTTTTTAACATGTAAACCTATGGGGTAACCATGGAGTAACCATGGTTATTAAAAAATATTGAAATGTTTATGCATGGTTACCGGGAATTTTACAGGAACAGTTGAAGTTTATGAATGCAATTCGACCAATCAGATGGCTGGATTTCTTAAGTGAGGTATATAAAACGTAATATTTACAAAAAGGCAAGAACGTAGAGTTCTAGAAAGCAAGACACTAATGCTTTCTCCTGTATGTTACCATTTTAATAGATTTACCCTGTTACTAAAATACGCAAAGACTGTATCCTCAAGATGATAGAATGGGGCAGTTTCTATCTCCAGTAAAATAGTATTTAGCAGTTTTTATTGTCAGGAAAATAATATTCAGTGGTTTTGTTCCTTGAAGGAAATAGTATTCTTCACTTTGTTTCTTCAGCAAAATAGCATTAAAGACTGTCTGTCCTAATGTGGACAGACGGGATTAGATCACCCAGGGTAAACACAGACAGGTGGCTATCTCATCAACTCAGCTCTCAATTAACATAAGAAAAAGGATCATGGGGACCAACAGGCACTGATTAGGCATTGTTTTCTATATAGAGGGAGCAAGTAGCTACAAGAAGTACAGTGGGCCTCTAAGTACTTTGTATGATCACAACAATGACAGTAGTATCAGCGCTTTGTATGTCATAATATAAGACATATTGTCATTATCATTGTTACCGTGCAGGCTGAAGGGAGTGTCCAAGACCTGGAGAACTTCTATCAGGAGAACGACGTTCCTCTGGTAGGCCAGATGACAAAAGCAAACCGAGAAAAGCGTTACACAGACCGCCCTCAACTGGTGGCTTTCTTCTCAGTGGACTGGAGTTTCGATCACAGAGTTGGTAAGAAGAATAGACAAATAAAAGCTGCATGATAATACTTGTCTGTCAGTTTTTCAATCATGATCGGGCCTTCCTTACAAAGAGTTGATATCAATCGCAACTATATAAGAGATAGGAGACTGCAAACTTGCGATTGATTGGGGGACTTGCGATTGATTTGGATCAATCGCAACTCTTTGTAAGACGGGGCCCTGGTCTTGGCTGTTTCAGTTCATGAACCATGGCTCGGATCGTCGCGGTCGGATCCGTTTAGTATGAACTGTATTGATTTCTGTATGTGGTACAACGGTACAGATTTTGTGTTAACTTTGTATATACCTAATGACTGGCTTGTGCAGATCACAACGATTGCAAGAATTTAATCTTGTTTAATTATATTACATGAAATATAATGCGACACTTCATTTTCCAAAAAATATATCTGTGCTCTTTCATTTTAGACTACTTATTCATGGATTCATGATTTTAAAAGTCCATATTTGTTTTAAAAATGTGCAGTCACGTTTGCAATCATGATCACAATTGCAAAGGTGAACAGGACCTCATGTGACCAGCAGATCAGAGTTGAGACTTTTTGCATTATTTCTCTCTTCCGTTCTTTAGCCACCGAGATCTATCGTCAGAAGATCGTGGAGGTAGCCAAGGACAAGGAGTTTGATGAGCTCCACTTTGCCATCGCCGACGAAGAGGAGTTCGCGGCTGAGATGAAACAGCTGGAGCTCGACGACAGCGGTGAAGACATCAACGTTGGAATCTTCACCGCCGATGGACTGAGGTTTAAGCTGGAGCCTGAGGATGACTTTGAATCCGATGTCCTTCGCGAGTTCATCAGAACGTGGCAGAACGGTATGTAGGACTGCATCTCATCCATTTGGAGTCAGAAGGTTGTTAACTCGTACTTTTATTGTAAAGTTTAAGATATTTGAAAAATATCAGTGAAAATTTGAACAAAATCGGGCAAGGAATAAGGAAGTAAGAGCTTTTTGAAATGACTAGTCACTAGAGGGCGGTATTCAATTTGATGACATCATCTGTGAACAACTCTCCATGCCTTCTGTACATCAAATTTCATGTTTTTCCTTCTTTCTTGTGATTGAGATAATGTACTCACCTGGAAGCAAGATATAGAATGCAAAATGATATTCTACTTCACATGTTATGATGTCGGATCAAGAACACAAATAAATACGAAGAAAACAAAAAAATTGTGAAATTTTATGTACAAAAGGCATGGAGAGTTGTTCACAGATGATGTCATCAAATTGAATACCGCCCTCTAGTGACTAGTCATTTTCAAAAAGCTCTAACTTTCTTATTCCTTGCCCGATTTTGTTCAAATTTTCACTGATTTTATTCAAATCTTTTAAACTTTACAATAAAAGTAACCTAGTATGAAGGTTTTGGTTTCCTTTAACACCCTTCCGGCTCTGAACAGACAATATGACAGTGAAACTTGTTTTAGTGGCCACCTGTATAGAAAAACCAACTGTCTTTAGTGACCACATTTTCTGTTTTCCTTTAACAGTGTTTGTCATCGAAACATGTAAAAAGGGAATCTGTCTATAAAGACCATATAATTTCATATTCAAGTGTCACTGTATCTCAAACAAAATTTAGTATATCAATATGCATATGTGCATCCAAACTCATTCAATTGAATTGCAGGTAGATGATATATCTAGCTTTGACACAGTACTTACACTTTGTGGAATGCCTTGTTTGTTTTGCTTCTTACTCCACAATGATTCTCATAGAACCTAACAAAAAGTATCACCAAATTTGTATATGCCTAAATAAGTGGCATCTGTCAAATAAATTTGAAAATTATTTGTCAATTGCCATTTATTTATGAAAATGACTATTTGGGGATAAAATTTTGTTGGATTGTGTTATAGTCTGTATTTTTGTTACCTCAACTCCAAATTATCTTGTAGTTTTTGTTTGAAATTTGCTGCAGGTGATCTATATAATTTAAATATTTGGTGATAAGTTTTGTTGGATTGTGTTATAGCCTACATTTTATGGTTACCTCAAATCCAAATTAAATTTTATTTTGTTGTGGCCAATTTGCTGCAGGTGATGTAAAGCCAGTGATCAAGTCCCAGCCCATCCCAAAGAAATCCAAAGCAGCTGTCAAGACCATCGTCGGGAAAACATTCGAGAAAATAGTCCTGGACAAGAACAAAGACGTCCTCATCGAGTTTTATGCACCGTGGTGCGGACATTGTAAAAAGTTGGATCCAGTCTACAAGAAATTGGGCAAGAAATTTGCAAACGCCAAGAACCTCATCATTGCCAAAATGGATGCTACTGCTAACGACGTCTCAAACGGCGCTTATACAACCACAGGATTTCCGACGATTTATTTCTCAAAAGCAACGGATAAGAACAACCCTATCAAATTCGAAGGCGGCGAAAGGTCGCTAGAAAAATTGAGTGAATTTATCGAGGAGCATGCAACGTTTGCAGTGCTGCAGGACAGAGACGAGTTATAGTGTGCCTTATGTTTTGTTTTTTAGTTTGTTATATTCATGTCTGAATAAATCTTTTTCCGTGGTGATTGACTTTTTCTATTCTTCTACTTGATGAAATCAGTTTTTAGATTATTTATTCTTTTCCAGTGTTTTTTGTTGTACAATAGTGGGTACTTAATGGAGATATGCATCAGTACAATAATTTTAAAGAATACAAAATATGTCTCCTAAATGATATATGGTCAACAAAAGTTTCCCGAAGAGTAAGTGGTAACTAGAAGAATTTCCTGCTTCATAGTATATCTTATTAAATGTGTGTACTACTTTACATTTTCACCTTTTATTACCATGCCATCATAAGTCAATCTGTTCTTCCACTAGAGACTACCGGTCGACTTATTTTTGAAGGAAAATAATTACTTCATCTGAAATATTAATAATGTCATGTTTATATTCTTCCCATCTATTCATACTCACAGTCAACATAATATGAAATGGTCGGAATGTAGTACATTTTTTGTGAAATGATAATTTTCAGGAATACTTTAGTACATGTGATAGCAATAGTGTATCAGTATGCAACAAGAAATGAGTGACAAGTTCAATTTACAAAGTAACCTTTATTCCAGAACGCAGCAACATAATTTTCCCTGAGTTTTTAAAACCTTCTTGTATACTTGTAAAGTTTGCAGACATTAAAGGTAATTAATGCCAATATTAAAAGGAAAGCTATTTGTATAAAACTTTGTTACAAGACCCCTCTTACTTTCAAGTTTGAAATGTTCATATTAATTAATTGTCATTGCTTTTGATGCATAATTGCACATGTTGTACAAATTTGGTTAGTAATCCACCAAAAAGCTGCATACCATAATAATACCTCCTCTTGACCTGCCCAGATTCTGGCAAGTTATGTAGACATATTTAAAAAAATTATCCCAAGTTCCGGTTATGCCTGAAAATGTTAAGCTGCAGAATCAGAACAAATTCTGTTCATGACTAGAAATATATCTGTTTGACGATTTTAATGGAAATTATATAAGAGTTGAGCCGTTATCTTGTTATATTTAAAGTCATAGGAGTGTAGATTTGTTTTAAAAAAATCAAGGGGAAGTTTTATGAGTCTTGAGGTACCGAGTCAGAAACTCTGCCCCATTCTTGTTCAGTTCTTCATGATATGAATGTGATTTAGACATTTTTTCTTTCTTTCAAAGAACGTCTTGTGCTAAAGTAGCACACATTCCAATTTTTTAGTTACATTTCCTGCCAATTGTGTGAATATAACATTAAATGTTATATTAAAAGTGTAAATGTGTTTCTTGGTCTCTTGTAATATTCCTAATTAACGCCAACTCTAAATACGGTATGTGGTCGCATTTGTAGTTGTGTACAGCAATAATTTGCGCAAATGGTGTGCAAAGGGTAATAAAGTATATTTGATTGGTTGATTGAATAAATAATTTGTGCTGTGCTTCTTTTGTCTACAATTACACTATACAGATAGTTATTTCATGAAAATTATTTTTTTGCAACATTGAAAATACAGTTTTTCTATAGAAATGAGAGATAAGATGTGTCCCTCTTTGTCTTAAATACATCATCGCACGGAATCATCTGGGAAAAGCGCATTATATAATAATAATAATAATGTGTTTCGCGACATTTTAGAGTATCCTGATTCTTATCATATCAAATGATTTTCATTTCTGGATAAAATTTCTGGATATGTCATGTAACACATTGCGCAGATCATCCTTTTCAAGATAAAAAGTAGGACACTTGACACCGCGATACAGAGAAATTATTCCACATGTCACACTATAATCAATATTTCTTAAAATGTTGTCTTCTTTATTAATGCTAACCAGTAAAAATACAGTTTACAGTCCGCGTCACCATGTCCAAGCCCCCAAACAAGCAGTAGATTTATATTAAAGCATGTTAAAATGTTTACTACTAATTCATACATGTTATATTGCTTCTCTGGCATTTGTTTACATATAAGATTTCTGCGTATATAATGGCATAACAAAAGCAGCAAATAATGTATGAAATAAATATCAAAGTTCATTGAAGAAAGTTATATATACCCTAAATATTATACAATATACCACATGCTCCGAGCTGGGTAACAGAATCTGCTAAAGTATACTTTTTTGGTCCTGCATATTCATTACGATTGCATAATGTTTAACACAGAGAAATTTGTGGGGTTCAAAAGTAGGGAAAGGTGGTATAATAATGACTAACAGAATATACAAGTTTGGAAAAGTAACAATATTTATATTATCCATCCGAAGTTCTTTTGTATCAACAATATATTCAGGGATGCCAGTTTTCAAGCAATAGCCTGAATTCAGGCCCTCTAATCAATTCTAACTGGCATCCCTACATATTACATTTTAACACTTTGTATAAATACATGTAACTTTATGCATGAAATATTACATTTTAACACTTTATACAAATACATGTCACTTTATGCATGAAAGACAAAACATTTTTGAGACAAGTGAAGACATTAGTCAGAAATCTACTAAATATACACTAGATGCCGAGTTCAAGCTTAGTCAATTATGTCTGTTTAACAGAGATTTTAATAGACAGAACTATACTACTATATTCATTGGAAGTAAAGTTTCTCATCTGTGAAAGTGAATCGGACATATTACTATGGGGTAATAGAAATACAGTTTTAGAAAACAGACAAATGTGTCTGGAATACAGTTGTTTGAAGCAAAAAGATATCCTACATAAATAGATACAAACATTTTATTTAAAAACAATTGTTTATGTGACCCACCCCTTGTAATAAGTTGATTTGTATGAAAGCAGAAAAATAACAGGAACAGAATGGCAAAAGTTTTAAATGAATCAGACCAATAGTAAGAAAGTAATGAATGTTTGAAATATGAGATCATCAAGTCCATGCAAATTTCAAATTGGAAGTTCAGTCAGTAATTGTGACGTAGGACTTGGATTATTCTCCCTTTTGCTGTGTACACAAATATCATAATTTTCTGTTTTTCTCGGAAGTTCCTTCTCCCTTGGAGCACTACTCAAAATATATTATAGATAGCATGTCATTATAGGTCCTCTACAAAGAATAGACCCTCCTGAGCAATGATTTTTTGAACAATTAAAATTTAGTAATTTTATATGTTGGAACAGATGGGAAAGTAGTCCGGCACTATGCATCACATTGACATTGAAGTACCCATACGTAGGCCCCTATTAGTGATTACAACTTTCACAAATTCACAACTTTCTTATATTTAATTGAAACTTTCATCAGTTTGCTTCTCTGTTTTTTCTGCTTTCTTTTAGAGTAGTTGTCTATTTGGGTTGGATTTCCCTTTAACTTAAGTCTATCCCTAAACCTAACTGTAACCCTAACCCAATGTCTCTATATGCAATTAACGCCCTGAGCACGGAGTAAAAGGTCACCCCCCTCACAAAAAAAGAAAGAAATCAGGGGGGGGGGGGGGGGGGCGTTTCATGAAACAATTAGTCGGTGGTTTTCACCGACTAATATCATGTCCACCGACAATTCTTTTGTCATCGACTATTTTCCAGGCCTGTCATTGGTCACATTTAGTCAGCGCTGACTAAATTGTCGGTGAACATGATATTAGTCGGTGAAAACCACCGACAAATTGTTTCATGAAACGCCCCCCTTGATCTGCCGAAAAACAAATACATGTATGCCTGGTTATTTCTCACGAATCTTGAGTATCAAAGGCATCGTTCGACAGGTCCTTGGGGGTCCTGGTTCCTCTCCTCACTCGTACCAACTTTTCCCCGTCGTTAGCTCTTGGAGATGGACTTGGAGATGGACTTGGAGATGGACTTGGAGAATTCCTTGCGCTGGATGACCTACGGGAGCCCTTCGGTGTAACGTCGCCCCTGGCCGGCGATGAAATTCGCGCTTCTTCCGTCGGTTGTATGACAACAATTGGCGGCCCGCCATCCAGGCTACTTAGTGCTGAAGGCGCTCTTCTCAATGGCTCCTGCGAAGTTGCGTTCATGCCGAGGGTGTGCATTTGCAAATTGGTGCGGGAAAGAACGGGAGAACCAGGCTTGCTTTCTCGGGATGGGCCGGTGTCTGCGTTGTCGAGTTGCTGCTTAGGCTCTTTGTAGGGTATAGTGCTCTCTGTCACACTGCCGCCTTGCAGTTCTTTCCTCAGTGGCGGGTCGTGAAGCCGAACGTAGTTGCGGAGATAAGAACGAACTGCTCCTTCTCCTTGCTACGATTTAAAAAATAAAACAAAAGGAATGTTATATTCTATGTTGAGAGTTTATGAAATAATGCAAACTTCCACACAGATTGTATTTGTTTTTAAAGTAACCCATGCAATACGTTTAAGAAAATTTGGAATACATTATAATACTGGAGGATTATGTTATATTGTAATTCTAATTAAAGAGTATCATCTTCCATTTCTTTCATGACATATCTCTCTCTAAAAACTCGAGTGATCACTGACGTCACTCTTCTGGAGAGTGAAAATGTAGTGAAAATGTAGTGAAAATAGAGTGAGCATTCACTCTTTACTTCTTAGAGAGCACTCGAAAATCAATAGATATTCACTCCTAAACAAGTGATCCCCGACGTCACTCCCAAGAAAGTGAAAATAAAGTGAAATTCACTCTTTTTTTAGAGAGAGAGAGAGTACCGTGTTCATTGTTAAAGTCAACGTATAGCGGCTGACTGACACAATTATTGGACAGCGATCTTATTTATATACTATTCAATTAAAAATGTTTTAACCTATAATAATCCCAAGTAGATATTCACGAAATCGCATTTCTTCTTTGTTTTTAAAATTTCACAATCAAGAAGCAACATATTTTAGAACTTCTCGAAATTTGAATTACAAATGGTTCCGATCTTTTATCCAAATCGAGCATCATAATACTTGAGGGTATTTGGCATATGAAACAAAATAATTACTTAGTAAGGAGTGATTAGGATGAAAAGTAGTAATACCTCAAACAAGAAGTTGATGTCGCCCTCTTCAAGTTCGAAGTCAGTTGTATCAACGTAGACTGTATCGATACCAATTGTTCGGCTGATATCGTCATCCTGCATAAATAAATTGATACGAACAATTAACCAGTAGCCATTTTATAAAATTGTAGTCTTGATGAAAATGATCTTATCTTAAAAGAAGTAGGTCGGGAGTTTCTTTGTGCAATGCGTCAAAGTTCACTTAGACTGGACCTATGAGTCAAGAACCTTCACGGCATACAGGTGTTGGAACACAATTCCATTCGAAATTTCCCGGAGCATATGGCCTACAGGAGATCGGGGAGCGTTCGCTTTTGTTCGGAAACGGAAATTTTATTCTGATAAAGTTTGGGTGAATATTTTGGAGTTGATTGAAAAAGGGGAGGGTGGGTAAATACCACTAGTTATGTCAATACGTTGAATTACCACTTTAAGATACACAACATCAGCAGAAAGAAGAACACCGATACGCAACATCAGACTGACAGACAACCTTCAATAGATGGATGAATGGATGTGATGGGTCGCCTCCAAAGAGGATTAAGAATTATGACGAGGAAGTTTTCTCCCTCGAATTTGGAGCTCATCTCTTTTCAGAAACTACTTTACAGCTGGTCCAGATTTTAAATGAACTCGCCACCCCGTACTAGCTCGACTCCCGACGTTAAATACAGCTGAACACCGTCGTAGGTTTGTACGCTACATGGAAATTTTCGCTCTGAGTGCGACCCCCGCTAAGATTAGCGTTGTAGAAGGCCCCGTCGCCGGTTGCGAAAACTGCCTATTTTACCCGATTGGCCCCGAGTCAGGCCACGGGAAAGATATGTGGGGTCTCGTCATGCTACACCCCCTTTAACTTATTACGCATGCGAAACGGAAACAGTCCAGGCAGTGGACTACTTTACAGCTTGAAAAACTTACGGTGGTGAAGATTCTTTTGACGTTGACGAGCAGGGTGTCAGTGAGAGCACCGAGGAACTGGCTAAATGATTTGATTTCTTTCCTCCCGTATCCCTCAAAATTGGTTTGGATTGCCACGCCCCGTCTCTCGGCGAAAGCTTGTAACTCCTCGTAAGTTATCTGATGAGAAAAGAGTAAGGTTAAACATTGCTGAATATAAACTAGACCGTTGATCATTACAGTAATTTCCTCACTTATCTAAACTGAACTCTAACGCGCTAATTTTGTGGACATTGGTACACATACAGCAATGTAACTGCGAACAAAACGAAGAGGAAAAAGATAAAAACGAAAAGGAAAAAGATTTTAAAAAACTCTCATACGAACTAAAGCAGCTATTTTCTATAATAATTACCTTCACCAAAATGGCATGGATGATAAAATGAACGGAATTATATAGGCACTTTACTTTTATTAATGAACAATTTTGCACTATACATAGTTTTTTCAAGCTTATCTGGAATATCCTGAATAAAGGAGACCCGGCGGAAGCACCCTCCCCGCTTGAAGACCTAGCTATTGGAAAAAATATCTACACAACTATTAAAACTTGTTCAGAATTTATACTACAACAGCGGAGGCGAAGCAAATATCGACCCACCTCATCGTCATCCTCCTGATTCAAGCAGTCGAAAATATCATTGACTTTGTAGTTTTCGCCGAAAAGCGTTCGATACTGCCCCTCCGTAAAGTAATCCACCTCCTTGTCGAACGCCTGCACGAGTTCCTTTCTCGTGATCGTCCCGCTCTCGTCGACGTCGCTTTCGGCAAGGAGACGAAGAAAGCCCGACAACGCGGCGGTGATGATGGCGTGCTCGCGCACGGCACCGTCCTTGACTTCCTTGACTGCTTTCCTTTGTCTGTTCGAGAAAAAAAACATGAACATTTTTGTTTTAAAGAAAAAAAAGGCGAATCAAAAAACGATATTGAAAAGAACTTGACCACGGAGAAAACGAATGAGAATAGTGGTGTATGAGAAAGGGGTGTCTCTAATAACAAGTTATGTAGGCATATCGTATGACGACAAAATTAGAATTAGACAAATTTCAATATTCGGGCAACAGCCACATCATATTGGGCGAAATGGTATCTCCGTCATTTTAATGTCTTTATAAGGTAAATATATTATTATGTACAACGAAATTTCACTATGATAAGGTGTCAAATGTGAATTGCTCCCTCGCATTATTTGGAAATTGTTATTCAAACATCTGGGACCCGTTTCACAAAGCCTTTTTTCAGTGACAAATGACAAAAATCAGTGACAAATCTGCTGATAACCAATCAGAAGCAAGGATTTCAGTAGCTTATAACGAAGACTGTCATTTGTCACTGATGACAAGTTTTGTGAAACGGGTCCCAGCAGATCATTCGACACCACGAACCATCGATCATTTGTATTTTTGTACCAATCTATCCTCTCTATGTCGCTAAATCTTTCCTTTTTGAATGAATCTATTTCATGTATCCGTATACTATATATACAACTTTCCGTCGCTAAATGGACAATAAAGATGACAATCATCATGCTTATGAACCTTTTTTTCCTTCGGATTGACGATACATTTTTGTTAATTCTCTGAATAATTAATTTGCCATTATATCCTGCACTCATTATGGATAATACAACAAATATTCTTACTTGGAAAGTTTCGTGTCAGGTCGAACTACATTATGCACTTTTCGCTTCTGGAGCTTTGATACCATGACATCTTGCTCATCGCTGCTGTACTAAAAATGGAAAAATAAACACAAAATTATAGAAGAAAAAAAATTGCACCTATCCATTATTATCGTATATAAATAACTTGTTATGTTCGTTGGAAAGCGGGGTTTCTAAATGTTCATCAACTTTGTCTGTATGTCCGATCGGGAATATAAAAACTCGAATATTCTACCAGCGTCTTTACACAAAATAAAACATAGTTTGTTTGCAAATCTATAATGTACCTGTCGATGTAGAAACAAGTACAAACAACACAAGTGCCTCCGGTATCTTCAAAGTTCGATTTAAAAGTCAAAAACACTATCGCATTGATGAATAGGTCAAGCCTACCACTTATTTCATAACCATTTAAAGGTATAGACACGTTTTGGAAACGCCCTCCTCTCAAAATATGAAATGGAAGCTATTATTACCAATCATGTGAAAGAATATGTTTTGACGATACAAATTTTGCCGGGAAACCGCTTACTAATTGATATATTTGGTAAATTATCATATCGATCCGGCCTGGATAGATATCGCGAATGCACTTCAACATTGAGCATTTGGGCATGTTTTTCTGTTTTTTGCGAATTTAGGTTGAAGTATTGCCATCTAAACCTCTGAAGGCAATATTTTAACAATATTGAATGGATATTTTGCACCGAAAACCCTTAAACCGCAATTTAACAACTACCGGTCTATATCTTTAATGAGACAATAATGAGAAGTACGATTTCTTTTTTTTGAATGAAAAAACTGGATACGTACGAGGACGAGTCCAATAGTCTTGGGGTTAACGGTTCCAAAGCGTTCCTTTTTGTCCCATAGCTTGCCGATGTCTTCAAGTGGCTGAAGTCTTCTCAACATGCTGTCTCCTGGTTTCATAGAAAGCCACCAACCTGGGAATAAGAAATGTAATTGTTAAACGACCAATGTATCACTCCTTTTTTTCTCTACAAAGTTAATCACTGCTTAGAGAAAAAAAGAAAAAAAATCGTTTGGATTGTGTATAAAAATGTTACTGCTTTGGAAATGGTATAAGAAAGTTTTAGGCAAAGATAGCATCGTATTTGAAGATGATTTTTTTTTTGTATTTCTTCTATTTCAGTGCGTTTCTTTAATGTACCGAAGGAGATGTGTAAACTAACACAGTATTTAACACTATTCCTTTATACTTTATACGTTGGCGGAATGTTTTAATGATTACTTCATTAATTTGATCAACGATCGTCGGCGAAATCAATGATGAATGTGAAATCTCTACCCCTTTTTGGACATCTCAATCTGACAAATGTAATTCTATGGAATTAAATGTAGAATATTATCCATCAATGATCTCTCAGAATTTTGTGTTAAAAACTACCAGCAGTCTATCGTGTAAGAAGCCACCGGGCATGATTACTTTATCTGTGAAACTTGTTAAACTTTTAGTTTAAGTTTTTTGACCACGCTTGTGCACATCATGACTTTATCAACGAATGAAGAAATTATCCCTCTCACTGGAAAATTGCCAGGACTCAACCAATTCCTCTGAAATCAGGAGATAAAACAATGTGTGCAAAACTAAAGACCGATAGCTATTCTCTCTGTTATCTCGAAAATCATTGAGAAAGCCGTCACCTCAAACTTTCTCAAATACCTTCTCGAGCCTAAAATAGTGTCTCCAAATCAGTTTGGTTTCAGGACTAACCATTCATGCGAGACAGCACTGCTCTGCATGGTTGATGACTGGTCTAAGCAGGTAGACAAAGGGAGACTGAATGGCATTGCTTTCATTGATTTACGTCGGGCTTTCGACGCAATCGACCATTAAATCTTACTCGAAAAACTTTAAGTATATGGCTGTTCTCCACTCTGTATAAAATGGTTCGCTTCGTACTTAGGAAATCGCAAACAGTTTGTTTCTATCGGAAATGAAAAATCGCACATGAATGACATTGATATAGGTGTCCCACAAGGTTCAATCCTTTCGCCCCTCTTGTTCTCATTATTTATCAATGACCTACCGAGTCATGTACCCAGTGCTTCACTTCATAATTATGACTGTATGCAGACGATACCACAGTCTATAGGTATCTGGTAAAAAAAAAAAAAATGTTGAAACCAACCTAACCCAGGCAATAAACGAAACCTATTTGTGGATATGAAATAAAACAATGGTAATGTTATAAGGATCGAAACCAAAATTAAGCACTATTAAACAACAAGTAGGTCTATCGAATAGTACACAAGGTCGTGCTATAGAATGCGCAGATGACCTCCTAGTAATCGACAACTGCCTCGATTTTAAGAGACATATCGAATATATATCAAATTTGATGAAGAGGAAGTTGGGAATCATCCGTAGAAATAAGCATTTCTTTGATAAGTCGCAACTAACTAAATTATATTGGGGATGTATTATCCCGCACATACTCTACTGCTCAAATGTATGGTGTGGCAGATCAGAAGGCAACTATGACACCCTAAATAGACTCCATAAAAGGGCAGCTTAAATGGTAACTAACCGTACATGGGAGACACGTTCTGTAGCTGTCTTTCGTGAATTAAACTGGCCCCAACTAAACCAAATCCTTCTAAGGGCCTCCTGGCTTATGATTTTTAAGTGTGTTAATAAATTAGCTCCCGCCATCCTGTATGAGAAACATACCATTGTGGACGATGTATCTACAAGGACCACACGTAACTCGGGCAAGGTACCTTTGAGACCACCAAAATGTCGCACGGCTTTTTATCAAAAATCCTTTCTGTATTTAGGTTCAATTAATTGGAACAAACTACAGCGGATCCAGGGGGAGGGGGCCGAGCGGGCCTTGCCCCCCCCCCCCTGGCAAAAACAAAGTTTTACAAACAAATTTGACCAGAAATTTACCTTTTTTTTGCTCGAGGGGGGGGGGGGGGGGGGGGGGGTGGCGCAATGAGCAAAATAACGGCCGGCGCGAATTTCAAATTTTCGGGGGCTAAAAAGAAAAAGAAAAATTAGTGCTCACTAGAGGGACCGGGGACTTACCGTCATAGCAATGCAATGGATAGTTGCAGAGCACACCCCCATCGACGTAATAGTCCGAACTTCCTCGTGTTTCACTCTTTACAGCACCGAACAAACCTTGAGGAGCGAAATCAAATGAATTATAAAATTAACCACATCTATAGAACAAACGATTTCTTTATATCAAAATCAATTTTCAAAAGAATGGGGTGAAAATGGATGTCATATATTGCAATTATACCCTTCCTGGCAGTATGGTTCAGATTGTCCCCGAAATTGTTTTCTAGGGTTATGTTTAGATACCAGAAGCGGATTCAGGCTTTTGTTTTAAAAAAAATTGGCGACCCAATGTCAACAAATTACACAATTAATTAAGGGACATTTGTTTTAGAAAGGAGTACTAAAGTTATGCCAGTTCAATTTCGGGGGGGGGGGGCGGCAGCCCCTAGATGTATCATTATTATGTATATGGCATTGCCGTTTTCAATATCATTCACTAACAATAAAGTCTAAAGTCATGAGAATCAATCTATAACATTTTAAAAGCAAAGTTGTCACCTGGGATAGCTAGAGACATGCGCACTGCGGTCCGGATCGGCAGGTTGGGTGAAGTCTTCACGTGACAATACTCGGCATCCATGTGATTGAGATTGGTGACAACGATACAAAGCTCCTTGCCCGTTTGGTCGTACAGCTGCTTAAAGGTAATATCGGCATCACCAGTCTTTTCTTCCAGTCTGTCTCCGAACCACTCAAAGAGACGGCGTGCAGGGTGCCAACCGAAATGCTTTAGCAGGTTTGGTAGTAGACTACAGGAGGCGCACGTCGCATCTAAAACGATATTAATAATGATGGTTTAGACTTCATGTTCCAACTTGATTCAGCCCCTCTATAAGAGTCCTAAACTACACCAGGGACTTGTCGCATCGAAAACGGTTACAACATGGATAGTTTTAACAGGGATGTTAGTCTTTGATGTACACATTTTTTCAGATCCTCCAGTCATAAACCCTCTAAAAGAGTCCTGGGCACGTCGCATCGAAAACGGTTCAAAAAATGGAAATTTTTCGTCACGTTCTAACTCGGTTCAGACTTACTGAAATTTTCGATTTAACTAAGCCTACCTTAGTTTGCAGGCATAAACCAGCAGATTAGGCCTAGCTAACAATTTCTTATGCATGATATGGGGGAGAAGTCGCAGATAAACGAGCCATTGCCACATTGGTCACCATTGCAATGAAAATCATTAACATATGACAAAAATGTTATGTACGACCAATGGGACATAAGGTACGACCTTGGGTGTAATAGTACATGGACCAATATGACACAGGACAAATGGGGCATACGACTTCTGGAATGTAGAATCAATGGGGTATTGTTTTAGGACCAATAGGAAAATGGCACATGAGGCATAAGAAATACATGGACAAAAAGGCATAAGGCAAATGGGATAATGACCCATGAGGCATATAGGAAATACATTGAATTAAAGGCAAACGGAGTATATGACCCGTAAGCCATATAGGAAATACATTGACTACAAGGCATAAGGCAAATGGGATATCATTATGACCTATGAGGCATATAGGAAATACATTGAATTAAAGGCAAACGGGGTATATGACCCGTAAGGCATATAAGAAATACATTGACTACAAGGCATAAGTCAAATGGGATATAATTATGACCTATAAGGCATATAGGAAATACATTGATAAAAAGGCATAAGGTAAATGGGATATATGACTTTATCAAAGGTCGTCTACTGAGTTGAAGAACAGCATATAATGTGCTTAGGATAATCAACAGTCTGAAATGTCAGCATACAATAAATATTTAGGCATGAAAGTTCATATTAATTCATTACTGTTGAACTAGGTTAATGATATATGTTTATTTTGCAAACGAGTATTATTTTTTTTAACTGTTCTGTATAAACGTTATAACGATGTTAATATGTTCATGTTTATTCAGGGCCCCATGGAAGACCACTACTTGTTGGTGAATGAGCTACCCTGTCAAAAGACTAGAAATAAATAAATAAATAAATAGATAATTGTCGCATGACAGATTTGCTTTTTAGCGTGATACCTCGGTTCCGCCTCGGTTACACCGTCCTACCATCTGGAATAGGATCGATAACCAACAACATAAATTAATAGCATGTAATGTCTTCAGGGGCAACCTTTTGAGGCACAAAAGGCTTCGCTAGCAGTTGATGACTTCTGTTGTCTTTCTTTTTTCTACAAACTTTCCAAACAGTAAAAATTCGGGAATGTAAACTAAAAACATTTCCCGTCATATGATACTATTGTGTCATAGATTTTATGAATCAAGCATGAGAGGTAATCTGGTTAGAAGGACCATGTAAGGCATCGTTTACTAATGTTAAATCTGAGATGAACGGCCCTACGTGTTATCAGTGTCTGTGATACTCAATCTATAAAAATGTCATAAGAAGGAATGTCAACTCTGTTCAACGAAAGAGATGGAATAGGTTCCTTTGAGGGAACTTTAAAAATGGAAAGGAAAAGAAAATTGTAATATGCATGATTGTACACTGTCGCTCATATAGTTGGAATATTTTTGTTTTACCCCAATTTATGGAATTATTTAAAAAAAATAGATCTAGATTATAGTATACATTCTCAGATTTTATTATTGAATAATAATTTAACAATGTGTGTTTTGACAATGCGTGACTGCTAAAGCATGTGTATGCTACTATGCTTATCAACTAGGGGACCTACGCCCTTAAGTCATAAATGACAGTAATGAGGATTAATGCCCCACAAAAGGGCACTAATATAGCACATCGACACGGTTTTGATCCTGGGGCCTCACAGTTACGAGGCCATTGCTTTGTCACTGAACCATGAATGTACGCAGCCGGGGCTAGGGTAGGGGGCAGTTTCCATAAATAAAAAAAGAAAAGAAAATGCAATAAATTTTCAATAATTTATTGCATTTTACCCCCGTCCCCAACATAAAACAAATCCTCTGTGTGCCCATGCCTTGAGCCGTAATGCATGGCCGTCCAGAGGATTTGTTTATGTTGGGGACCGGGTTAAAATGCAATAAATTATTGATAATTCGTAGCAGTTCGTAATGGCATTTGTGACCGAGGCTTAAGATGCACATAATCAGAAGGTGGTGACTCTCATTGGATCAAAGAAAGAATCACGTCGAATGTCCATCCGTAATAGGTCTATGGCTGAATGGTCTCTGCGACGGCAGGAGGGCTAGACGTGTTTTGAGACAGGTCTCGTCTCCAGCCGGTCTAGACACCAAGGAGGTCTTCAGTTAATCGAGATAAATGACATGTAAAATACACAACATACTTGTAAATGTGTTTCTGCTCTCTCCTCCCCCTCCTTTTGATACTGAATATCAAAATAGGAGGGGATCTGTAAATATCCATGTAATCTTATAATCTTAGCAGGAGGAACGCAAAGTCCTTAAGATTTCATAAAGGAAAAGCAAAAGATTAATAATATGTAGTGTATCTTTTAGCTCTGATTCTGAAGAGAAGGGAGGAATGGAGAGAAATCATATTCTTACACATTAATTATGGGCATGGTTTTTTTGTTTTTGTAAATAATAAGAAAGAGAAGGGAGAGAGGTTTGGGTCAATGTATTTAGTCTACCTTAAGAAAGAATTGTATGTTGTAGAACCTGTCTAGAAAGACCACCTGTCTGCAGTGCCCATTTTCCCTGTTTCCCGGCCCTTGGGTGGCCTTAATAGACAGGTTTGACTGTAACCTGTTCGGTCTATTATCTCCCTCGTGTCGGTCTCGTCGATATAACTGTACTCTTCTTCTTCTTCGAAGGAAAGTGCTGCTTCAAGGCCTTGAAGATTGCGCACTGTGTGTGCCTGTGAGAAGCCTGTGTGAGCTTATACTGGTCAGGATCCTTGCGCATATATATACAGGGTGCAAGTAAAAACTCTTCTTCTTCTTCGAAGGAAAGTGCTGCTTCAAGGCCTTGAAGATTGCACACTGTGTGTGCCTGTGAGGCGCATGTGTGAGTCTAGCTACTGGCCAGGATCCTTGTGCATATATATACAGGGTGCAAGTAAAAACTCTTCTTCTTCTTCGAAGGAAAGTGCTGCTTCAAGGCCTTGACGATTGCGCACTGTGTGTGCCTGTGAGAAGCCTGTGTGAGCTTATACTGGTAAGGATCCTTGCGCATATTATATACAGGGTGCAAGTAAAAACTCTTCTTCTTCTTCGAAGGAAAGTGCTGCTTCAAGGCCTTGTAGATTGCGCACTGTGTGTGCCTGTGAGAAGCCTGTGAGAAGCCTGTGTGAGCTTATACTGGTAAGGATCCTTGCGCATATATATACAGGGTGCAAGTAAAAACTCTTCTTCTTCTTCGAAGGAAAGTGCTGCTTCAAGGCCTTGAAGATTGCGCACTGTGTGTGCCTGTGAGAAGCCTGTGTGAGCTTATACTGGTCAGGATCCTTGCGCATATATATACAGGGTGCAAGTAAAAACTCTTCTTCTTCTTCGAAGGAAAGTGCTGCTTCATAGGCCTTGACGATTGCGCACTGTGTGTGCCTGTGAGAAGCCTGTGTGAGCTTATACTGGTCAGGATCCTTGCGCATATATATACAGGGTGCAAGTAAAAACTCTTCTTCTTCTTCGAAGGAAAGTGCTGCTTCAAGGCCTTGAAGATTGCACACTGTGTGTGCCTGTGAGGCGCATGTGTGAGCCTAGCTACTGGCCAGGATCCTTGTGCATATACATACAGGGTGCAAGTAAAACTCTTCTTCTTCTTCGAAGGAAAGTGCTGCTTCAAGGCCTTGAAGATTGCGCACTGTGTGTGCCTGTGAGGAGCCTGTGTGAGCCTACTGGCCAGGATCCTTGTGCATATATATACAGGGTGCATATATATACAGGGTGCAAGTAAAAACTTACCTAGGAAATAGTCCTGGAGATTCATGCTAAGAAATTCCTTAAGTTCGCAAGAGTTGTAGCCAATCGCCATGAGGGTAGCTGTCATGGCCCCCGCGCTAGCTCCTCCTAGACGTTTGACATTCTTCCATATGCCTACACGCTCAAGCTCCTATGGAGAGGGAAAATAGGATCGAAACAGAATGAAATAATCAATTCAAATGCAATTTAATTACCCTATTGTATATCGTGATAGAAATTATGCTCGGATGACGTAAAAGTTCATTGTCATGATTGCTGAATTCAATAGGCGCCGCACAAAGCTATTGAAATTGCCTTTGGTTGATTTCTCAAAAGGAGCCAATTGCTATCTTGTTTAGATGACATGTGATTTGAAACGATATTGTGATATAGACCATTATCATAAGGTAATCAAATTCAAGTGCCATGGTTTACATTATTCATGAACATTTTATGAATAATTGTATTTCAATAGTCAGAATGCGAACTGCATACATTAGTTGTTGCTAGGCAGGAACAGATTACGACCTGTCCTACCCAACAACACGTAATATATGCAATTCGCATTCTGACTATTGAAATCCACTTATTCGTTACGGGTGAATGAACTAATTCGTAACGAGGCACTTAACAGAGATGTGTACATCAGTGGCTTAACTTTAGAATACCCCAGGGGCGGATCCAGGGAGGGGGAGGCGGGCCCCTCCCCTGGTCAATAAATAGTTTTGAAAATAGATGGTAACGTTAATTTAACCTTTTAACTCCTGGCTTATTGGCGATTAGTCAATTGTGACTATTGTCGCCAAAACACTTCACGTGATTATATCTCTCATTTTTTTTATATCTAGTTTTATATTTATCTATCTTTTAAGATGGTATCGACAAATAATATCGTAGCAGTTTTGTGCAACTCAACAAATTGACCACGCTCCCCCACTCAGTTCCACATAGCGCTTGCCCTGCCCTTAATTGTCTTTCTCTTCTGTTTTGGCTTATTGTCGATTAGTCAGTTGTGACAATATTGTCAAAGAAGGTAGGGGTGTTGAGTTTTAAAAAAAAATAGCTCCATACCCCCTTCCCCCCCCCCCCACACCTTATTCAGCCAGCCGGCTGAGTCTGAGTCGCCGCTAAATATTTTCTCACGAATTGGGGCCCCTCTTAGGTCCCCTTCATCGTCGCCGGTGGATCCGCCCCTGGAATAATCAACCATTAGGCTTTAGGTCATCACCTATAGTTAGTGTTAATTATGATTAGGGTTAGCGGTACAAATTGTTTAAGATATTTAATTCTTTACATTAAGCATCATTGGTAAATCGTAAAAATGGTTAGACATATTCTAAAAATTGTTCCAACTGAAGATCAATAAATGCTGACTTACCCTAATGGCACCAGTGTAGGCCAAACCTTTGTTTCCACCGCCTTCAAAGATCACATTCTCAAACGGGTACTGGAAGGCTTCGTGATCAATGAGCTCCACAGAGCTGTTATCCCTGTACCAAGACGCGTCCGATGCCGAAGCGTCCGACCTGAGCGACTTCATCGACTGCGTCAGCTTGCTCTTGATGTCCAGTGTACTGTTCCGCAATTGTTCCTCGGCTTTCAAGACGGCTAGGACATCCTTGCCGCGATAGAACTGAGGGTCCAGAGTAAGCTTCCGTTTGGGTTTCCGTTTGGAGCTCTTTGGGTTCGTTTTGGACGTTTCCAGAGACGTCTCTCCATGGTGATTCCTCTTGTTGCTGCTGCTGGCGCCATCGGCTCCATCTTCTCCTTCAACTCTAGGCTTCGGAGATGTAGCTATCTTGGAGCTTTTGGATCCCATTGTTTCTGTTCAACCATGAACTATAAATACAATTGAATTCGGTAGTATAGTACAAACTGTCTGATGACCTTGTCACACTGATGAGTCTATATTCAATGCAATTTTGTCTTACGCCTTGCTTTGATATTTTTCTCTCCTTTTCTTCGTCTTCCTTCTACTTCTCCTCTTGCTTCTATAGCTTCTCCTGCTCCTGCTGCTTCTTCCTCTTCCTTCCTCCTCTTCCTCTTCTTCTTCTTCTTCTTCTCCTCCTCCTTCCCCTCCTCCTTTTTTTCTCCCCTCCTCCTTCTTTTTATTCTCTTCGCTTGTAAGACTGGCCGCCTCCTGCTATACTCTCGTACTGTTCCCGTCGAACACTATTTCACCACCTTGCTTCGGATTGTCACTTTCACTAACCCGGGCACTTACTTCACAATGACATACCTGTCTATTGGTCCGGAACTCTGGCGGACATCACCAAGCTAGTACTGGTGATCGCCGCGTTGACGTTACTGACGACCTTCATGTGGAAGGTCTGCCGTGATCTAGATTTTGAAATCCGTCGATATTTGTTGACAGTCACCCTGATAATACTTGTAAACCACGCTCAGAATCACGCTATTCCTGTTGCAAATGCAACTCTAGCAAACCACTTCCAAAAATCTTGGGAAGAATTATGGTTCGGACGAAACGGTTGTTTACTATGAATAGCTTCGTATCCACGCAAGTGGCCCGTATTGTGCGATGATGTGATGTGATCCGATGAAGAAGGATAATATTGATTGAAAGTACAAATAGCCTATTGATAAGCTCATGAATATTCATGGCGTTGAATAACCTCTTCTTCCTGCGTCTGCAGACTGCATGCGCCACTGGGTCCATTGTAATATTTAATGGTACGGTGGTAGAATTTTCCTGAAGAAACACAGTATACTGCCATTCCTCTGCCGAGACATAATTTGACCCCGGTCTTTGAAAGACAAAGCTGAGTTTTGTTAATGCGATCGGATTGCATTTTGAAAGAAAGTGTCTTGAATCAGTCATAATACGTGTAAGTGTATGCTGTGGGGTTTTGGAATCATCAAAATGATAAGAAATTGACTCAGTCTTGCAAAAAGTAACACAAAGTTTATACAGAAATATTTATAATAATGGACCATTCAAACATGGCTTACAACTACTAGCTGTTTCTTGTCAGAATATATGGGCATTTGAAAAGCAATCCTTAAAGATAATCTTGAGTTCTGGTAAAAAAAAAAAAAAAATGAATTCTCACAGAATCAAACGAAACTTACACTGAATGTTCAAGATTACAAATAAATGTCATTTGCCAAACAATTTTGGTAGAAAATGTATACTGGCTGAGTAATGAGCATAGAAAGATAAGGAAATCGAGGTTAGTAGCCCCGTTATTTTCTGTGTAGTCCTATATACACCTTCTGTGTACAGTGCTTGTTACTTTACCAAGACTGGGCCAAATTTATCATGATTTTGATGACTCCAGAATCTTGCAGTACACACCAATACTTACATGCTACATGATCAACTTTTTCTGATCCATTCCACACCTTTTCTTTCACAATGCAATCGCATGACCAGAACTCAACTTTATCTTTAACACTTCAGGGATACTGTTTCTATGATACGTTTCTTCCACACTAAACATAGTTACAAAGAATGAAAAAGTTCGCAAATTATTTTTCACCTTTTCCAGAACTCCAGAACATGTAGAGATGGTGTTGGGATTTCGAAGAGAAAGTTACTTTGATCTGTTGCGTTCTGAAAAAAGGTGAAAAATAATTTATCAAGTTTCTCATTCTTTGTATGTCACTGCGGAAGAATATCATAGCAGGAATGTCTCTTGAACGATTCTCTTAAAATATCCTCATAATTATTCGAAATCGGGCTGAAAATAGCTGAAAAGTTTAGACCGGACATTAACTTTGTGTCGAGTACAATCTCCATATCTCTGTGTAAGTTCATGTGATTTTAAGCAGGATCGCGTTAATTTCTTGTCATTTTGATGATTCCAAAACCTCACAGTTTACGTCAATTTTTCTGTCCTACGCGATCGGCCTTTCCTAATTGCTTTCAGACACGTTTGTAGTTTCTTCCACTTTTCTAATTGCATGACCAGAACTCAACGTTATGAAGCGAAGTAAGTTAAGGTTAACAGTTAGGAATTGGTATAGGGTTTGGTTCAATGTTTGAAGATGGGGATTCGGTTATTTTGACCACAGAGAGAAAAATTGCCGGAAAATAAGTGGTAGAACCTACGTAATCAGACATAATCAACAGTCATTGGTGAAAACGCTACAAAAATGAATACATATCCCCCATATTTCTTTCTTTCCTCCAAAGTAAGGGAATTTCAATCCTTGTAAACATATCGGGAGAGATAAACTGGTCCGCCAACCACATTGTAATGGACTCCTCATTAATCCTCATAAATCAGTTCAGGTTTCATATACACTGTTGGTCATAATGGTGGAATAATTATTTTCACCCCAATTTATTGAATGATTTTCACAATGATTTATTCCTAATAGATCTAGATAATAGTATACATTCTCATATTTTATTGAATGACAATTTGGGAGTGTTTGTATTGCGTGACTGCTAAAGCATGTGTGTGCTACAATGCTAGTCAACTAGGGGACCTACGTCCTTAAGACATAACTGACAGTAATGGGGATTAATACCTCATACAAGGGCATTAATATAGCACATCGACACGGTTTTGATCCTGGGGTCTCACAGTAACGAGGCCATTGCTTAGCAAATGAATCGTGACTGTACGCGGCGGGCGCTAGGGTACGTCGACGCCTCCACAAAAAAAAAAAAAACAAAGAACATGCAACACATTTTCAATAATTCCTTGCATTTTGCCCCGACCCCAACATAAACAAATCTTCTATGTAGGCATGCCTTGAACCATAATGCATGGCCCTACAAAGAAATTTTTCCTGTTGGGGACTGGGGGAACATGCAATGAATTATTGAAAATTTGTTGCATTTTCTTTGTTTTTGTGTTTTTGTGGGGGCGTCGACGTACCCTAGCGCCCGCTGCGTACAGTCATGATTCATTGGCTAAGCAATGGCCTCGTTACTGTGAGCCTCCAGGATCAAAACCGTGTCGATGTGCTATATTAGTGCCCTTTTATGAGGCATTAATCCCCATTACTGTCAGTTATGACTTAAGGACGTAGGTCCCCTAGTTGATTAGCATAGTAGCACACACATGCTTTAGCAGTCACGCAAAACAAACACTCTCCAATTGTCATTTAATAAAATCCGAGAATGTATACTATTATCTAGATCTATTAGGAATAAATCATTGTGAAAATCATTCAATAAATATGGGTAAAAATAATTATTCCACCTTTATGACCAACAGTGTATAAATATATACATACATTATAATTAATAGAACCTCATGTACTAATAGAAACATTTCATAGTTTACAGAAATGGATATAATTAGGCCTAAGTTTGTTCTTCTGTCATCTTTTCCTAAATATAAAGGATTATACTTAAATGTATTATTACTATTATTTCGCATAATGTACTCGCAACGCTTTTGCTTTCTGATATAAATTATTTCGATATTTCCTATTTTTGAGCACACAAATTATGCAAATAAAGCATCTTCCATTAAACATGACCAAATATGGACATAAGATAGATGTGGGTAAAGTGAGACCGGAACATTAACACGAGATATTTTCACTTTATCTATGCAAGGGCATTAACACCTTGGGGGAGAGGCGCTTTGCGAGGGAGCGGAGGAAAGTGTAGGAGAGATATTAAAATATAATTTTTTTAAATTTTGATTATGGATGTTAAAATATATACATGTATTTTAATGCAGTGTGTAGAGTAATATTCCCGCAAAGTCGGAGGTGGGGAGAAATAATGTTTTAAGAATACGCCAAAGTGTTTTATATGAAAATAAGCGGAGACCATAGTGCTACAGGGAAAAAACATTCCATCGAAAGAAGGAAACGAAATATTTTGTTTTAATTTTCGTAGTTTGACTGAGACACAAGTTTACAAAACATCTGAACACAGCAATAACAATAGAGGCAACTTTTGTTTTCCACTAATTTATTTATTTTCAATGTTTCACTGTCCATAAGATGTAGAATTCTCGGTCACACGCAATTTATTTAATGAAAATATGCATAAATAAGAAATGATAATCATTACTACGCTTAATATTATCAATGGGAGGAATTTGGTTACTATAATCCTCTTCTTTCTTCTTCTTCTTCTTCTTCTTTTTCACCTTCTTCTCCTCCTCATTATCGTTATCATCATTATCATTATAAGTATTATTATTATATTAATATTAACGTCACTATAATTATTATTATTATTGTAAGTAGCAGTAGTAGTATCAATATTGTTAATATTAAGATCAATATGTCCATCACCATCATTATCATTGTCATTATTATTACAGTAAAAGCTAGCTATCTACTACTAATAATAGTACTTCTACTACAATATATTTCCAAAGGATATCATAACAATATTATTTTTACATTTATTTGTATACCTGTACATTTAAATGAATATCATGGACGTCTATATAATTATTAAGATAATAAATACCATTAAAGGAAAATACTGGAACTCTCTAAATCCATTCTTTCAGGAGACTTGTTAGGAACCACTTCGTTTGGAGTCGGCTTCACGCTCAGAAAGATAAAATCCCCTTTCATAATCGACCCCTATTTTGGAGTGGATTTCACTATGATTTGGAGTGGATTCACGTCCAAATCAAGTGTTCCCTATTATTATGACTCCTAAAAGATTTTAGATTTGCACGACCAGAACGTGGACTGATATGTGTGACATCCTTTTAAGGCACCACCGGGCACTGCCAGTGCTTTAAAAGGACGTCACATTGCCTTAAAAGGATGTCACACGTGGCAGTCCACGTTCTCGTCGTGCAAATCAAAGGCCCGAATTCACAAAGGAGGTTTTTCGACAAACCGAGGTTTATGTGCGTCATACGACGCGTTTCGACGCGTTTTTACAAACCTTGGTTTGTAAAAAAAAAAAAAAAGGAGGTTTGTCGACAAACCTCCTTTGTGAATTCGGGCCTTAGTCCCTTTTATTAATAGAGGGTATTTGTTTAGCAATTACATCTGTCAGACTTGATCACCCTGGCGCTCCACACTATTTGTACATAACGGATGTACACGATTCGACTTGAACCCGTTCAACCTGTACTTTGGGCTTCGGCGTGCCGTTCCGGCCTACGTGAACACCCACCATGTATGCAAGTCGTACAGTTGTGCGACAAGCACAGTTACTGTTATGAGGTGAGAGATGATCTTTACAGCTCTGGCGCAGGACGCGTTGATACAGACCATCTACCTGTGTCAAATTAACAGAAATGTGTGAGATATCAAGCGCGTAGCCAGGATTTCATTTTAATAATAATAATAATAATAATAATTGGATTTATATAGCGCCTTTTCCAAAGGTTACAAGGCGCTGCTCTCCTAGACTTTCGACAATTTAAGAGGAGTTGTACAGGTAAGTTTTCAGATGTTTTTTGAAGAAATCTAGTGAAGTACTGTTTCTTAAGAAAGAGGGGAGTTTGTTCCAGAGACGTGGGGCTAAGGACTGAAAGGATTTGAAACCAGCCTGTTTACGGGATTTGGGAATGACAAAGGTAGGAGATGATGAAGACCTAAGGGAATAGGATGTTCTCTGTTGCTGAAAGAGTGAGGAAATATATACAGGAAGGGTGGTCGACATAGATTTGAAAGTTTGAACAAGTATCCGGTATTGTATTCTATCAGCAACTGGGAGCCAGTGTAGTTCCTGCAACAATGGGGTGGCGTGAGACCATTTTGGTTTTTGATAGATTAGACGGGCACATTTGTTTTGCAGACGTTGAAGTCTGCCCAGGTCCTTCTTACTTATACCCCCAAGTAAGCATCCACCATAGTCAAGCCTGGAGAGCACAAGTGCTCTAACAACATTATGACATGTTTCTCGATCTAAGTACTTTCTGATGCGATTTAAATTATATATTTGCCAGTTCAGGGTGCGACATAAGTTGGTGACATGGTCAGACATTTTCATTTCCCCATCAAACACGACCCCCAGGTCCCTAATTGTTGAGGAAATGGGAATGTTTTGATCACCAATTGAAAAGGACAGATTTTTGAGACGATTCAGATGGCTTTGTGATCCAGCAATGAAAAATTCTGTCTTGCTAGAGTTTAACTTTAGCTTAGACATGACAAGCCAGGCCTGTATGTCTTCTAAGCACTTTGAGAGACGGAAATACGCACATACCGCATCCCCAGGCTTGGTAGGATCAAATATGGTAAACATCTGAATATCATCTGCATATACATGATGTTGAATTGAATGCTGACCTATGATGTTTCCTATACAACGAATGTAGTAAGTAAACAATTGTGGTCCAATGATGGACCCTTGCGGTATCCCAAATGTCAGATGTTGGTCATTTGAGAAAGATCCACTGACGTGAACCCTACTAGACCTGTTGCTAAGATACGATCGGAACCAAGACGAAACATTATCGCCTAGACCAAAGTCCTCGGCTAATCTATGTGAAAGAATGGTGTGGTCCACCGTATCAAAGGCGGAGGAAAGGTCCAACATTAGCAAGAAAACAGCTTGTTTGTTATCAATGGCACAGAGTACATCATTCTGCAGAGAAAGCAGTGCAGTCTCAGTACTGTGTGCAACTCTGTACGCTGACTGCATAGGATCAAGCAAATCATTCTGGTTGACAAAATCAGATACTTGTTTGGAAACGGCCTTTTCAATTACTTTGCCTAGGAAGGGTATATTAGAAACAGGTCTATAATTGTTTAAATCATCTCTGTCAAGAGAAGATTTTTTCAATACAGGAGTAATTACAGAACATCTAAGTGCTTCTGGAAACACACCAGTAGACAACGACAGATTAACAATTCGTAACATTACAGGAAGAAGAACTGTCAAATGTCTCTTAACCAGCCATGTAGGCATGGGATCCAAGGAACAAGATTTCGAGGAACATTTTGCAATCATACCCTTCAGGACACTCTCACCAATATGACCAAACTGGGTCAAACTAACATCAGGTTTACCTGCAGAAACGCTTGATACATCAGATCTAGTCGGAATGGTACTCTCAATATCTTCCCTAATCTTAACTACCTTATTGACGAAATGCTTAGAGAAATCTTCTGCCAGATCAGAAGAATCTTGGCATACAGGAAGAACATTACTACTGACATTGTTATACATGTCTCTGGTATTACATGATGAAAATCTGCTACAGTAATAGTCTTTCTTGGCAGATGCAATAATGTCACAGACATTCCGTTGAGATTCAATGTACAGTCTGTGATCGACATCTGTCTTCGTCTTACGCCAGTGTCTCTCAGCACGTCGACGGGCGCGTCGGGGGGGGGGGGGCGGTAGTGAGCACGCTTTGCGTGCGAATCACTTACAGAGCGCGCGTAGCGCGCTCCCTAGGGGGGAGGGTGCAGGGAGGGGGGAGTTTCCCCACTCCCGCGCGAAGCGCGAAAGCTTTGAGGTTTCATCAAATTATATGAGAAAGAAGACGATTCGTTGGACCGTTCTCGACTCTTAATCCTTATCTAAATTCAGTTTCTGTTGACGTTTCATTAGAGAAAGAAGACGATTCGCTGTACCGTCCTCGACACTTTATCTTTGTTTGAATCAAGTTCCCCTGCCTCTGCGCGTAGCGCGGAAGCTCTGAAGTTGTATTAGATTATTAAAGAAAGAAGACGATTCGTTGTACCATTCTCGACTCTTAATCCTTATCTATATTCAGTTTCTTTTGACGTTTCGTTAGAGAAAGAAGACGATTCGTTGTACCGTCCTCGACTTTTAATCCTTTTTTGTATCAAGTTCCCCTTCCTCCGCGGAAGCTGTAGCGCGGAAGCTCTGAAGTTTTATTAGATTATTAAAGAAAGAAGAAGATTCGTTGTACCATTCTCGATCGACTCTTAATCCTTGTCTGAATTCAGTTCTCCCCCCCCTCCCCTCCCGCGGAAGCTTTGACGTTTCATAAATTATTAGAGAAAGAAGACGATTTGTTGTACCGTTCTCGACTTTTAATCCTTATCTGAATTCAGTTCCCCCCCTCCCCTCCCGCGCGAAGCGCGGAAGCTTAGACGTTTTATTAAATTATTAGAGAAAGAAGACGATTCGTTGTACCGTTCTCGACTATTAATCCTTTGTCTTCCTACGTCCTCTTCCTTTCTTCTTTTTTTTTCTCTCTCTTTTTTTTTTTGGCCGGCGTTTTTTTTTGGGGGGGGCGACCGCCCCCACCGCCCCCCTGGCTACGCGCCTGTGAGATATGCTTGAATGATGGGCAATCCAACCTTTGTTATAAGTCCATTTGTGTGAAAGCAGAACCAATCTATGCAAAAAAAGTTCACAACCAATTGTTTACCTTTACCAGAACTCAGTCTACTCTCATACGCATAGAGAAACTTACGTTTATTATGCGCTTTATAAATATTGAATTATTATTATTATTATTATACGAGAGAGCGAAACTTACCTGCATGAGTTGAATGACGTTACCATCAGCATCGTAGGCAGTCACAAGATGGTTAAAAATAGAATAAACCGGGCACACTCGGATGGGACCGGTAGTCCTACTTTTTTTTAAACTGCTTTCTTCGAAACCGGGCACAGAATCTTGGTGAGATTCTTCCCAAAACCACATTTCACCATCGGATGGCGTTTGTGTGTCTTTACTTAAGAACCGGCCAAATATTTGCCTCATCTGTGCCTTCTGCAGATTGGAAAATGGTATTTTGGGAAGAACATTACTTGAAAAGGGGAAATCATAATTAATGGGTTGTAAGCTAAGCAGCTCTTCATGACGTAATATAAGAGGAATAGAGAGAAAGAGAATTTTTTGTATTTAATCTGCCTCCCCCTCCCCATTTAACCTGAGCAGTAGTCATGTAAACTCTGGTCATCTGTGAAGTCAATATCCTAATAATCCTTGCCATAAATTTGTTGTCCTGCTATTGCAAATCGATGTTGACTAGTGTAATATTGTATAAGCTCGATCAATATCTATTTTATGTTAATATCATGTTGTAAAAATACCAAAAGAATCGTTGCTATGTTACATTTTATTTGTTTTTAAACTTTGTTTAATTCCCTTGTAATTGAAATGATATCTTGGTCATGACCTCTCAGGAAACAATTTTTAAACTGACCGGGATACCCTGTTTAATTAACAACGAATACATGAATAAATGAACAAATTAATAGATAGATGGATACATAAATACATGGATAAATAAATGAATGAATTAAAAAATGAATAAAATAAATAAATAAAACCTTTGATGTAATGAAATAGCCCTCACTCAAATCGTTTGTTGCAAGCTAGACGTCATTTCAATTGGAAAATAAATATTTTTCTTTCTAGAAACGCAAAGTCATTAAAGATTGATAATAACTATGCAATAGAGTTTAAAATGAAACACAACATCATCTATCCCATATAAACAATGAGGGCAACAGCAATAAATACAACAAAAACGACAACAACAAACATGCTAACACTTAAATTACTGGAAGAAAATGACAAAACCGTCTTTGATTGCAATATTACCTGCGCTAGTATCGCCTACAAAGCCAACTAATCCGCACGCCAGTCATTCAAATCAATGTTTACCTATTTTGCCCGTTATCATTTTAAAACGATGCGTCTACTACTACAGGCAAATCCGCTATAAACGGCCTGTTGAAGGTACTAGCGCAGTCGAAATGACGCAACGTCTATAACGGGCCTTGCGCTAATCACCTGATTCTCTGTAAAGCTCGTCACGATGGGCACAGTGTTGCTGTACATCATGCTGCGGTTGGTCCTGAGGGTCGCCACAAACTCCTGGGCACTCTCGATCTCGTCGAGCTGAAACTGTTCCAGGGCGACTGTCTCTGTCTGCTGGGGTTCCTGGCTCACCGTGCACTTCGGACACTCCGAGCATTCAGGGCACTTCGGGCACCAATGTCGGAACTTTGGCTGCCTGAACTTGGCCCCGAGGGTCCCCTCAACCTCCTGGGATTTCTCGATCTCGTCGAGCTGAAACTGCTCTCTGATCTTGAGGGCCGGTACGAGCACGACAATGCACCCGAAGATGATCAGAATATTTAAAAACCGACCCATGTCTGGTCTGTTCTGCAATTAATCTAGTTCCGAGAATGATTTCGTCCGCACCGAAGGAGGGGGAGGGGGAGCAAATTTTAAAGATGGCGTTGCTTGTTTATATACCACGCAGCTCGAAATGGCTAGCTAGAAATAGCCACGGTTAGATCCTTCACGTTAAGAATGAACCATGTTATGGTTACGTCTAGCAGTAGAACGTGTTAATCACTCGGTTTGTATTGCGATTGTTGATTCGTCAGCCTTTTCTGAGATAATGTTAGGCCTATTGGAAATAGAGATGTATACTGGTTTGCCTAAACCTGCACTCCACAATAACCCTAATCATGGCATAGTTAAACGGTAATAATCGATGCAAATGCATGTATGCATCTCTTTCCATGACTGTACCAAAATTGGAGCGGGGCGGGGCTCACCTTTCAGGGACAGTGGCGTAATGAGCAAAACCGTTTGGGGAGGCAGAAGAAAAATCCGGAAGCTCAGGGGTTTTAGGCATTAATTAGGGTCAGATGAGCATCCAGGAGTCAGCATTAGGGCCCTTGGTGGGGCCCAGGGGCGGAGCCCCCGTTACAAAAGCAATAAACAGTAAAAAAAAAAAAAAAAATTAACAAAAAAAATCCCGAAAGTCATGTCATTTCAGCTACTTTTTAATGTCACTGGTATCGAATTAGAAATAAACCACGTTTGAGTTTTATTTTGGGGGCAACTCCCCCACCCCTTAGCATCCCCCATCATTACGCCAGGTTCAGGAGCTCATGTCTTCTCACCTCTATAACAAACACATATGCTTTCCCATCCTCTCACCATATTTCCACGATATGCGCGTATCGTTTTTATAAAACCCTCCATTGATAAATCTAGGGGCATGCGAAATGTAAAGGAAATTTAATTTCTGTTTACTCTCCTTTTCTTTGAATGGAATATAATTTGTATGTGATTTAATTCATGTTTTATTATTTTGTATTCCCTTTTTGGGCGAAACTGTGTTTTGCCCTCCCCAAACCTTTTCGTTTTTTTTTTTTTTTTTTTTTTGGGGGGGGGGGGCGACTGCCCCCTGCCCCCCTCACTTCCGGCGCCTATGAAACAACCTATATATTTAAATGCTACAACAATTATAAACAGTGTTTACTATTGTGTAATAATACGTTCTGTGTAGCCTGTAAAGGTGAAGGATAGACAAAATGGCGTCAATAAATGACGTCATTTATTGATCTAGTACACAAAGGAACATATGTTCATAATAAATAACTGATATCAAAATAGCATATACGTACACCCTATGAATTCAAATAGGTATATGGCTTTGTTTCCAGCTGTTGCCCATTATAGGGCGTGTTAGTTGTTGTTTAAAAATCCTCTTTACTCTGTCTTAATGTTAAAGGTAGAGACCAGTTTTGGAAACGCCCCCCTCTCAAAAAATGAAATGGAAGCTCTCATTACCAATCATGTGAAAGAATATGTTTTGACTTATACTTAATGATACAAATTATGCCGGGAAACCGTCTACTAATTAATATATTTGGTAAATTATCATATCGATCCGGCCTGGATAGATATCGCGTAGTCCCATATACATCTTTCTGTGTACAGTGCTTGTAACTTCAACAAGACTGGGCCATATTTCTTATCATGTTGATGATTCCAGAACCTTGCAGTACACACCAATACTTAAAGGCTAGATGATCAACCTTTTCTGATCGATTCCACAACGTTTCTTTCACCATGCAATCGCATGACAAGAACTGGGCACGTTCAGATATGTCGCGGTTTAACCGCCGCAAAAAACAACTTACCGCGGGTTTTCACGTGTAAAATGAATAGCAACTACGCACAACAAAGGACTTGCGTGTATTCACTGAGCTCTGTTTTTTGTTGTTATAAGATTCAGAAATATGAAGCTTGTTACACATGACTTCATCAACAAAAAAACCCCGCGGCTTTGGCTTTCATAAAAGCTACAGGTACAGTGTAGATACCAATCATTATAGCTAACGAGATATAACTAACTCTCTTGGAGAGGAAGGGAAGGGAAAGTATAGTTAAACTAACATACCCTGGTTTAGCACTGCACAGTTAACCCCTATTATTAATAAAATACTCTGCACAGTACATGATACCCACTGAAGAGGAAAAGTAACAGCGCCATCTAATCATCAGTGATGAACATCTTTAAAAAAACAGCACAGCCAGGCAGAAACAATCTTTTTAGATTGGTCAGCCTTAAAACCCAACAACAACAACAACAACCGCGGTTTTGCCTAGCCTTCAAAGAGTGACAAAATCTCATTCCAATTCCGCAATGAAAAAATATCCTGAAATATTCTTCTATAGCTATAAACAAACCAATGTTTAAAGTCAGTCATTATTATCATCATCATCATCATTATCATTATTATGCTTTAAATTGCAGGGTGATTTTGATTCAGCATCAGGTATTCGTAAAAAAGCTTATTAACAAAATTCCAAACTTTAGTTCTTTGAAGAAGAAAAATATTCAATATTATGAAGACGAGATATATATTTATTCTATATTTAGAATGTATAACATTTTTTTTTTTACTAAATGGCAGTCACTTTAACATTTGTATTATCAACAAGGAGAGAAATGTGAAAGTATTTTGTTTTATTTGAATTAAAGAAAGAATTCATGTCATAGATTTGTAAAATGTTTTGTTTGACTCCATAAAAATAGCAAATGGAGGGCTAAAACGTTTTAATTTTGTATTTATTATTATCAATATTATAATTATTATTATTATTATTATTATTACTATTATTATTCATATCATTATCATCACCATCATCATTATCAATATTATCATTATTATTATTACTATTACTGTTATTATTTGTATTATTATTATCATCATCATTATCATCCTCATAGACGTTATCATTTATTTGTATACTAACTCACTTGATGATTATTTTGTCATAACGCAGGTGACAAAAGACAAGTACGAATGCAATTAACGAAGTATTTTTTTTCTCTTTTATTATCATAATTATTAGACAATAAACATACATAATATTTCAATTTTCATTCTGCAGGGTCTATGACAGCTACCACGAAAAGATGACACAAAGGGAGCATTGTCATTTTACTATTTCAAAGCAATATTGTACATGATTTGAGTACTCCCTGATAAGTAAGTTGATGGATTGATATGATGTACATGTGTATTTACAAAAGCCAAACATAAAAACAATATCATGAGGTTCATAGGTTATAAACATGCTCGTGTTATTGTATGATTCTTTATGAAGAACAGGGACAATATCAAATATGATTACCATATTTTGAACGTGCTTTAGTGAACGTCACCCTGATCTCTATGCATATGATGGTAAAAATCTTCATAAACGTATCTGCTTAACTTTCAAATTACTCTCAAATTGCTCTTTCAATTTGATTACTTTTATTCCAACCAAAGCCAGAGGCATTGACTAAATTTTGCTTGCATTTGAAGTCTTCAGATACCAAGTATCAATATTTTCTATAAGAAACACATTTTGGGGAAAAATAATGGCAAAAGAAAAAAGGAAAAAAAAAGAGGAAAAAAAAGAATAAATAGATAAAATAATTAACAAAAATGAATCAGTATTAATGTAATGTGTACAGTGAATTATTTCTGTTAGGCAACACCTGATACTAATTTATCAATATTTTGGATATATCAAATCTTAATAATATCACGTGTTTAATGCCATGACTACATACAAGGAGAAGCAAGTTGCTCCCTGTTTAGTACATGTATCTCTTTTGAAAAATCATTTGCATAATGCTGAATGTATTCACTGAATTGGTAACCATTTTATCTACTATTTTGTCATTTTTACCGTTCAATTACCTCTAGTCTCTTGTCAAACCCTTACAAACTGAAGATTGCTAGTATTCTTATGGAAATCAGTGCACCTTCATTGTTCACAATCTCAACTATTTTAAACGATTCGTTTTGAAATGTAATCCAATTTGTTTGACTGAGAAATGAATGAGGGTGTGATTAGCACCTTTTTTTTTGTTAGCCATCTCAACTATTATAAACGATTCGCTTGAAATGTAATCCAATTTGTTCGTCCAAACAATGAATAGTTGTGGTTAATTCGGTTGTTCATGCATGGCCTCACATTAACACCACAATTCACTCCTCGCGTGCGCGTGCCTGAACGCCTCATGTACATATGAACTGTATGATTAGAGGGGGCGTGGCTATTCCATTATTGAACAATACACCTATCTGTGCTTCAGTACTATTTGGTACGAGCATGGAGCTAAAAACGAGCTCCATGATTGAAAACACGCACGCGCCCTAATGTCTTGTCTGAGGGGGTGTGGCTATACATGCATGATCAATCTCCATCCATGGACCCCTACTAGACAGGTATGGGTTGATCTCAATGCGCATTCCCAATTACATTAGCCTGTTAAATATGTTAATTACAACTTGTGTGCATGCATACACCAGGTACATGCGCTGTCTGATCAGACAAGGCGTGGCTATTTCATGCATGACTAACATACACCTATTCGGGTTCTCTACCAAAACGCCCGACGAGTCGGGTATTTCAATGCTGCTTGATATTTCCAAATCAGCCCTACATTCATGTGTACCAAACTCGCACATGTGTATCCACTTGTCTGATCAGGGAGGGCGTGGCTATTCCATACATGACTCGCACTTTACCTGAAATGTTCGCCAATGCAGGCATGAAGTGATTGATTCACGATACCCTGGGCATGAGTCTACCATTTGAAACTGATTTATACAATGTGAAATGTATTTAACCATCTGCTAGTGTTGTACTTAATTTTCTATATTAAATAAATCACAAACCTTTTAAGGAATACGAAATGATGATTACTCTGCACAAATTAAGAAAGCTACAGAAAGAAACAATTAGTATTCTCGCTTCTTTATGTTAATTTTTAGAGACCGTTACACCCATACAAATCCCCGATTGTTTACACCCGTGAAATGTCGGGTTGAACATAACTTTAAACTTCTAATTTTGTGAAAAGCATCCTACACAGTATTCTTTATCTTTAGGAAAAAAATAAAAATACAATCCACATTTTTGACTGCTTGATGCTTTTCAATGTGTGTAGATATTCAACTTGAAGACTAATTTGCCGCATTTCTTGACCAAAGAACTGTAAGCATATTGTTGGGATTGTAAAATTTTAACAGCTGTATACATATAGCGCAGGTGAAATTGTATTCCCAAGATCGCCCTTTCGTGCGCCTAAACAATCTTCCTGAATTTCAAGGATATTTTCTATAACAGACAATGGCTCAGTAACAAAGTCCTCTATTTGACTAACCGGCCCTGATATTAAAAACACACATGCACCCAAGTGCCTGGTCAAAAAAGTGTGTGGCTATACATGAATGATTAATCTCCATTTATCATGACATTCAACTAAAATGCTCGTTAGGGCAGGTATGGGTTAATTTCACAATACGCATGACCAATTACATCAGCTTGTTAAATATACCAATTACATTTTGTGTGCCTGCATACACCATGCACAGCATGCTCTGTCTGATCAGGGGGCGTGGCTATTCCATGTGAGATTAACGTACACTTATACTGATACATTACTAAATACTCGACATGCAGGGTTTTTCAAAGCTGATTGATCTGAGCTTTGTAAAAACTTTATTATTTGGCCAATCAGTCCCTACAATGAAAACAAGCATGCATCCAAGTGCCTGATCAGAGAGGGTGTGGCTGTACACGCATGATCAATCCCTTTTTGTTATGATACTCAGTTGACATACTCGAGAGGGCAAACAAGTGTTGATTCAGAGTAGTAGATCCGTGATACCTCAACGTACAGAATAAATTACACTGATTTATTGAATGTGCATACTACAATGCGGATCGCATTCTATATTCTGCGTTTTTTCCCCCCTTTCAATTATCTCTGCAACTTATGCACTATAGGCCTTTAATGCAGAAGACTGACCCAATCTACCCTTTTGTATTGTTCACAATCTCAACTATTTTATACGATTTACTTGAATTGTAATTCCTAATGCCCGACTGGCACGTACGGGTATCTTAATAATGTTTGTTGTGGCCTCACAGTTACATGTACCTCACCATTCACCCCTTGTCAAACTTTCGTCACTGTATATATCATGTACTCTCTAATCAGAGGGGTGTGTCTACTCCACTCTTGTTTATCATAATTTTATCCTGATACTCTGCTGAAGCGCCCGACTGGGCGTGTATTTCGATGCTGATTGATAGAGTTTTGTAACAGACTTCTGTATTTTTCATATCAGTCTTGTTTACACGCATGTATATACTAACATATATGCATCCACGTTTCTGATCATAGGGGGTGTGGCTACGCAAGATTAATTGTTATTGTACCTCTATTTTTCTGTAATGTTAGGCAACACGAAAGTGGAATTACTTTACTACACCTGGTGTAAAAGGCGATCATTAATTTTGAATCTGATCAATACAATGTGAAATGTATGTAACCACTCAGTAGCTATGTACATACTTTAATCTCAAATTTTTAATATCTTGCACTCCTTGCTAACCTTTAAGTTTACAAGAGGAATACTATTTTTGGTTATGACAGTAACTATTATACAGAAGATAGGAAAATAAAAAATAAAAAACAAACAAACAAAAAAACAAACATACATATTTTTCATTTTATTTTATCTAAATTTTGAAGGCCGATACACTCAGTGGATACACTGAGTGGATCCTGATCCACTCATGCTTCTTTATCACATTTATATGAACAATATTCCTACATTGTTCACACCCCTGAGCTTATTTAACGTATGGCTTCGTTGCACTTTATGATAAAAAAAAATATATTCCTGGGTTTGCTCCTTATGTGACCGCTTATTTATTATTCTTTTATGTGTAAATTATTTCAACTATTATATATATGTTCTTAGGTGGTTGAGCTCTGCTCTACTGCTTCCAGTGATTTTCTTATGCTGACCAAGATGGGTCTTATTATTTTTATAGATGAACTTTATATTGATATTGACTGCACATCAGCACCACTGACACACACGAACACACGTTCAGTCACTTGCAAACGCACCTACACCACAAGCACGCTTGCAGTTGATCCCTTACATAATATCTGGTACTTTACATTTTATCGTTTCTGATGGAGTCACTCTCTTTTATTCCTGATAATTACATAGAAAATTCATACAATAGCAAATACTACACACCTCAAGAATTCAATAACATGTTTGATAGTAATCCAAATGAAATTTCCCTTCTACATGCAAATTTAAGAAGTCTGAATAGAAACTTCGAATATTTCGAAAATCTCTTACACACGTTAAACAATTTCAAATTCTCTGTTATTGGTATTAGCGAGACATGGCTACATGAAAATTCCCCAGATTTGTTTAATTTACCAAATTATAAGTTGATAAGGGCAGATCGCAAAGGAAAAAGAGGCGGAGGTGTGGCCTTCTACATTGCTGAAAAACTGAAATTTAAGATCCGTTCCGATGCGAAACTGTTACATGCAGAGACTTTATTCATTGAAATTGAAAACACAGGATTTAAGAATATCATCATAGGTTTGATTTATAGACCGCCAGGCTCTAATCTTGATTTATTTTATAAGGAACTTGAGCAATATCTCTATACAATAGGTAATGAAAATAAGCATACTTTTATTCTTGGAGATTTTAATATCAATTTCTTACCCTCAGTCGTCAATAATAACTCAAACAATTTTATGAAACTTATGTACTCATTCGGCTTCCATTCATTCATCAATAAATCCACCAGAATTAACCCTCATTCATCAACTCAAATTGACAACATTTTTTCCAACGTACATAACAACATGAATAACAAAATGATAGGAGGAATTCTATGCTCTGAAGTTTCAGACCACTTACCAATATTTTTAACTTGTGAATTAAAACTACCATGCCCCAAATCATTAAACCAACGTACATATCGAAAAGAATCTAAACGTAATATTGAATTAATGAAGCAAGACTTATTAATTGAGGGATGGGAGGATGTATACAATGAAGCTAACGCGAACATATCATATAATCTCTTGAATAATAAATTACAACATTATTATGAAAAAAATATTCCCATAGGTAAAGTAAAAAATAATAGAAAAACCCCCAAACATCCTTGGATAACAAAGGGTTTTTTGAAATCAATACAGACACGTAATCGCCTTTACAAATCACATTTACACAATCCTACTGAAGCCAATTCAAAAACATACAAGTTATATCGCAACAAGTTGACAAAATTAATTCGTATATCACGTAAAATGTATTATGCTAATAGAATAAAGGACGTCAGTTCAAATACTAATGCAACATGGAAAGTCATCAAAGAGGTTATGGGAACTAAGGCAAATCCCCCACCTACTGATGATATGACTTTAAATGGTTCTAAAGTTGACTCTTCCCTTCATGCAAACTCATTTAATTCATTTTTTACAAACATCGGACCCGAACTTGCAAGCAAGATTAATAGCCGAAATGCGCATTTCACGGATTATCTCCCCCAACCTAATCCACATTCTCTGTTCTTGAGCCCTACGAACCCCACCGAAATTATCAATATTACACGTTCTTTTAACAACTCCAAATCTCACGGGCATGATAGAATTAGTGTGTCTCTTTTAAAAGAAATAATCCACCCACTTGCTAACCCTCTTAGTCACATTTTCAATAAATCATTATCACAAGGTGTTTTTCCGGACTTATTCAAAATCGCCAAAATCAATCCAATTTTCAAAAAAGACAATCCTCATGAAATTACGAATTATCGCCCCATATCTCTACTCCCAAGTATATCCAAAATTTTTGAAAAAATAGTATATAATAGACTCTATGAATTTATCAACAAACACAATTTGCTAACTTCTAATCAATATGGCTTCAGAAAAAATTACTCAACAAACCTGGCTTTAATCCAAATTTATGATAAAATTACAAACGCCATAGCTAACAAAGAACATGTCATTGGTATATTTTGTGACCTCAGTAAGGCATTCGATACACTTAATCACGATATTTTACTTTCAAAACTTAATTATTATGGTATACGAGGTCAATCACTCCTTTGGTTTAAAGATTATTTAAGAAATCGAAGACAATATGTCACATTTAATGGTTATGACTCTGATTCACTTTTAGTTCAATGTGGTGTCCCTCAAGGCTCCATTCTAGGCCCACTGTTATTTCTGCTATATGTCAATGACATTATTAATACTTCCTCCATTTTATCTTTTGTATTATTCGCCGACGACACAAATATCTTTTTTTCTCATAAAAATCTCACTTCCTTAAACAACATATTAAATCATGAAATAGACAAAGTATCACAATGGTTTAAAGCTAACAAATTATCTTTGAACACAAAAAAGACCCACTTCATCTATTTTAAACACCATTCTCATATTACTGATACTCCAATTCACTTACAGATTGACGGCATGCCATTAGAGCAGAAAACTCACTCTAGATTTTTAGGTGTTATCATAGATCAAACTTTATCTTGGAATGAACATCTGCACCATATCATAATAAGTATCTCAAAAAGTATTGGAATAATTTCCAAGTTAAGATTTATTTTACCTCATAAAACTTTATTTTTATTGTATAATTCGTTAGTACTCCCATATATAACCTACTGTAACGTTGTTTGGGCTAGTTGTGGTTCTACAAAGCTGTCTCCTATTTTTAAACTACAAAAGAGAGCAATTCGCATTTGTACAGGTTCGCACTACTTGGCCCACACCGATCCTTTATTTTTTAAACAAAAAGCACTAAAAATTGCCGACTTATATACTATTCAAATAGCTATCATTATGTTTAAGTATATTAATAATCTGCTCCCTTCGTCTTTTGATGACATGTTTAAGTTCAATAGCTCTGTCCATACCTACCCAACTCGCATATCCGGAAACTTTCATCTCACAAACCCAAGACTGTTAATTGCCTCTAAATCAATTCGTCATCATGGTCCAGACATCTGGAATAATCTTTCAGACAATATTAAATCTTGTTCGACCATATACTCCTTGAAAGCCACTCTAAAAAAAACTATCATTCAATCGTATGAATCCCATACTCTAAATTAATATATTCACATAAATATTCACATTCGTCATTCAATATCCTCATTTTACTCAACTGCTACATACAGCACCAGCACCTGCACCTGCAATGCACCCACTTGACCAGTAAATATCAATTTCAGTCACGAATCTTTTTATGAGGCCGCCATCAATTTCAAGCCTTACCGCTCACGATGGCGGTCTCCTGCGTTCATTGATTAGATTATATATTATATTATATGTGTTATATTATATTATATTATATGTGAGAGTATCTATAGGTGTATATGTGTATGTGTATGTATGTATGTATGCATGTGCTGTGTATATGTATATATGTATATGTGGGTATATATGCGTATATATGGATATATATCTACAAAAAAAAAAATTAAGCTCACTTCCTTATTTTGTATTCATTATGTATCATGACTATATTGTTTATCTTATGAATTGTTTTGTATATTATCTTTGTAAACACATTTTATATTATGTATTGTATTATTTTGAACGCAGAAATAAAAGCAAACAAACAAACAAACAAACAAACAATTCCTATATTCTCGTAAGCGGACTAACTTTAGTCCATGGTTTAATCTACCGATTAAGTATGGAATGCCAAGCGTTAATATGAATATATATTTGAATAATTTGAAATGTCCCTAAATTACCATGATAACATAATGATATCATAATTATATTGTTGTTTATTTATTATGTTATTATATTTTATTTCAATTTAGTGACAGATTAAATTATTCAAAAACATATTCACATGGAAACTTGGCATTCCATACTTAGTCGGTGAATTAAACCATGGACTAAAGTTAGTCCGCTTTCGAGAATACCACCCATATAACATTGAGTGGCATCTACGGAGCCTCTATACAAAAGCAGCAGTAAATCGAACTGAGAAAGGTTAGACACATTCATTCTTTCCTTTTCCTTTTCCGTTTTTAATTCATATTAAATATATTCATTATATTAATCATGTAGTTAATATCCTGACCATAATTATTATACGTTTAATAGGAGTGACGTACAGAAAAACTAATATATGAGAAAAGCGAATATAACTAGGCTTACGAATCTCTTAGTATCTTATTGAACTATAAGGAACGATGTTTATAAGTGAAGCACGTTTAAACAATAGACCAGTTCATGGTTAGCACATGTCCCAAATGAACAAGAATATCAACAGATCTTCAAAACATGAAGAGGTCCCACTTTGTACATTTTGAAATAATCACTCCTACAGCGATGGAGGTGCTACATAAATAGCCTTTATTTCCCCTTTTCAAAGAATACTAGTGCACTGCTTGTGCATAAATGAATGATTACATAACTTTCATAAGCACGTATCCAGTATTTTGTCTCCGTGTGTTTCACAATTTGGTCTGCAATGACCATTATCTGCTCATGCTCATACTGCAACTATGAACTGGCTTATAGTTATACGCCATGGCTTGAAAACAGGTACTGTGGAGTGAAAGATTGAACAAAAATGAAAGTTGATACATTTTAACCCTTTGATTGCCTTCTTCGCCTTTCTGCACGGTCGCTCGGAAGGAAGGATTCCTCTTTGCAACTTGCAACAAAACTGCTTTGCAAAATTACCCATTTCTGGTCTTGATTTTTAGCTCCATAAATCCCTTTAACATCGGTATAGATCTGGGGAGTGGTCCAAAAAACAAAGATCGACTTTAAGTTGGACTTGACTATGGCAGGCCGTTCATGTCACGAGTTGCTCTCACCATTATGGTATTTAGATAATATCTTTTCTCTAATAATGATCTATCAAACAATATAAATTGTGTAGATTTGTGACCACGATGTGTACGTCCCTCGAGAGACCAATGCCAGTAACGGTGAGAGCAAACAGTGGCATGAACGGCGTGCCATAGTTAAGTCCGACTTAAAGTTGATCTTAGTCTTTTGTGAAACACTCCCCTGGTCTTGCACTGGAAACACGCTGTTCAATAATCTTCAAACCTTTGGTATATCTATATATCTATCTAATGATATGATACAAGGTAGCAGAAGGAGATTATTTATGTGGCTTATACTTATAGAGAGTTACAAGTGTCGTAGGTGTTACAAGAAAATATTCGATAAATGCAGAAGTTAGAGTGGAAACCCACTCTTTTATTAGCCTTAGGAGAGTGGAATCTATTCCAAGGTAGTGGTTTCAATCACTCTTTAGAGATACGGATTCTACCCCCCCCCCAAAAAAAAAAAAAAACAAACAAACAAACAAACCCTTATATGACTCCTAAAACATTGCGCTACCACTCCTGTACATGCCGAGAATGAAGGACAATAAACATTAACAAAATGGCACTATGACAACATTGCCAATATAATTCTAAGTGATGATTTGATATATATATACATAGCATTCAGTTTAATAAAAATTGGCATATTCAAATTCAATAAGTTAATCTAAAAATTATGTTTCATGTACACAGCATTACGTAGGATAACACATGAATGCAAGAGTCAGAAATTACGCCCTACGGTTTACGTAAACGTTGAAATTCGGGCCTATTATACATAAATGTCATACAGATTATATACAAGTTATCTCACAAGTCAAAAGCGGATAATAAAACATTTGCTTTCTTTCAGTATCATCAGGGATGTCATCTCCCTGGTATCATCAATTCTCTTGCCCGTGCTTTTTCGCATCCATCGTCTCAAAATTATATTCCAATTATCTCGCCAAAAATATGTATTACTGGCTGCGGTCGTTAAAGAAGCCTGAGATAGTTCCAATGCCATTTATGCATACATTTTAGCCACCTCAATTGCAATAATGTTATTGTGTCAGACGGGAAGCGAGTTGGCTTAACTCTGTGCACATGTCTCTGGGACTACTCTTTCCCCGACGTTTCAAATTTAAACCCATGCCTGTTAAAAATTAGCCTCATACTGGTTTAACATTTGCATCTCATCTGACGCTTGAACATGTTTGTTTTGTTTTTGTTTCATACTGAACCATGTACCAAATTTACCTGGACACCGATTAATGTTTCTTCTTCTTCTTCTTCAAGATAATCTGCCTCCTTCACTGCTGAAGATTCTTGCAGATGTGTAAGTGCATGTGTGTGGGGACATAGGGATGCCCAGGTGTGCAGACGAAAAGTGTATATTTACATAGTGCCAGTAAAAATGTTGCCGGAATTTGTTTAAGTCACTCATTCGTCTTTCAAAACTTTTAAGTGATAACTTTCCCAAAGAAGGATTGGTTTCAAAGGCCTACATGTTATATTAAAGTTTGATATTATAATATCCGTTCTTCACTAACCGATCTGGAATCAATAATCTCAATATCAATCATCATGTACATGTTATCATCTATAGTTTTCCTGAACGTAAATTTGGAGTGACTTCTGTAGACAAATCATCAAATCACAATAATTTATTAATGACTTTTGAGGTATCTCGGTGGCACACGCCCCCTAAAACCGTAGTCACACCGATATCCTGACAAACCGCTAAACCGACTCCATGCAAACCGGCTGATACTCTACAAAACCGTGGCCGTTCGGGGGTATTGTAATCTTTCGTTCGGTGTATTGTCGGTGTCCGGTGTCGCAGGTGTTACCTTGGTCACAATCATCACCAAACCCACCCCAAAACCGACTCCAAACCGGTTGTTTTTTAGCCATTTCAGTGGAGGTAACGTATCATCTATCTTTTTTATTTTTTATTTCTTCTTCTCTTTTTTCTTGTCGATCTGGAGTCGGGCTCGGTGTGACTGGTATATAACGTTGTCTACGCTGGTCTATGACTGATGGCGAATGCTGCTAATCTGCAACCGGGCGCAATTTCAGTTGTATCGTCTTCAACGAGTAATTGGCTCCTTTCCATGCTGTCCATACGACGCCCTCTCGTGACCGTTCCGTGTGGCCGCCAAGGTAGAGACCATTTGGATTGGTCTCAAGACACTGGTTAAACCACCATCCCCCTTCGCCGGAGACCCTGGCGCAGTGGCTCGTATTGTTCGAATCATGATCGCGGTCTTTCGTACTAAACTCTTGTCCATCGTGGTAGGACAATGCATCACCTGGACGTGAAAAGAAAAGAGTAAAACATTAAACTCGTTAAAAAGATGATTGATATTATAAAAATCGAAGTATAGCAGGGAATAACGCTTTTTTCCCCTTTTGTCTCCAGGGTTAGGGAAGGTTATTTTATTTTACTTTCCAATAGGGCGATTGGTGGAGGGCGAAGTGCATTTTAAACGACCCGTTGTAAAATCGCGACTGGCTGGAATACTCCCCAGGGAGTCGAAAATGTGCATACATTGTGTTGCAGGTAAGCCTGAATCCGATGACCGGGGTAATCATAATTATGTTCGGCGCCTAGAAACAAAGTATTAGGCGCATTATAACTGTGAGCTATTATTATTATTATTATTAATTTAAGTCCACTTTGGGTGACTAACAACATCTGTTGTAGCTAGTAAACACCCGAATAGCGAATAGCACCAAAATCCTCATGAGAACCCACTAATTTGTTTCTTCTAAGTATTCATTTGTTTAATGTTAAATCATCTCAACAGCTCCACATTTTTCCCGTTCCCATATTTTTGTTAGACTCACCTGCGATTCCATGGTATTCGCCAACATGTAGCCTGTAGTTCGACGCCGTATCGTCAACCCTAAACCACGTGTACCCAGCATACACTGCGATGTTGTCGAAGTCGGACATATCGACCCGAAGTTCGTACTCGTCTTGGTAGGTGAGTCGGTGAAGCCGATCGAGACCGAGCCAGAACTCGCCTTGGGGCGAGCCGAAGCCCCGCCGATAGCTGGCCCAGCCGCGTCGGAACTGTTCGGAGCCATTCGAACGGCGCTGAAAGACCTGTGAATAAATGAAGGAGGAATGTCACGATTGGTTGGTTGGCTCACTGAATTTATAATTGTTTGTCATAACATAGGTGGATGATTTGGGCACAAGAATCCCGTGCACCTTTTATAGAACCCAGTAAGTAAACAACAGAAAAATGTGCCACCCCCTCCCCCGATATTGTAATAGTGTCCCTGTCATTTAAATTCGACCAAACTGGTATCGCATTTCCTTTTTTGTTGTTGCTTGCTTGTCAAATAGTGTCAAGAAATTTTGCCCCTTTTGCATAATCATGGACTTATTAAGTGAATAATTATTATGCACACACGAAAATCGTCGAACGCCAATGGAGAACGCCATTAAATTCAACAACAACAACAACAACAACGAAAGATGTAATAATTGCCGTCATTATTATGCCCGTATCCAACTAGGATCTTATTTAAATTACCAAATAAATTGATATAGGCTAGGCCTCTCCGAGTAGGCCCACGACGTAACATGTGATCCTGTGTTTGAATTTACATTATTCTCAACAGCCCCATCTACCGTTCAAAATTCTCAAGATAGTCAAAGTGACAGATAAGCTACTGTATGATGAAGATTTCTTTGTCGTATGTTCGAGAGCGACATAATTATATATATCAAAAGATCTTTTTTTTCCTCTTTCTTTTATCATTTAGCTAGAAATCTTCTAAAATGTATTTGTTCAGCTGTAAGAACTTCATTACTCTCTTTGTGTTATAACAATAAAAACATAATTAAAAGAAATGCTTTATTTCTATTCTCTTGAAAGAAAACCGTGACAAGGTAAATGTATTATTTGAGTATTTCATTCAGAACATGGGTGATGATAACAGCACAAATATAAAATGAAAGAATGTTGAAAGTCAACTTGTTATATCTGTAAAATCGTTATTAGGTATACTTTGATAATTTGTATTAATTTATACCTACCCATCAGCCCTGTCATATAATCTAAAGATATCCCAACAATAATCATTTGTGCAAATGTTGTGTTACTGAATCAGTTTAAAGTATATCTAAATTCACTCAAACAAAACTTTAGCAAAAATGAGATGGAAGTGAAAGGAATGAAGTGAATTTAAAGGAAAGGAAAGGAAAGGAGAAGAAAAGAAAGGAAACGAAAGGGAACGAAACGAAAAGAAACGAAAGGGAACGAAACAAAACGAAACGAAGGGAAAGGAAATTAAATAAAAGGAAAGGGAAAGAAAAAGAGAGGAAAGCAAAGGAAATGAAAGGAAGGGTAAGTTAAGGTAAGGAAAAGAAAAAGGAGGGGAAAAGAAAGGAAAAGAAAGAAAAGGAAAAGAAAAGAAAGGCAATAAAAAATAGAAATTTCCCCTTTGGAATTTGAGTATCTTCACGCACTCACCGTCCAACCACCGCCATCAGTCTCCATATCACAGTAGACTTGGAAAGGCCAGCCGTTATGATCAGGTTGAATCGTGTACGTTCCACTCGACGTCGAGCCTCTCTGCTGTACGTCTTTACAGTCTCTCGGCAAAACGCCTGGGCAGGAGACAAAAAGAAAAAAAAACCGAAGGAATTGTGAAAATGAATTTTCATGTAAATACAGACATTTTTATTAACACATTCGGCATTCGTTTATTCATTCATTCGAGAAGCTCATAATATGGCAGTAAAATGGGGGCAACGAGAATTTGCCCAAGGGGAAATAAAAGCCTGAAGCATTGTATTCACGCTGCAGTCAGAGCCTCAGCGGCTTTAACTTTCAAGTGGGTCCATTTATCGAGGGGGCTATTTATCGAGGGGGCTACCTCCCTATAACATCAGTGCGAGAGAAGAGGACATTTTAGGGACTTTTAGATTTGCACGAAGACAATGTGGATTGCTTCGGTCGACGTCCTCTTAATGCAGTCTTGAATGGACGTCACACGTATCAGTCCACGCAAATCTAAAAGACCCTATTAAAGTCATAAAAACCCACGCGAAAGTGGTTGCTATGTCGGGTCATCCTCGCAAAAACATGCACCTCACATATGGACACATCCGTATTTAATCCATTCCGCCTACTGACTGGAACCGGGTGGCTCCTTTGCCGACAGGAATGACTGTGACATATTTCGGTAGTTCATAGAGTTGATCTTTTTAACAAAGATAAAAGCACGTGCCAAAGATCAAAGCAAGGTGGTTTTTATTATCATCTTATCGGATGGTTTTGATTTATGAGAGCACGCTCCAGACATCGGTTGGTGTTTATGAATAAGAACTGAGGAATGTCACCCTGCACATTCAAGCCAAATGCAGAAAATCTGGATATCGTACGAAGCAATTTTCTCTCGTTGGATTTTACAAACCAAAATGTATGTAAAAAATGTAACCAGAAATTATTTAGAGATGTAGACGAGTGGTTTAAACACTCGACTGGATATGCAAGGGAAATGGGTTCGATACCCGGCGTAGCACTTATATACGTCCTTTAAGCGATACCTTTCATCTACATTGCTTCTCTCCGTCGAGGTGTTAAAGGGTTAGTTGAGTTCTGTTGCAGAGGGCGCTACACAAAATAATTTGTTGTGAGATAATGAAAAGCTGAGTCTCAAATTTGAAAGAACATACAATTTAAATGAAAATATCATCCTTGTTTGATCAAAATATTGGCTAAATTTCACACAGTTTGGGGTCTAAAATTACCTTCTTAGCAACTTTAGGTCCCAAAAGGGCACTAGAAATGTCATACACAAGAAAAAGAGCAACAAGCATGCACTTTGAAGGCACTTGCGGTCTGAAAATAGAACTCAACTATCCTTTAACATATTGAAATGGGTTCCGAGTGGAATGCGAGATTCATAGTGGTGTGTGAGCACTGTGACTTGTGCGCCTCTGAAAAGGCGCCTGGCTGGAATGCTCTACAAAGAATATGGCGCCTCCTACGACCGACCCCACTCCCCTCAGTCAATCTGATTTCTAACGTTTCTGGTCAAATAAAACTTCACGATGACTTTTGTATGTATTGCACATATTAATTATTTACTACAGATAAAGTGGCTCTGATCAAGTGTGATTAAAATGTGACACAAACTGAAGGAATTGGAGAAGGTTGATTGTGGTTGTGTAGTACATAAAACGGATGTATACTTGAAGGTTTTGGCATGATGAAAATGAAAATGGATTGACTCAATTTTGACAATTACACGCATTGTCACAGGAGTATGAATTATTGGACTACAAAAACCTGTGGCATGAGATTTCGATCCAAAAGTTATCAGCTGTTTCTGGTCATCATGGTGATATGAGGGTATTGCAGAGTTGTCCATTTCAGGGGACATTGCTACTATGAATAAAGACTGAGAAAGCCCTCAAAATTATAATGCTTTATTACCAGAAGTCAATCTTCCCTTTAAACATTGTTCAGCCGGGGTCACGTCGCAAGTGTCACTTTAATTCTTGAATTCATCGTTTTCGATATTTGTCATATAAATTATGTCGCCCTCCCATTCCGTGTCATATAATCGTACACACACGTACACAGACTCATTAAATGGGTTGCCAATTTGCGTGTTGTGCCATATCTCTAATCCGTTGTGTCATTTCATTGTCTAGCCAGAAATATGTGACCTTGAACTCCTGCTAATAGTGCATTTCCATTCATACCAGACGCCTTAAAGGTACTATGTCCCTTTTGCAGCCAACCTCAAATTATGTAGAACTTTGCAGGAATTATAAATATGTCATGTATGTCCTATCTGTGAAATTTAAACGTTAGCAGTGTCCTCATATTCAAATTATGCAAGGAAACCCGTTTACTTGCTAGACTTCACTGTCAGACACTATTGAGTGACTGACTGGCTTTTTTTCTTCTTTGGTAATAACATACATGGAAAGAGATGTAAAGGGTACATGAGCATTTGTCTACATCAATAACCCACTTCTTGTGATGGCCAAGATTAACTGATTGAATCTTTGCGCAGCATAAAACGTATGACCATTCGGTACAATTGTCTGAAAATCAAGACTATTACTTTTGGGCTCTATAGCCCTAAAGTCGATTTGACAACTAATAGTCGTTATTTTCCCACTTGAAGACATTTTCAATCCCCACCTTTTTTAGGGAAGTTCTAAATTAGTATTATCTTTCAAATGCAGTTGGAATTTAACTTTTTCATTTTTTTGGCCTGCAAATGGGACATAGTACCTTTAACACATGCAACAACATGTTCGTAATGATAATAAAGATAAAGGGAAATCCCACCTTATTATCGAAAACTACTCTAAAAGAAAGGAGAACAATCAGAAAAAGCGTACTGGTAAAAGTTTGAATGAAAACGGACAAACAATAGAAAGATATGAATTTAGTAAAGTTGCAATCACTATGGGTATAGGCTCTTCAAATTGGATGAATCGGTAAAAGGGGGTATCTCGGCCGAGCAGCGAATGCTTGAGAAAGTAGCGAATTTGAGGTTTTGCCAGGGTTCGTAAAAGGTTGCAAGAGGTTTGTAAAAGGTTGCAAGAAAGTTCGCAGTTTTTCTTGTCGCTCTTTTGCGAATTTATTGCGAAACAGTCGTAAGCCTTTGCAAACGGTTGTAAGACGGTGTCGCTGAAGTTCTTTTGCATTCGTCAATGCTATAGCGACCACGTTACCATATGGTTCCTATATAAAATCGACCCATTGAGTACCAGGAGTTAGCAAAAGGTCCCAAACATTCACAAATAGTGGCAAAGGATTGGCAAATAGTTTTTAACTTTTCGCAAGAACAGTCGCTATTAGTCGCCAATTGCCTTCGCAAACATTCGCTCAAATGTTGCTAATTGTCGCTGAACATTGCTAAAAGTCGCTAAAATGTCGCAGGAGGAAGCCTGATTTTCGCCAACATTTGTCAGAAAAGTTGGCGAATCCAAAATCGCAACGTTCGCATTTGATGCTCAATGAGGCAATTTTCCCATTTGTTCAACAACAAAAATGACTAAAATTTGAAGGCGCTTGGGAGAAAACAGAAATTAGTGATATTTTTGTATAATATGACAAACGGGAGAGTCTGTCACTACGACGCAATCCATTGACAAAATTGCCAATTTGAGATTCGCAAAGCTGTAGTAATCTCATATTTCAAACATTCATAACTTTCTTTTATTATTGGTCCGATTTGTCTCTACCTTTTTGGATTGTCCTGTAATATAACCGTAGTTACAAGCTAAACAATAAAAATACTTTCGTTTGTTTATGTTTTACTACGGGTTTCTTTGTCGTATATTTGTTTGCTTGTTTATTTCTTCCTTTGCTTTGTTTCTTTGTTTGATACCTTTCTATTTTTTAATTTTATTGATTGATTGATTGATTTATTTATTGATTGATTTATTTATTTATTTATTTTATTTATTTATTTATTGTAAAGGATAGTAATTTCGTACATTTCTTTTTTAAACCAGTGGGTTCATCGATCAGTATCCCTTTAATTACCACCACGGACTATTTTCCCCGAGAAACTACACACTGGGACGAGAAGCACTAGATATTATGCTTCATCAGATAGGTACAAGTTAGGACAAAGTCCGGACAAATACACCCAGAAAACTTCCCGGACACCACCCTACCCCTAGTGTCAGAGGGGTTATTGGGTCGATTGTTTTAGGAAGTAGGTGTCAAGGTGAGAGTTGTCCTGGTGTTTAGTTGTCGGGATTAACTTGTCCGAGGTGGTAATCTGGAGGGGGGGGGGGGGGGGGGGGGGGTGTCAACATTCAGATACGCAAGAATGCAATGAGTTTCGCAAATCAAACATTTGATGCTCTAATGAGAAATGTTCATCATTAAGTGCCGAACTAATAATAAATATGTTTCTAAACGCAGGACTTCATGATACATCTTCGTAAAGATATCTTTATGATGATAGCTGATCATAGCTAGACATCGTCCTAGGGCTAGAGTTGTCCGAAACATCTTGTCCGGGTGGGGGGGGGGGTAGGCTGATGGGTAGTTATCCATAAACTTATATTATTTTTTAATGTGCGTAGTCCCATAGCAATGAAACATTACACGGTTTGCTAATTAACCTCGAATCTTCGAAAAACAAAACTCCGGTAATCAAACTTCCGAAATAACAAGCAATGAAATAACAAACTTTTGTCATTCGTTTCGCCCATTTTCTCATAAATCCTATAATCATACACTCCCTTTAAAAGCACGCAAACAAACAACATTATAATTACATGTATGTTGAAATATCAAACGAGGTCACGTGATGTATTATGATTTATTGGTGCTGACGCCCGAGCACTGACACGCCGTGTTGATGTCAAAGGTTATCATCATTCGGCATATTTTCGGGGCGGGAGCCACGCGTAAAGTCAGGGACGGCACCCCCGGGGTTACCTTATACTTGATCATCGGTAAGACAGTAGCTATGTTTACACGGGACAGTCGTCTTTTTTAATTTCAAGTTTGCAAATCGTCGAAGTTCTAAATAATGATGATGATGATGATGATAATAATAAAGATAGTGAAAATTAATGCTCTAAGTCTGTCCAAATTGACACTCCCGGCGCAATTAAATGATTATCAACTGTCACCGACGGTGGTTTACACGGGACCGAAACGACAATGTTTGAAGTTTTAATCTACAAGCCTCACATACAGGCAAGCAGTCGTTGTAACAACAGGCTGAAATTAATTGCGTCCGCACGGCAAAAAACTTCGAGTGGACGCCCCCTCCTTCAGATCGGAGTTATTGTGCTAACCACAGGTGCGTCCGCATGGTTCGCAACTTAAAGATTACCTTGAAGTTTAAAACCACGACCTAGACTTTAAGTTTATTGACTCTCGTGTGAATCTAACTTGTGAAAGTTATAAAATGACATCTGATGATAATTGGAACATATTTGGGAGTTGATAGTACGTGACCTGAATATTTAACGAAACCGATATAGGAATCTTGTCCGTATTCTTTAAAGTAGCTGTGTGAAGAGTTTAAAAAACTTACTTTATTTTCAATATATCAAAGGGGAAACTTTAATTAGACAATATTGGTTATACGATAAATACTCCGTAGTAATTAGTCAATTGATACTATCTTTCCATGGGCAGTTAAAAGGGGGTATCTCACTGACCGGTGAATGCTTTAATACGAACGTTGCGAATTTGGACTCGCCAACTTTTCTGACGAATGTTAGCAAAAATTAGGGTGTTTAGCGACAATTAGCAACATTTGAGCGAATGTTTGAAAAAGTGTTTGCGAAAGGCAGTTGGCGACTATTAGCGACTGGAAGCAAATGTTAGCGACAGTTTCTGCGAAGATTAGCAACTATTTGCCAATCCTTTGCCTCTATTTGTAATTTTGTATATGTTTGGGATCTTTTGCTAACTCCTGGTACTCAATGGGTCGATTTTATATAGGAACAATATGGTAAGGCTTAAGACAGTTTTGCAAACGCTTGCAACTGTTTGCGAAAAAACAAATTCGCAAAGAAATATTGAACATGTTTACAATTTCTTTGCGACAAGAAAAACTGTTTACAACAATGAAAACTGTTTGCGAACTTTCTTACAACCCTTTACGAAACTTTTGCAACCTTTTATGAACCCTGTCGAAACCTAATTTCGCTACGTGTGCAAGCATTTGCCGCTCATTGAAACTTTAAGATCAATTTCGTACAAATTTGTAAGACTCACCTAGCTATGTATATCATTTAATGTACTGATGGTACATTCTACGATACACAAATAGAAGTATTTTTTATCAAGAGGGCAAACGAACGAAGCACCTCCATCATTATGGCAGTGATTATTCAAAGTAGGACTTCTCCATCTTTTTTGGATAAAAACATGATTTTTTAAACCTTTGATATGCCCCATGTGTTAATCGTCACGACTACTGGTTTACCACGAGTGTGGATCGGCACAAACAACATGCGCCTGTTAACAATATTATGAACTTACTGAATTGTTAATTCTCCATTAAGTTTCCCATTCCTGTCTCAGTAAAGCCCTGAACTACTATTAAATCACAACAATGTGTTCAAAGATATTATGTAAAAAAATCTCAATATGCAAGGAAAGAATTAGCTGTGTCACAGAAACAATTTATGTATAGCACATAAAGGGGTAATAATATACACCTGTAAAGCGCTTAGAGACATCATCGATGTAAAGCGGAATATTATTATTATTATATGCATATCTAAAAGAGAATACATGTATCTAGGAATATGGAGGCGTATTATTGTCTCCTATGGCATCATCTCATTCATCGCCAAATGTTCCAATGTACATTTCTTTTTTACCTTAAAATATTTGTATGCAGGAATTAACTTTTCATTTAAAGCCCTACTGCACTACTTATAGCTACATGTACTTGCGCCCTCTATATAGCAAACAATGCCTAATCGGTCACCATTGGTTCCCCGTGATCCTCTTTTTCTTATGTTAATTGAGAGCTGATTTGATGAGATAACCACCTGTCAATGACCTTGCAGGGTGGTCTAACCCCTCCTGTATACTAGTACAGATGGGATTTAATATTTACATTTCACGCACAAACATTTAACAACTAAATTATTCATACCCTTATCACTTTTTTTAACTGTTGAAGAATGTGAAATATTGATTTGTCCCCATTTATGCTTCTTGAGAATGTGAAGTAGTAAAGCTTACATCTAAAAGTATTCAACAAAGGCCCTAATTCAACCAGTCCCCCTTTCATTCTTGAGTAACAAAAAAGCACACACAAAACATCAAACTTACAAGGGGTATGAGTAATTCAGTTATCAACTGTACATGCAGCTGAGCTGGGGGTGAGTGCAGTTACATCACATGGCTACATATGACTTAAAGGGATCCGGTAACTTTGTCTTAGATCCTTTAGAAATAATCCTTGATTTAGCTCAAGCTGCAATGATAATTATAAACCTTTAGGTCAGTCAGGAACTCCATGACTTTTACAAGCCGATCGCCTGTCTGATTATCAAGATATTAATGATTGGAATTACAAATTTTGAAAACCTTTCGCCGAACGGTTTTCATAACACTACAGTCTATTGGGGAAAACGAGTATGGTAAAACCGGTCACTCAAAGATTTTTACTTTTTTGAGGCACTTCTTGATCATTTTGAAGCGCGATTTTTTTTTAGGGCTTCAATATTACACCATATCACAGACACTGGTAACATGTAGGACCGTGTATATCAGCTTTAACATTGTTAAACGATCCCTTTAACTGAAAAATGTATCACGTCGATACGTATTTGCCGAATACTAGTCTTGTTACGTAAACATGAACTTGAACCGGTCGCTTTTCATCATGAATTATATTTGGGTTGTTTCGGTGAGGAATGTATATCGTGCTAAGCCGAAGGTCACGTCAAGGTCACGTCAAAGTCGATGCAGAAAGATTACAGGTGACCCGAGATGACCCCTAGCACGAGTTGTCATAACATCTAGCGACCCGTACGGAGAAAAGACCCCGAGGAGACGTTTCAGATTCAGAGCCTAAAAATGACATTTTTGAGGACTTTCTTCATGTTGGAATGAGAGGGTAGAAGACATGGAAGTAATGCTAATAGAAGACTGAAAGATGTAGACAAGAATCAGTAGTGGGTCTACATGTTGTAGTGGTGATAGAAACAGAGTACAGTAGTGATAGCAGTAGTAGTAATATTAGAAGATTAGGTAGTAATATTAGTAGTAGTGGTAGTAGTAGTAGTAGTAGTAGAAGTAGTAGTAGTAGTAGTAGTAGTAGTAGTAGTAGTAGTAGTATTAGTAGTAGTAGTAGTAGTAGTACTATAGTAGTAGAAGTAGTAGCAGTAGTAGTAGAAGTAGTAGTAGTAGTACTAGTAGTAGTAGTGAAAGTAGTAATATCAGCGTTAATAGTAGTAGTAGTAGTAGTAGTAGTAGTGACAGTAGCAATAGCAGCAGTAGTAGTAGTAGTAGTAGTAGTATGAGTAGTAGTAGTAGTAGTCGTGGTAGCAGTATTAGTATAATAGTAACACAAATAGTGGTAAAAGTTGCAGTAGTAATATCATATGATATAATCATCGCATCTGAGAGATATTTCGGCGTTAATTCATCATATCAAAACAAAATTGCAAACGATTCTGTCCTAGATCGTATTCACTAGCAAATCACAATATGAATATAAGATTTGAAATAATGGCGATTCATATTGCAAAATCAAACGAACTTCTTGCATTCACAAAGAAAGAAAAACAGATGACACAGGCCTTTAAATATCTATTTCGGTCTTCCATAACCAACTATACTTCATGCGCATTTTTAAGAAGAAATAACCTGTAACTTTGTGTACTCAGAAAATAGTATATTGACTTTACAACTAAAGTGCCCCCATATTACCACCCCCCCCCCTCGATCCTTCCTCTCCGTTCTCTGAATTAAGGTTAAAGATAATCTTGAGTTCTGGTGAAACAAGGAAAATGAATTATCACAGATTCAAACGAAACTTACATTGAATGTTCAAGATTACAAATAAATGTCATTTGCCAAACAATTTTGGTAGAAAATGTATACTGGCTGAGTAATGAGCACAGAAAGATAAGGAAATCAAGGTAGGTAGCCCCGACACAATTTGTGTATAAAACATCTTTCTGTGTACAGTGCTTGTTACTTTACCAAGACTGGGCCAAATTTATTATGATTTTGATGACTCCAGAACCTTGCAGTACACACCAATTCTTACATGCTACATGATCAACTTGAGCTGATCCATTCCACACCTTTGCTTTCACAATGCAATCGCATGACCAGAACTCAACTTTATCTTTTTAAAAGCAAGTTATGGGGAGAGAGAGAGGTAATGCCCTTTAAACAATGGAAACCTCGACGATAAGATAAACCCTGATTAAATATGTTAGATTGGCAAGCCTTTTAATTAGAAACTTCCACCTGAATATTAATCATTTTCCACCTGCATCTAGTCTACCTTTCAGCCGCTATTCGTTTCCTATGTTTTCAGACTTGTCATTTTCAAAGCTTGTCACACATGCAGTATCATTTTTAGTTCGGGATGAAATAATGATTCTGCCTAGAATTATTATTAGCGACCTGTCGCAGCTGATGAGTGACTGTCAAAAACTAAAATTAGCTTCACGCTGTGACAAAAATTATGCGCAGACAGCTAGTGGAACTCGAAGTACGACTGAACCAGTACCAATATTATATTCATTAAACCTTACGAGATCCAGTTGTCAGCTGACTACATAAAACCAATGGAGTTAGTAAGGCTTATGGATATGGACCTAGGTGCCTCTGAGTTTCGTTAATAATTGTGCAATTTAAACTTCCAGAATGTACCAGATGGCAAGACCCATCGTTTGCATTTCAGGCTACAGGCCTCCAATATATACCTCATGGTTTTTAAACTGTAAGGTACTACTCAACGTAACTTCTTAAAAGATTTCGAAAAACCAAATGTGATAAGAAGCAAGGTTTATGAGTTATAATGATATCAAAATTACCCACATAGTCACGATGATAAACATAGTTGTGACAAAGGATTTTTTTCTGTGGTACGAATGGAAATTCTTTTACACATTAAATCTTCCTTTTATACTAGACGTCATAATTCTTTTTGTACTATAGACGTCAGTAATTCCTTTAACACTTAAAGAATTTTGGTTGTTGATATTTTTTCCTCAAAAAACTTCAGTACCGTTCATTACGTCATACCTCATGTACATGTACATGTCAGGTATGTAATTAACATGATAACATACTGTCACTGTGCTGTCAAATGTAATTTAGACCATACACAAGCGGAAGACTATAATTAAACCTGTGCTTTGCGAAGACATTAATACTCGTTACGTGACAAGAAAATGATGTTTTGCTGTCATAGTTTAATAAGATCAAGGAGGGAAGTTGACAATGAACGCGATACATCCTTCAAAATCACTGTCATAACCCCCGTCAAAATAAACCCGATGTCTATTTCCTATTTTTGCGACGTTGAAACCGTTTTAGTTTCAAAATTGACGTAATGGGGTCATGTCAGCGCCGACACGATTTTAAGCATCTATATTTCTAAGAAGAGAAATTCATAAAAGCGCCAAATTTGTACACTTTATCCGGGAAACAATTACTAAGAGGAAAATTGAATGATTCATCAAAATGTCTACTTCGCTATATTCGCCCGACGCGTTCCTTTGTTATTCTGTTTTGTTTTGTCAATCGTTTTAAAATGAGGAGCTATAATTTAACACAGAACACAATGATTGTTAACAGAAAAACAAATCTCTTCGTGGAAAAACATCCTGATTACGATTCATCAACATGTCTACAGCCAGAGTATTGTTTCTTTACCAACCCTATCTGGATTTCGTTACAGTTTTCAGATTTAAGTTATCCCTTTTTGGAATCAGAAGCATCACCGTCGCATTAATCCGCATGCATGTTTAGCCGGGTAAAACTTCAAATAAATTCAATTCAAATTCTATAGATTAGTATACAAACAAATTTGATCATTCTCAAATTGTTTTTTTAATCAACGGATGACAACATTCAAAATTATAGTGTAACAAAGTGAAAATGTCTAAATTCCAATACACAGGAATCTGTGGAATATTTAGATTAGATTTTACACAACAGCTCGATAGAAAGAAACTTGGTTTATATTGAAGAAGATTTTTTTTCCATCCATGCCAACCATTGTAATTGTTATCCAAGTGCCATTTATTAAGTTGAAGATAAGTTCCAAAGATTTTAATTGTAATCTTTCTACTGCATTAATGTTTTTCTCATTCTTATTTGCAACGTAAACAGTAATCTCTACGATGATTGCATAATTATTATGTTAAATGTTGATCTATATCATTGTATTGATCTATCATAGGTCCATCCACGATTTCATGGTTTAACTATATACGGTTTATCACGGGGAGTGGTCGCTTAATGATTCGAGTAATTTAAACTTAATGCTTTGGCGTGCACATTACATGGTTCCCCTCATCTCATGCATTAGCTTAATGATGTTAAGCGCTTTGGCAACCCCATCTACCAAAATGGCGCCTGGCAAAGTATGTGAAAAGCTTTCCGATAGTTAATTTTAAAAGGGTTCCATCCAGTCACGCACGATTAATACTAAATTGATTGATAATAAACACCGCTCTTTCTAACTTTTTACGCGGGAAATAAAAGAATGATAAATTATAAAAAGAACGGCGATGGATTAAATGACATTTAATATGAAATAAGCCTGAGTTTCACATATCGTTTTCCGTTTCCACATCACGATGAGAAAGGAAAATTAAGTGCGCTTTCATTAACAATATTAAGAATAATCAGAACCATTTTCACGATATAACATGATATGAGGATTACAACAATGGGCCGGCCTTTGGTACATGCATTAAGTATTTGTAATCTGATATACCCGTATCTATTTTAAATACCAGTTACTGTTTGTAATTTCAAGTAAGATCTCGTCAAGTTGTGATACTTTTTATGATCCATAATTTCACAGAACACAATTGAATTGCTCTGATTCACAAAATCAACCATCAACAGACTATTTCTCTTACAAAAATGGCATGACCATTCATTCAACATGATCATGAAGCGCAGCAATGTTCCTTTAAAGATAAAGTTGAGTTCAGAGGGGTGTTTCACAAAGCCTTTTTTCAATAACAAATGGCAAAAATCAGTGACAAATCTGCTGATAACCAATCAGAAGCAAGGATTTCAGTAGCTTGTAACACAAACTGTCATTATTTTGTCACTGATGACAAGTTTTGTGAAACACCCCCCTGGTCATGCGATTGCATTGCGTGGAATGGATCAGAACAAGTTGATCATGTAACATGTAAGAATTGGTGTGTACTGCAAGGTTCTGGAGTCATCAAAATCATAATAAATTTGGCACAGTCTTGGTAAAGTAACAAGCATTGTACACGGAACGATGTATATGGGACTACACCACTGGCGTACCTGAGGGGGGGGGGCAAGGGGGGCAGAGTGCCCCCCCCCCCCCTGACGAGCTCCAGGGGAAAAAAAAGGAAAAGGGGGAAGGGGAAAGGAAGAAAAAAAAGGGAAAGAGAAAAAAAGGGGAAAGAAAAGAAAAGAAAGGAAAGGAAAGAAAAAGAAAAAATGAAAAGGGAAAAAAAGGAAGAAGAAGAAGAGAAAAGGAAGAAAGAGGGAAAAGAAAAGGAAAGAAAAAAAAAGGGGGAAATTATTTTTAAAAAGACCATGGCCGTACGCAAAGGGGTGGGGGGGGGGGGGGAGGCAGTTGACCCCAGATATTTTGAAAACGTACAATTTTTTTCCTGAAAATGTTTAACAAAGCTCAGAAGAAGTGAAGGCCTATACCAAATCCTTCAATTCTACTTTTGAAAATGCAAAAGTACCCTCATGACCAGTTTGGTCGCTCGAACTCCTTTCACTCCTTTTGCTTTTGAGTTTCTTCAAAAACTTTTCATGCATTTTTCCCCCTCCCCTATCAGAAAAATATTCAGCATACGGCAAAGAAAAAGAGAAATGAAAATAGGAAAATATAAGTGATAATTATAACAAATTCGACACTCTTCGCTGGCGCGAGCTACTTGCTAGCCTGTTTTGTTTTAATTGTTTTCACTTGCTCGTCCTCCTGAAAAAAGAAAAGGATTAGCATTGCTTAACATACAATTGTGTCTGCCCCGACTGGCCCCAACCTGCAACCATGGCAACCATAACACCCAATTTATGTACCAAATGTTACTAAAAAGGACTAATTCATTTTTTTCTCGCTCGCTACGCTCGCTCGCCAAAAAGGAATTGATATCGTGTTAAACGCGATTGCGCCCATCCCGACCTGCACCAATAAAAAAAAGTTTATGTATTAATTTCTATTAAAAGAGAATTGATTTTTTTTGCATCGCTATGCTCGCTCATCAAAAAGGAATTGATATCGTGTTAAACGCGATTGCGCCCATCCCGACCTGCACCAATAAAAACAAGTTTATATATTAATTTCTATTAAAAGAGAATTGATTTTTTTTGCATCGCTATGCTCGCTCACCAAAATGGAATTGACATTTCTAACAAAATATGTGCGCCCCCTTGCCTGCAACGAAAATCCCAGTAAATAAGTACCGAACGTGATTGTGTAAGCCCCGACCCGCAACAAAAACCCTGAAAATTATGCACCAATCATCATTCATTTTGTTTTGCCTGCCCACCAAAATGGGATTGACATTGGCTTAAACACGATTGTACCCACCCCCGACCTGCAACAACGAAACAAAGTTTATGTACCAATTCATTGAGGACAATTGAACCAAGTTTAATTGGTAATTATTTTTTATAACAAAACAAAAACAAAAAAACAAAAACGATTTTTTTTTTTCTTGCTCGCTACGCTCGCTCGCCAAAATGAAATTAACATCGCCAACGTGCCTGCCCTAACCTGCAACAACTAGTTAATAATTATGTACCAAACATTATTCAAAGAGGTTTTGGTGTGCTCGCTCGCCAAAACGGAATTAACATCACCTTAGACATAATTGTGTAAGCCCTGACCTGCAACAAAAAAACCTGAAATTTATGAACCAATTATCATTACAAAAAAAATTCTCGCTCGCTACGCTCGCTCGCCAAAATAGAAATAACATCGCTTTGAATAATCACGTCCCTGACATGGATCAATGAAATCAAGTTTATGTACCATGTTCTCACCGTAGAGAAGTGATTTTTTCGCTCGCTCGCTACGCTCGCTAGCTTGTGGAATAATGTGCCCACCACTGACCTGCTACAATATCATTAAAAAAAGAAATGTAGGGGGGGGGGGGTTGCCTGCCCGCCAAAATGGGATTGAAATTGCCTTAAACACAATTGTGCCCGCCCCGAATTGCAACAATGAAACAAGTTTTATATACATGTAGCTATTCATTAAGAGAGAAGTGTATTTTCGCTCGCTAGCTAAAATGGGTATAAAATCACCCTAAACACAATATTGTTCCCGCACCCAGCATTGGACAATTGGACCAAGTTTAAGTGGCAATTATTAAAAAAGAAGGGATTTTTTTCTTGCTCGCTACGCTCGCTTGCAAAAATGAAATTAACGTGGCTAACAAATGATGTGCCTACCCCAGACTTGCAACAATACCGGTTTATATACCAAAAGTTACTTAAATATATATTTTTTCCCGCTCGCTCGCCAGAAGTGAAAATTAGCATCGCCTTTTTTGTTTTGTTTCGATCGCTTGCCCCCCCTGACGGAGTACCCCAGGTACGCCACTGGACTACACAAACATTTGGCATAAAAATCGTGCCTCACTTTAAAGCTGTTACTTGTCATGTTTAAAATATGAAGGCATTTGAAGAGCCACGCTCTTTCAGGGAACATTTTTCTCTCTCTCTGCTGTTCCTTCCACACTTGCATAATAACAATAATAACACTCACAAATTATTGTTCACCTCTCCCTAGAACTCAACCTTCTCTTTAAGATAACCAACCCTTGAAGTAGAATTGTAGATGGAGACAACCAGATCTGATCTTAAACATGGCCCACACATCACACTCCCTCGGGGCTACTTATTTGATTCCAATCACTCAAACCAATCCCATATACGAGATAATGATAATCCCATACCATTAAACCCAAAGTCCTGGCTTAAAGATGAGGGCGGATAATGAATTTATCTTTCATTGTTGACGTCATCAGACATTCCCAGTGGATCAATGGTCGGACAGATATCACGTTTTTATCCTTCCTGTTAAAGGCAACATACTAATGAGTTCCCGATGTTGCCTAGATTATCTTGGTGAGTGCCTCTATTCGTTTCTAGAAGCAGTGAGCTGGTAGCAAAGACATTTTATGGAATTTATTTTGCCAGCATATACGCTCATGATATCATACTCAATTATATATAAGAAACATATACAGGTGTATTTTGAATCATTCAATTTTCATTTAAAAGACATAAATTGAGATTTGTCACTAGTATTTTACATGACCGAGGAGCAGACTGTGAAACTTTCGCTGTGAGGATTGAAGTAAGATATGAGTTTGTATTATTTTTGTATTCAAGTGGTCCAGAGTACCAAAAGATTATTACATTTTAGGCCTAGTGAAACCAAAGAGGTAGTACTAGGGACTACTCTACCTGTTGTAAAGTCTTTGAATTTTGTATATCATTAAAAGATCAAAGGAGACCTAAATCCGCGAGACCAATACAACACTTGGGCAATACTTGTATCTAAAACGAGCAGAATTTGGTCTACACTAAACCTATCCCGACTGTGAAAAATGTAGCGGAGCATAGCCCCAGAATATTGATGGAATTTCTTCGATGGCAGGAAAATTGCTTTAAATATTTATAGAATGTGGGGAAGAGCATGGCCCCAAGGCCCATGATAAAATGCCTTGCTAAATGACATAAGTGCTTTGCCCCAGTTCGAATCCATGACCTTCGTATCTAAAGTCAAGGGTTCAAACCACTCGACCCTGATACTTCTAACTGAATACATCGATATCTTCCTCCTCAAACCACTTGACTAGAAGATAATCTTTCTGAACACTTCTCACACTCTTCAAGCCCATTCCGACCACCAACCAAACCGATTCCGAACCCAACGACAGGCCACAAAGTATTGACTGATTCCATGTTCTCAGATGAGAGGGGAGAGGAGTGTGGTGGTGCAGGTTTCTGAGGGGAAGGGGAGGTGTGAATTAATTCCTTTTATTCCTTTGATTCTAGGGCTTAAACTTTCTTTCTTTTCGTTCCCTTTTCTTTTTGCTTACTTTTAATAAAACATTTTGTTTCCTCTCAAAACAAAGGTATTCTCCACATAACTATAATTTCATTTCTAAACTCAAACGATTAAAATGTATTCGTTCAACATATTATTGTACTAAGATAGTTTTGTATAAATTTGTATCTTCTGTTTTTAGTTAAAAATAAAGAGAATTGAAATGAATTGACATTTTTCAAATTCAAGTTCAAATTTGTATTTACATTTTCAACAAGAAAAATACAAATGATATATAATGAATAAATTACAAATAACATTTTACAAAGTATACAAAAGTAATTGTACAAGTGTACATTTTATTTTCCTTTGCATAACAAATGACGTCAAACTGACGGGAAATAAATAAACAGATAAATGCACATTCCTCCAATTGATCTTCTCTATCATGGTATTGCTTGTCTGAGCGGATTTTCATGGATTACCGGTAAAGCCCTTGATTGATAACTTTTTCATGGCGCTGTCGCATATAAAACCTTTCATTTAATCGACAAAATAAATCAAAACAAATATATTTGAGGACTAATAACAAAATCTCCAAGTACATCAAGTATTCCTTTCATCTTATTTTCATATTCTTCATATTTCACATTCTCCATCTCCATTCTCTCATCTCGTCCTCATTTGTGTTTTTATTTTACCCCACTTTTTGTTGTTGTGTGCTTTGTTTTGTATCATTTCTTTCTTGTTTCATCATAAGGTCATCATTTTTTTACATTTAAATCACAGAAGAAGAGCGCGACTCCAGCCCATGTGTAAATTTGTCCGATCGTCGCATTTCCTTAAATGCAGTTTGCCATAACTACATGATGTCGAAAATCATTTCGTATTCTTTTTGCTTCATTCAAGATCAAGGAGTAGGCTAGGTAGAGGTGTCGGGGCCGAGTGGTAATAATGTCCTTTGTATGACAAGACATTAATCTGCATTTTCCACACTTTACCCAGGTGAGGTAAATGGGTATACCTGGTAGGATTATTCCTAGAAAGTATAAATGCACTGTGCGCTGATAACGGCTGCCGGAGCTAAATGCTAGGGTGATAATAATGTAATTTGTTAAAAGCGCACTGATATGTCTTAGGACAGAAATTGCGCTATATTAGTGGTACATACTATTGATATTATTATGACAAATTGACATAAGACCTACTGAATAGTCCACAATCAAATCTTGGTATAGATCAGATGGGATTGAAACGAACTGGGCACTGGACGAATTTGTACTGGACCAAATGGCATTTAACTGTAAAAAGTGCATTGCCATTAACGTGTAAAATTCATTGACGAATTGAGTAGACCAGTGGTTGATACCATACCCTTGGGGGTATTACATCCAATGTCAAGACTTCTTTGATCAAACCGACTCATCGGAAATTTATCATCCATAAATACCTAATCCATCATCTCAAGGAGGTAAATATTTGTAAGCGGTAACTCCTCCACCCAGGCGTTAAGTGGTTTCAATGGAGAATGATGAAGATGAAGAAGAAGAAGGGAGGAGGGGAGAGGAAGGGATGAGAAAAAGGAGAAGGAGAAAGAGAAGAAGAAGAAGAAAGGGGTAGAAGGAAACGAACGAGAATTAAGAAAAGACGAAGAAGAAGAAGGAGGGTGAGAAGAAGAAGAACATGTAGAAGGCAGATAGCTTAGGAAGAGAAGGGAAAGTACAAGAACAAGAGTAAGAAGGAGGAGTATGAGTATGAGGAGGAGGAGGAGGAGGAGGAGGAGGAGGAGGGGAATAATAAGATGAAGAACATAAACAATTGGCGCCTTTTCCACCTTTATTTATATTTATATTTGGGAGACAGATTTGAGAAGAAATATGATTATAATCACCGGATTTCGCGATGAAATATTGTTTGGTCAGGTCGTAATAGTTGAATATTTATTGGTCTGTATGTCACATTAAATATATAAGTGTAAACACTTCGATAGTGGAGATGGGTGTTAGAAAGTGGGGTCAAGAAAAAGTTACGAAAAAGGGCATCGTAAAAGAACCCTGGATTCGCCGCTGGCGCTGCATAAATAAAATGCCCTCTAACTCTAACATTTGAGTTCAAGAACAACAAACCGCCAAAATGTGAAAAAGAATGTTCGGAAATTAGTTTGTTTTTTCGCGATATGAATTTAAATGATACAATGAAAGCTCATTTATATCGTGTAAATAGTTAGAGTAGTGTTAAATGATGATAACCATATATAACCATGATTTTCTATCTTGGAAATTTAGATGGAACATTTTTTTATCAAAAGATATTGCTCATAAAAATAAGAAATCAATCAAGTGTGTCCATAACGCTATATTCTGACAAAATCAAATTGTTTGGATAATGAATTTTCACGCCTTCACTCTGCCGTGTTTCTTGAATGCATCAAATTGGATCTCGCAATTTCTTTTACAGTATATGTATATGGAGAAATGGCAATAACGCAAATAATTAGTTTTTGCATGAATGGACCGATAAAATTGATCAAGCATGTAGAATGCAGATTTTGACGTCATTTAAAGATGAGGGAAATTGAGATGTCACACCTTCATGAGATGGTGTTACGTGCCGTGAAAAATATACAATATACTTATAATGAGTTCGGTTGATCCGAATCAATCGCGAGTCCTTCAATCATTCGCAAGTTTAAAGTCTCCTATCTCTTATTTACAATAGTTGCAATTTATATCAACTATTTATAAGCCGGGGCCCAGAAGGATATTCATGATGATCAGCTATAATTATGTGTACAACAAGGATGACAGTTTGTCCTCTCTGTTGTACCTCTAAATATATAATATACAGGAGACTTTAATAACGATACAAAAAAATGAAGTAGCTGGGTCAATTTGTTTTGTGTCTATTCTTCTATCTCGTGGTGTTTCTAACCAGCTCTTTCCCTCGATCTCCTATCCACATCTCTCCCTCTCTATAATTTTTTCTTCTCTCTTTTTCTGTCTCTCTTTCTTTCTCTCTATCTTTCCCATTCTCTGTTTCTCTTTCTTTCTAACCCTCTCCCGATCCCTACACACAAATATCAATATTGACATGATTGTTAAGCTGAATGAATCGTTAAACTCCGGTAAGATTTTCCAACAAAGGTAATTCATTTTTTATAATTCACCTCAAACCTCAAACCAAGCCTCAAACCAATCCCATTACTCTTAACCATACCCTGCCATTACGACATTATCCACATAAACATTTAACAACTTTATAAAGGGTGGTTTTCAGAATCACTCCCCAAACCACGGCATTCGATTGTTTTCAACCTTTATCTTCCTGTTTTCAATCATAAATGATTTCTGCATATTCATTCATGACATATTTCACAATTTCTCCCTGGTTTGCAATCGAGGTCAATGCGGTCGTGGAGTAGTTTTTTGTTGGCATGTTAAAAGAAAAACATACCGGTACGTGATGACTATTTAGGATACAAATACTCCCACTTACTAACTATAGCCATACTTAAAGGGACTTGGTAACATTGTTCAGGTGAGAGATAGTGGTGCTAAAGGTAGTGACTTTAATGCTAGATGTACAATTAAAGATAATCTGAAAATTTAAGTGAAAACGGACCATTATTCATGGTACAAATTGAGAAAAACTGATCTGATCGATTCCTTAATTCTCCCAACTATATTATTACAATTTAATTACATTTTAGGTGAATGGAAATCGTCACAAAGCAATCAAATGGCTCTACATTCCATTCCAGACATTTAAGTGTTGACAGATTTGTTATAGCCTGTTTTATGTTTTATTTTTCATGGAAAACGGTTGGGAAAAATTCAAAAATGGTTGGGAGAATTTACTGTTAATCACTGTTAGAGGGTGTCGTACATCGACTCCTTCAAAGAAAATCATAGATATGTTCGTGGTTTGGGAATTTTTTCAGGATTTTTTGCATGTCAGAGGGTTTAGTACAGTAGAACATTTTATACAAAAATTAAGCAATTTTTTCATCAACCTTCAACAATGTTACCAAGTCACTTTAAAGACCATTATCCGAACTGAAAAATGAAATGGATGAATTATATATCAACGGAAAGCTAATGAGCCATAGATGACAATAATATCAATTATACGCCATTTCAGTGTCTGTCAGAGGAGTATCAGCTCTCTGAAAACTCAAAATCTAAAGCTTTGAAAATCGGAAGTTGTGGACTTGCTATCGACTTGATGACATCATCTTGTGTGGAGTACGCCTATTTACAATAACTTTGCATGAATTTAAGCACAGCTCATCGCCTCAGCTAATACTTGAACCGGTCGGGTCCACATGTTATGTCGTCACTGTAACTTCGGAAAATTTGACCCCTGTTGACCCGTTATTTGGAGGGGTGCGGAAAATGAGGTTTTAATTTATTTTTGTGCAATAATGAAAGGGTAAATACTTTTTATTCTTTTATATTTGTATTCTAGATTCATTCAGTTTTTCATTTATATAAAGTTGCATTTTCATAGGAAAGGGTCTTTAAAGATAAAGTCAGTTCTGATTATGCGATAACATTGCGAGAGGAATTGTATAGAGGCAGTAGACGATTTTCAAAATGTATTTAAGATTTATACACGTTTACCCGGCGACTAGATTTACATTCACCTGGTATTTATATGTGTAACTTAATAATCAGAATACAAGTTACATACATTATGTGTTGCTAGGTCGGACAAACATTTTGGCTTTCCCTACGTGATAACAGGTAATGTATGCAATCAGCATTCTGACTATTGGAAGAAAAAAATCGTAACAGGTGAATGAGAAAATTCGTTTCAAGTCACTTCACAAACACATTATGCATTACACTTTGTTACAGAACGAAAATGGTCTATTGGAAAGGCCGTGTATATGAAGTACATAAAAGTGATATATTCATGTACTGTGACATGTTGAAATGATCAGATTGAAAAAAAATTGGCTCAATCTTGCTGAAGATCACAAACACTGCAACCAAAAAATGATTATATGGGACTACGCACTCATGAAGAATGAGAGTTTTTGTCCAAACTTTTTGAGTTATATCTCGCCGTATTTCGAATATGAGGGAATTTTCAAGAGATATCTCTCGTTTGATATTCTTTAAAACCGACGTCCCCCCAATTTTTTAAAAAAAACTCACAAGTTATTAAATCAAATTTCGTATTAGAACTCGATCTTTACTTTAAAAGAGCAACATACCGGTACGTTTAGGATACACATACACCCACATATCATATCCACAATTTAGCCCATAAGCCCACTACATCCGAAACAAGAAAGATAGCTTCCCTTCTTTTACATCCGACATGTACGGAATACATTTATCGATTACTTCCACTTTGTGGTTTGCTCCTTTTGTATAAACACCTAAAAAGAAAAATATTCATATTCATAATCATCCTCATAATTACGATAGGCTTACATGTAGTTCCGAAATCTGATATTATCAGTCAGCACAGTACTTTCCGAGGGGTCAGTGACACAAAGATGTAACTCCATATTTGCCAAAATGAGTATTTGATATCAAAATGTTCAGAAAAATGTGGGCTTTCTAGAAAACACAAACTCCTTAGGCCCAAGTGCTCAGTGACACATAAACCACTTTTTTTCAAAATGGCCAAAATGGAGTCACGTCTTTGTGTCACTGACACCCGATTCATATCGCGCCATAAGGGCCATTAACATTAACCTACCAAGAACGCTGTAGATGTGTCGTGGTAATAATGGATCATTCATATTCGACTCTCAATCCTAGGGTTGAGGTTTCGGATCCTAGTCCAGCACTATAACGTCCTTTGGCAAGACATTATTCCACATTTGCCACTCTCCACCCAGGTGTAAATGGGTAGTTGGCAATGCTAGGGAATTATAATTACAGGGAGCGCAGGAAGAGCAGTATTAATACTGATGTGGCTACCCTGGGTAAATAAGACACATTATAGTAGTAATTGTTAGTATTGGTATTATTATTACACTATTTTTGTCTACTTTCATCACAGCATTGAACGAAGTTTGAATTCCTTTCTTTCGCTTCCTTCTGTTTTTAATTATTTTTAAATTTGTTTCTTTCTTACCATTTTCTTCATTTCCCCTTCTAATTTTGTACTCATAAGTTGTAGTACGAGTTTGACTTACTGCTAGAAAGGAAGGACAGAGTGCGATAATGTCTGCTTTCTGTGCATGAATCTTGCAAATGAAATCGAGATTTGCGTGTATATACATGTACAGATGGTGTTAACAAAGCGAGAGCTAACTGTGAACTGAGTATGAACGCAGTAACGATGACTATGGAACAAATCAATAATATCCACATTCTTCTGCTAAAAGCGTGCGGAAATTGGTAGGAAGGGGGGAATCTCGATGCGGCTTCACTGTCTTGACTTTATTCCGGCAACATTTTATTAATAGCAGCTGATAATAATAGCACGAGCGAACTTTTGCAAGGATTTTTGCCTGTTTTTCAAGGCGATTTAGGAAGTGGTGAATCAGGAACTCAGTGCAGTCCCAGACATTGCAATTGAAGGAAGTGACTGTTTTGTGAATCACAATTAGGCTGTGTGTTTTCTGCGGTAAAATAAACACACGCAAATGGCAAATGCAAAGAAAGAAAAAAATCATTATGGTTCAATACTGCGGGATTTCAGCAGTGAATGTCTCTTTGAGAGCATTGTCTTCTCATTTTACACGGAAGGCCTAATGACACTTTTTGGTAAATGGACTTGTTCTCTGACTGACAACTATACCAATAGATCATTTTTAAGATGGGTAACCTTTACACGCAATAATACAACCCTCATTATTAATAATGCGTTGTGCCAATGTCTACCCCTCTCTTTCTTTTTTCTCCATCTAATCTTACTCACTTAGGTTGCTTATCTATTTCACTTCTTCTCCTCTTTCTATTTGATGTGCCCCTCTATCTCTTCTTCTTTTTCCCTCTCCGTATATAGCTACTACTGTTTCTTCCTTGTATGTTCCTCTATATTCCTGTGATCGTACGTCATGTCTTTTCTATTTATATTATTTTGTTTATCTATCTCTCTTTCTCTCTCTCTCTCTCTCTCTCTCTCTCTATGTATCCCCTCTCACTGCCTACTTATTTTGATCAATCTTGCAATGAGCTTTTTTTGTGTGTGTGCTGAATAATTAAACAAAAAGACATACATAAAATGTTTGACAGGCGGAAATGAGGAGATCATCATTCATTGAGTTCATTACCGCTCTACCCCATTCTCTCTCCCTCTCTCCCTTTCTCTCTCTCTCTCTCTCGCTTCCCCCATCCCTCTTCACCTTTTCTCTTCTATCTGTTCTTCTATCTACGCTTTTTGTGTTTATTATAAACATAACGCGTGAAATACCCACAATAAGTTCATCATTGGCGCCCCTCACTCTCCCTCCCCCCCCCCCCCCTCCCCCGGGCTCCCCCTCCCTCTTGATTGATTTGTAATATTTATATAACGTTTTACGTTTATTATTAACATACAGTAACTTCATTCATTGAGCCCATTCTCCCTCCCTCTCCCCGATGAATCCCATAACATCCATTTCTCTATCAGTGTGTTGATTATTATACAAATAATACACATCAGTGAGGGCATTAGTAAGAACACGCCCGAGGCGATAGTCGAGGGAGTTTGGACTGTTTCGAAGGTACCGAGTGTGGGTAATTTTACTAATGCCCGAACAAAATGATGTGTATTATCTTGTTTTATAAGATGATGACGTGGATCCTAATCAAATGATTGGTTGAAAGCGTACACGTGACCAGCCATTTATTTTGCCTAACGCGTAATTTGGATAATGACCGGTCATTATCGAAATCATGTTATAAAACATCATTTTATAAAACAAATAAAACATAATCTTATAAAACAAATAATACACATCATTTTGTTCGGGCATTAGTAAAAATTACCCACACTCGGTACCTTCAAAACAGTCCAAACACCCTCGACTATCGCCTCGGGCGTTTTAGACTTTTTCAAAAGTACCTCGTGTGTGTAATCCTTACTAATGCCCTCACTGATGTGTATTATTTGTATATTATAATATGATGTTTTATTTGTTTTATAACATGGTTTTACTAATGACCGGTCAGATGTAAAATTACACATTAGGCAAAATAAATGCCTGGTCACGTGTACGCTCTCAACCAATCATTTGATCAGGATCCGCAACATCATCTTATAAAAAACATAACGCGTGACAGGCCTACATGAGGAGATCATTCACCGAGATCATCACAACCTCTTACGGCGTGCTGATTCATTGTTATCTGTTTATCCCATTGTGGTCGTTGGGTAGCGTTGTTATTGTTGTCGTTAACGAAATCCTAGTTGAGTGTCCCTTCCTGGAATGCGTCGCGTGGTCGAATGGAAAACTTAATGACCTCTAAAATGTTGCAAGCATTAGTAATGAGACACATTACACAAGCTCAACATGATATCTATAGAATTTACAAATGGGTATTGAATTACCCTTGAGTCAAATTTGCGATCGTGTAAGTAGTAAAAAGATTCTATTATAAATGTTATCGGCTTACCTATATCAAGCTGCAGTCAAATAGCGTATCTAACTTCAGTTATCATAAATTTAAGTTATGACTGGTTTTCAATAATATTTTTTATCATTAAAACAAAGATAAGCGGGGTTAAAATGTTGTAGATTTTGCCATTATTTGTCATAAAGTTTTGTCTTTCTTTCTTGAAAAAATGAAACGTTTTCAGGCAACTAGATTAATGTCTAGTGTATCACAATGCGGCTGAATATATCATTTTTGGAAAGTAAGTAGTTCAAGGAAAGTAAGTGATAATGATAAGGGGAAACTGAAATACATAATAATTGACCACATAATATTTTTGCTTTGTTCGAACAAAACAAATGATATTGCACTTTCAAGTTGTGAAATCAGAACGTAATACGGTCTCCGATTTCATATACAGCTCACGCGAAGGGATGTTATTCCGTTTGGTATTTCCTGCCACAGGGATTTTTAAAGATCCCACTGAGTCGTCAATAGGATACATTATTGGACCAATTGGGAGGAAATATTAATCAGATTGAGTGTCCAAAAACAGCTGTTTGCGGGAAAGTTACTTCCGAGAAAACAAACTAAAAGAAACCAACCATTTTTAGTACTTCTTTGTTTGGATTCCAATTTCGACGGTTACGGATTAAATCTTTTGTATTCATTATTTTCTTTCATTCTCCGATACCCGCCAATTTCTGAAAGAGCGATATAGAGAAACTTGGGAATAAAACGGTCCGGGGTTCCAATATCTGACACCTTTGATAGCGATTTTCACTTTATTTATATAATAAAACTCGAATTTATATCATAGTTGAGTTTCTTTTCAATTTGGTGTTGCTATTTATGTATATTTTGTTATTATATTATAACTGCATTCCACTTGTTCTTGTTATTTGTTTCTTCATCTGTTTGTTTTCTTCATTATTTCGTATATAACCTAATGGTATGGGGTCATGGGGAGGGGTGGGCCAACGTCCCCCTCGGTGAAAGATATAATGGACATTGGTAATCGGAATTTAATTATTCGTTTCTCTAACGGTTTTTATAACACTACAGTCTATTGGAGAAAATGAGTATGGTAAAACCGGTCACTCAAAGATTTTTACTTTTTTGAGGCACTTCATGATCATTTTGAATCGCAATTTGTTTAGGGCTTCAATATTACACCGTATCACAGACACTGATAACACGAAGGGCCATGCATCTCAGATTTAAAATTGTAAACGATGCCTTTAAAGGTACTATGTCCCTTTTGCAGGCCAACAAAAATGAAAAGGTTAAATTCCAATGGCATTTGAAAGATAATACTAATTTAGAACTCCCCTTTAAAAAATAGGGCTTGAAAATGTCTTTAAGTGGGAAAATAATGACTATTAGTTGTCAAATCGACTTAGGAGCTATAGAGCCAATAAGTAATAGTCTTGATTTTCAGACCACTGTACCGCATGGTCGTACGTTTTATGCTGCGCAAAGATTCAATCAGTTTAATTTTAGCCATAAAACAAGAAGTGAGTTATTGATGTAGACAAATCCTTTTTATGTACCGGTATGTTATTACCAAAGAAGAAGACAAATCCAGTCGGTCACTCAATACTGACAATAGTGTATGACAGTGAAGTCTAGCAAGTAAACAGGTTTCCTTGCATAATTTGAATATTAGGACACTGCTAACGTTTAAATTTCACAGATAGGACATACATGACATATTCAAAATTCCTGCAAAGTTCTACAGAATTCGAGGTTGGCTGCAAAAGGGACATAGTATCTTAAAGTTTCATTCTGATGTGAAGGTGGTGGATACGCCACTGAATCGACATGCTCCTTTTGACTTTAGAGAGGATTTTCCGGATTTCAGGATGACCCCATAAAAGCGATGAATCATGAAGATAAAAGGGCATATCTATAAATCAGATTTCCTCTAAATCATTATCAGTAATATTTCAAGAAAAAGCAAGTGCGAAAACTCTTCCTTAAAGTGTAGTAACGATGTTGATGTTCCTCTAGTATATACGGTATACCACTTTGAACACGGGGGAGGGATAGGGGGGGGGGGGGGGGGGGGTTAAAACACAATTCTGACAAAAGATCTGACGAGCCCGGTGGCGGGGAGAAGGATCGTCTTCACATATTCAGCTACCTATCGGGTCGACAATTTGAAAGGGGACACATTTGGGGGTGTACTTTAAGGTATCCAATTTTTGTTTAAAAAACGGGTCGGGACCGTTTTTCTCTCTCCTAAAGCTACCGTACCCTTTTCTTAGAGAAAGGGTAGTGAAACTGTCCTTGTCCAATGTACAAGAACTCTTACAGAATTCTGTTTCGAAAAGATTAACTTTATTAATAAGCCTGTATTTCCATTAATTTGCCACTTTCTCTTACAATGCACATGCCGTTTTTTTTCTTCAAAGAGAATAATCCTAAATGATGAGTTTTTATATTTACTCTCATCAACCCTCACGTAAGACGAAATTGAATTGTGAAAATTTAAGGGTAAGTGTTTTTCCCTCTGATGTCGAGAATACATCGTCATACACCGAATAAAATTATTCACATGAAACAGGCTAGAGCAGAATGTAACATTATCAAACATGAGCGGAAGTAAGCAATATATAGGCAATTGCCAGTCTAAAACCACAATGCCAGGCTATTATTGTCTGTACGAAGAAGGTAAAGATAATGCTGAGAATATAAATGTTACTTTCATTGACAGTAATTAAGTCACACCACAATGACACTGAACCACAGTTTGACACTTTGATGCCTACAAACAAGCGTGGGTATAAATAATTTATCAACTTAATTTCTATTTACACAAACCATATCCCCCCCCCCCCCTTTCTTTCTCTCTCTCCTCTCTTTCCTTCTACAATATATAAGCGCCTCAAGTCATATTCATAACGCTTATTTCATTATTATTATCGGGTACAAATAAGTAATACAACATTTGCATTACCATGTAAAATGTTTTCATCTTTCTCTCTCTCTCTCTCTCTCTCCCCCTCCCTGTAGTTTAAATCTACCAATCTATCTTTCTTTGTTCCCTTTCACTTCGTTCGATTGTAATCTTCCATAATGATATCACCCGTTTTACCAGATAATTATATTAAATCCACTCTTGCGGCCTCACTGTCTGAAGTCTATATAATTAATTTTATTTTGGTAGGTCACTAATGAAATTACACGGTTGTCCATCCACTTACTATTGAATTTGGGATCACTTGATTCAATTATTAGAACTACATTGACTTTGGAAGTCGACGTGTGCAGGTGTGTGAAATACACCCTATGCAATCATTCTTCATCTTCTATTTTGCTTTCTTTCTTTTCTTTTTCTTGTTTTCCTTTTTTCTTTGTCTTTTTTAATTATTTAATTATTTTCTCTCAAATCGAATACATATTGTACAAATCATTATTAACAAAACTGGATACATTCTTGGTCATATCTGTTTGTTAGGCTAAAGAGTTACGATGATACAGTAAATGTTATTATGGTAAACAAAATTTAGTTTAATTCAATTCCATGATAATAACTAGAATGAGTACACCAGGCACACTCATGAATTCAGTAAATTGGGATTCCATCTTGCATGGGCCAGCATTTTGACCATTCGCCCCCTTCCCTATCTATAGTAAGATATAGGATTCAAATTTACATCCTGTTACCCGGGGGGGGGGGGGGGGGGGTTACTCCCGACATGACTTGCTACGCACCAACGTCCAGAAAAAGTATCGAAAGCGTGTCTTTTTCAGCTATACAGCGTTTTAGAAGCTTTCCTTAAAAGGTTTTTTTTTCAAACACTGATCACACAAAACCAAAAAAGGCACCTTTTCATGTGCGATACTTACGCCATTAGGTGTATGAGAGTGCCCCCCTAAAATGCACACAATGCGTTATTTCGATTGCGTTAAATACCCGCGCTATTCAACCCCGTGAAGACATTGCTCCCATACGCTGTAAATTTAACAAATTCCTCTTTTTTTTAAATGAAATAGCACGCTCATCTCACGTGGCATGGCGCGTCAACGTTTCTGACGCAATCAAACGTCAAGCAAACCGATGACGCAAGGGGCGTTATGATTTAATAATGTGAAGGCTTACCTGGCAGCGCTGAGCCTACTCGATCCACCAGCCTTTGCATATTCTCATACAGCATGGCCACGTCCTGCTGGATCCTCTTCAGCTCCACCTGGAGCTCATTGGTGGAGCAATTGATAGTGGGAGCCACGTAGACATTCGGGGAGCAGGTGGCTCCACCGTACGACGTCGGATTGGCGTTCGCGGTCGTACCCGACGCCCGGCCCGCCCCGGTGTACGTGTTGTAGCTACCGCTGGCGAACGGGTTCGCGTTGGGACGACCATTGCCGACCGTGTAGCAGAAAACGCTGGTAAGCTGGATTATGAATAGGGTTAGATAACTGATGAGATGGTGATGGTGTTCCGATGACACTCGAAGACTGCTGAAAGTTCTCATCTTGATTTCGTGAACGTTCAGATTCTCTGACTGTATAAAAGCGATCAAATCGAAACAATCCAGCTGAAACCCAGACCTGTCACTTGAATGTAATCCTTTATGATGTCACAATAAGTAATGGCGAGTACTCCACTGCAATTTGTTTTGTTAACGATGACAATGTTGCAGTATAAGTAGATACAAATGATACCAGCAGATTCACAATATACCCTTGTAATTATCCTCTATTACATGCATTAAACACTTATGAACAGTTGAGCATATTTCCTGAAATCAACGAAGCATAACGAAGCAATCTGTGACCTAGATTTGTTTTCTTCAAGATGACGTCGAGGATAATTGATATCGTTTAAATGAGAAATCAGTCAAATACAATCTAACATGTCTATCCCACCAGAAAAGGCTTTTAATTCAATATTTAATTTCACAATTATGACTTGGCATCAGAACCTTTTCAATATTTTTTTCTTTTCTTTCAACAAAAGGGAAAAATAGTGATTTTCTTTTCACAGATGAGACGGTTAGACAGACGATTGTCGATTTGGCGCGAAAATTACGCGGTCACTGATGAAAATTTGGAAGATATCGATGATATCGTGCCAATAAAATACAAATCAGAAGGTAAGCCTTACTCTACCTGATGGTATTCAAAAATCGGAGTTATAACCGGGACTTTGTGAGTCGAGTCTTGTTCTAAATTTAGAAGCAAACGTCTTTTGTGCTGGAATCTTAGCGAATATCATGAATACGCACAGAGAAAGATCGATGCTAGCTTTGTGAACATTCTTTGATTCGTTGAAGTAACACAGCTTTATCCAGGGCAAAGAGCATCAACCGAAAACCGAAATGAGTTATGATCCAGACAATCGTCAAGTTGCAACAAGCAATGAAACACCGTGAATTCCCAGCGGGAGAAAGAAACAATCGGCAATGACAGTCACTTCTCAAGCAGTTTGAAAACACTCACAATAAAGTTGATTTCTGCAAACATCCATCAAACTAATCATCTATAACTTTACTCCTAATACGAACAGTCCCGTACAGCTCAAGTTATCCATTCGTATCCAAAGTCCTTTCCATTTCTCTGTGATGCTGGACACTGCTAGGCATCACAAGTTCAAGCTGACATTTATATGATCCGAGAGGGAAAATATGGTAACTCGATTTCCCCCGAGCCCGCCGGGTTTTGCGTGTTAACATAATGAAAGAGGCGATGACTCGTTTGACATAACTGGAAGTTCGCTGCTACGTGTTGCGGTTGGGTCAAACCAGTGAGCGGCTATGTGGGCCGCGTACATGGCTAGTCTTGACAGGAAGCAGCGTACTGTGTGACGAATCCCTTGTGGCTATGTTGTCCGAATACAATAACTGAGTCAGATTTCTAGGTAGATTTCCGACGCCCCCTCCGCGAAAATTTGAAAATTGCATTATTATAGCAAGAATGGTTATCTAAAACAGTGTGTTTTAAAATATTTTCCACCGTACGTACTACATGTTGGGTTATGTCATCAAAAATATTTTAATATTTGCTCATAATGACATGTAAAGATGTGGGCACAAACTCGTCGGGAGTGGGGGAGGGGGGGGGGGGCGCAATGTTTGTAAACCGCAAACCGAAAGGCCAGTCAGCTTTCCAGGACCCGCTCTGCGAGTCGGGGACGGGTAAGTGCATTTCCGAGAGGTACACTGTATATCATATCAATTCATTAATTAAAGGTAATACAACGTTTTAGGAAGTTTGAAAGTTAGGTGGAAAGTGATTCTTTACAATTTTGATATATTTGGATGCCCCTGTAGATGTATTATAAGCACAAGAAAAATTAGCCCCTAAAACACTTCTCCTTTCGAGAAAAATTGAATATAAACATTTACCGGTGCTCCCGGTAAATTTGATACATTTCAAATAGCGCCTACGGCCGTACAATGGTAGCTGTGACCATGAAAATCTCAGAATATGTAGTTGTGATATATAATTTCCAAACGGGAATAGCTAATTGGTCGATTTTAGTCAAGAAACATTGTTTTATAGCTTAATTAATATCTTGACCTTGAGAGGGAGCTATATAACATAAAGAGTTTATTATTAGCAATTTCATAACTTTAGACTCGATTTCAACCGCAACAACGATCCCTGAATATTGTAGGATCGCATGTGCTTCCAATATGTTAATTTGAATTAAATTCATAACCCCATCCCAAAACTTTGTATTACAAATACAAATACACAGTTTTGGATTTCAAGCAAATAATACAGGGATAGACACACGGGAAAAAATAAAACATGTACAGATTCCTCAACCAAACTAAATTTCAAATTACCAGTAAATAGTCAGATATATAGAAACAAACAGACAAAACAACACAAATAACTACAGAGCGAAAAAACAACAATATAGGCCACCAAAACAAACTGTAGTTCTTTACATCGACTCTTTTTACCTATCAAATCTATACTTCTAATAGAGGTTTAAACACATTTGTATCGTAACATACTTATAAATACAATCCCCCCCCCCCCCCCCCTCCCCCCTCCCCCCCCCCCCCCAAATAAAAAATAAAAAAAATAAAAAATAAAAAAATATATAATTAAATTAAGGTGTGTGGCTTGGCAGAAGACAAAAATGGGTACAGAGACAAAGAGAGAGAGAGAGGGGGGGGGGGAGGGGGAGTGGGGGGGGGGGGCAGATAGATTTAGGCAAATCACAAGAAACCCAAATTAGGATTAAAAATAAGAGATGGCGCTACATCATGTTAGAGCAGAAACGTCATGGAGTGACGGCTGAATATAGTACAGTCAAATGTGTGTGCGCGTGGGAGCAAAAAGGCAGGAGCCTCTTTGACTGGAACAGAAAATTAGTGTTCTACGATCGAATACAAGGTTTATATCAAACGAAAATTTCTAAGAAATCGAAGCGATAGGGAGAGAGAGAATGTATTTCATTTTATTTCATTTCTGCATTTTTCCAAAAAAATAACTGAATAACAAAGATCATATAAACGTAAGGTATAATACAAAATATACAGACAATAATGACTTCATGTCAACATGTTATTCACATAATTATGATATAGGCCTACATATAATAACGAAATTAATGTTTATATAACATATTATTACAAATTTAAAGTATTATCCAAACTATCTGTGAAAATAGTGCAGGAGACACCAATTATATGCAATGCTTGACTAGGATGGTGGCCTTAAAAGAAAAATGTAACGGTAAAATTTAAAATAAAAATGTGTTTATACGGTCTTTGTGTACGAGTTTGCGAGTATTGTGTGTAGCGGATGGTAAATGTCAACGTAGCTATGTGTTGTATGGCGTAGTGGAAACAAATGTTTTTGTCTTGTTTTGTCTTTTTGTTTCTATGTGTCTGATTATTTATTGTTAATTTGTCATTTTGTTTTGTTCGTGAATCTGTACGTGATTTTCTCCCATTTATGCTATCACTGTATTATTTGCTTGAGATAGAAAGAGAGATAGAGATAGATGGGGACGAAGAGAAGGACAGAGGGAGAAAAAAAAGCGATAGAAACAAAAGCAACGAATCCAAGACACATGACCGTGTAGTACGGATCCCTTTTATCTATTCAGACGCCTATTTCTGTATTCGTATTCCATAAAAGCTTCCGACGACACCAAAATTACTGATCTTTGCAATTTCATTCTTCTCCATGACTTACTTTACCATTTACGCTCCTTTTCAAACCATCGTCTACTGATTTTATCATTCTCATCAGGCTAATAAATGTGCACCTAGGCATCATCGACGAAACCGTCATAAATAAAAGTTTAGGGACATCCTAATGAAACGCATGTTTTTAATTACAATTCACGCGTTTTAATAGGATGTCGGTGAGCTTGTGCTTAATATAACGGTATCGTGCCCCAATTCCCGGCGGCAATGGAATGAAATGTGGTTTTATATGTTTGCATTAACGTCACATGTAATTTAACACACTGTCCAAGTGTTGATACTATGTTGTCGTTTATTTGTAATGCGAAAAGGAAAATGAAATAAAAACGAAAAAACAAACAGAAAAGTGAGACATTCGATCGCGAAGCGACGAGAGTGATGAAATATTTGACATTTAATTATAGTAACAATGTAATTTTCGTCATGACCATGTACTACAAAGGTAAGATATAAAAGATTGAAAAAATAGACCACTTCACCGCTTGAATATAAAGTGGCGGTTGCAGGAAAATTGGCAATTTTTAAATCGGGGCGGGGGCTGCAGACCCCAGAGTCAGCTTCGTACGCCTGCGCATAGATTTCTTGTGGTAGAGAGCCCATTTTATACCTCAATTTGAGCTCACAGGGGGTCATATTTGATTGAAAATGTTCTTGAGAGTACGCGAAATAGGGGGTCAATTTCGACTCCGCTATTATCCTGATTAAAATGCGTCACCCCTTTGACTATGAAGTGACACCTCTGAGTGAGAGAATAAGTGGTTCTAACAGACTCTGGTTGCGGTCAGAACCGGTTCTAGAGGGGCCAGGTTGGAGGAAGGGGGGGGGGGGGGGCTAAAGCCTCTTCCACCCACAATTTCTTCAAGCAACTACACAGTTTGACTCGATTATATATGCAATAAAGCGAGGCATTTTTATGTACAATATGAATGCAAGAACTCTCAAGCACCCCCTATTATTATCATGGAACCGCCCCTGCTTCGTATGTCCGCAACTCCCCTCTGATCTGCAAATCGTTTCATTTGCTAAGTGGCCTACAGTCATGTACTTTTCGGAGTGAACCCAAATTATTTCTTTCGCAGCTATATGAACCTCCAGACGGTGAAACCAAGCGTTTATTATCTTGAACTTGTGGGTGTGTGTGCCGTCGAGTTCCTATCAGTGACAAATCTTCAACAGGTAACTTTATTTAGATTTGCGATCCAGATTTATACAGTTTTGCTTTTTTCGTTTCCTTTTTTGGGGCAACATATATCACTCTTCTCTTCCATTATTCAATTCAATTCGATTCAATTCTGGTTTATTGTAAATAAAACATGCTGAATAAAAAGTCCGGAGACTCATATAATTCAGTTTAAAAATTATAAATACATACAAGAATATAAGAAATCAATACATTTAGCAATCTTCATATTAATTACTAATTCCATTTAACTAAACAACTAATATAAAATAATCGTAATATAATACATATTGTAATTATTCAGTTATAACATTTAAATAGTAAAATATGTCGTCACCATTTTCTAAATGTCACATTAGATTTTTCATACACTTTCAAATTAAAGTAATCTTTTAAAACCTAGTTAACATTTATTTTAGAAACATATTTCTAAATAGATGATTATTACGAGAGATATGATAATACCAAATAAAACAATTATGATTAGTATAGTCCGATCACTATACTACGAAATCTGCTTAAATCTGGTTAATTGGCATGACAAGAAATTGGTCTCAACTTAATCCAGACACCTGAACATAATATGGGGTCATATAGGCATACTTTACCCGGGAGATGCAGATACATAATATTTATGAGCACATACTGATACAAATATCATAAACACATGATAACGTTGTCGATATCGCGTAAATGAAATAAATATAGTTTAAGGATTTCTCTCTCTCGCTCTCTCTCTCTCTCTCTCTTTCTCTATCCCCCCCCCCCTCTCTCTCTCTCTCTCTCTCTCTATCCCCCTATCTCTCTCTATCTTACAACTGAACCACCAGCATGTTTTACGCTCTCGGATGGCAGATCAGAGTAGAATCTCCTCTTACAGCTCAAGTTTAAAGTGACTATCAAATGAACACAAACCTAAATGAAATCAATGCCTCATATAATTTAAATCAAGAGGCGCCCACCTTCAATACGTGGTGTCTCAAAAAATGCAACTAGATATTGATGGTAACATCTTAAGAAGTATTCTCTATGAAATTTCATAGGTACTTCGGAGGTAGTATCTCTTACAAAGTTTTGGGATGGGGTCATGAATTTGGTTCAAATGAACATTATTAGAAGCATTATGCGATTTTACAATATTCAATGATCGCTGTCGCGGTTGACATCGAGTCTAAAATGGTGAAACATATTGCTCCGGGTGTCTCATTTTCGCCAGCACAAACGTAGCTAGTTCGCCGTCTATAGAACGTATATATAGCAGACGGCAATCGGTGGATCAGACGACACTTGATAGTGATTTTGTATGTGAGATTGCTTTGCTAAATATAAAATACAAGAACCTTTTCCATATCTTTAAACTATCATTGATATCTGATAATTAAACAGTTAATAAAATAAACCTACCAAACTACGTAGTACAATGAAATACTTGACTGAAAGTAGAAGAGTTTGATGTGGTGCACAATTGCACCCCTCTGTTAATAATCGAATAGTCCATGGTGTGTCATGAATATTCATGTTTTTGCTTACCTCGGCAAAATGTTTGCCTATACTAAATGGAAAAATTACGGTGGGGGTTGGCTGAAGTGGACATAATGAACAAAGCAGAACTGATCTATGATAATTCATGCTTCTTATCCTTCGTGTGCTGTACCTGTAATCTTACAATCTCGTGGTAAATTGCGTCCAAAGTTCGACTTGTTACACATGCGTTATATATGCAATGGCGAGCTTGCGACCTATTTTGATCAAATTACGGCGGATGAACTTTCAAAAGTCAATGGGACATGAGGGTTCCAATGAAAGAGCTAGTGTCAATGTACGTCGGGTCGGATGTGCTTTTCGTTTAAACAAAAAATGAATTGTTAACGATTTTTTTTTGGGGGGGGGGTAAAAGTCCATAGGCTAACATGTTTATAGGCTGCTTGACTCTGACGATAGAGGGCGTTATCAAATGAGACTACGCGGAGCTAAATGTGGAAGGTGAGCCCCCTGGAATGTTTGCCCAACCCCCCTTCCCCATCCCAAACTGCTTACGGCGCCCCTGGTCGAGGTGCTCGGTCTGTTGCTCTGCTCTTTATTTCGTCTAAAATGTAGAGTTAGTGTGATAGGATTGCAGTTGGGTTATAGGGTTAGGATCAGGGATAGGTACAATCCAGATCATGTCCGTTTGTATATATTCTTTTATTCACACGCATCCAACACACAGCGCGTGAGCCCCCGAAACAGCCGTCTGTATCGGGGTACAGAATGAGAGGCGAGGACTAATGTCACACCGGTTCAGAGTTGAGGGCGCGCAACACGGAAACAGTCCAGACTGTGGACTAGGTAAGGTATAGTGTTGTGTCCATTGTTGGAGTTAGAAATTAGGTTAGTGTATGGAGTTACCGCGGAGCAATTGACGCAGGGGCAAGTGTCTTACAACCACCCCCAACGTATCCCAGGGCAACTACCTACGGACAGCTGTCCTCAACCAATCTCCTCTAAGGACAATAGCATAGGACAACAGCCCCAGACAACTACCTCCTTACGAATTACCATACTACCCTCAGACACTACCAAAGGGATAATTCAAATTCATAATGAAATACAAATATCAAAACAATTTTTGGTTCGAGTACATAAATACATAAAACTAATAAAATGACATATTCTATCCGTTTGTATATATTGTTGTATTCACACGCATCCCACACACAGCGCGGTGTCTCCACTCATCGCGTGAGCCCCCGAAACATCCGTCTGTATCGGGGTACAGAATGAGAGGCGAGGACTATAAATGTCACACCGGTTCAGAGTTGAGGGCGCGCAACACGGAAACAGTCCAGACTGTGGACTAGGTAAGGTATAGTGTTGTGTCCATTTGTGGAGTTAGGAATTAGGTTAGTGTATAGAGTTACCGCGGAGCAATTGACACAGGGGCAAGTGTCTTACAAACATCCCCAGAGCATCCCAGGGCAACTTCCTACAGACAACTGACCTCAACCGATCTCATCTAAGGACAGTAACATAGGACAACAGCCCCAGAGAACTATCTCCTTACGAATTTCCATACTACCCTCAGACACTACCAAAGGGATAATTCAAATTCATAATGAAATACAAATATCAAAACAATTTTTGGTTCGAGTACATAAATACATAAAAATAATAAAATTACATATTTTGATGATAAACAACACATACTGATAAAAATGTTATAAAGACATATTTTTGTTAAAGCAGATGTTTCTGAATTAATTGATAAATCAAATACAAAATATTCAAATAACAATATAACAGTGTATAATATAATTGATGTACATAAAGAGTGACAACTGAAATACACGCACATAAAATGCATTATTGTATATATATATATATATAATTAAAAACTTGAAAGTATAAAGGTCAGTCAAGGAATCAGGATAAATGCAGAGGCCAACTATCATGAGCAGCAATGCTTGAGTCTACATCAGCCGGGAAGGGGAGGAGTGTACATGACGCATTTTATGAGAGTATGTAGGAGAATAGAGTGTCACGTATAAAGATTTTTGTTTAGAAAGTATCTTAATAATTTTTGGAAAGAAAATAAAGAAATGTTCTTTTTTTGCAAGTGTGTGCAAGTGGGTGTGCGCAGGTGATGTAAGTGTTCGATTTGTTTTGTTCATGAACTGGTCATCTAAAATTTCTTCATATAAACAAACAATTAAAATCGTTAAGACCCTTATAATGTTTGTGAATATTTGGATATTAAATATTTGTTTCATGATTATTACGTTATCGATATCATGTTAGAATAATATTTCCAAAAGTGTTACAATGAAAAATTCACTTAATTTAGTGTCTTAAAGCAGTAACATAAACATAGTTAATATATACAATGGTAATTGATATAGATTATACTTAACATTTCTATTCTAATACAAATGAAATGAAATGTTGTTTTCTTACATGACATAGAACTTGTACATAAAATTTAGTTGCGTAATTACCAAAGAATGCACAAATTGTCAAACATAACGTTGATAAATTTGAAAAACATAAAAGCCAGACAAAATAATGTTCCCCCAAACACATGTCTGCCGGCTGCATTTATAATGATTATGATTAACATAAATAGGTAAATTGAGCAATAAAATAGTATGCTTTACACTTTTGTATTTCATGACAAAGAGATGGTGAGTACAAGTGTACAAGCCTTGTTAAACAGACATTTCTCACCCCCACTTGTAATTGACGCAGTTTACAATGGACGGCCATCCATAGCACCCGTCATGATGCGCGGTCTGGCGTTAATGGCTCTCCATATTCGATTGCGTCACCTGTGGAAGAGTCTTTACGCCTCGAATGTTTCCGTTGCGTTGGTTCGTGTATCCCTCGTATCGGAATTACCTCCTTCTCCGTCACCAGCAAAGAGTGAATGGATTCCACGACTGCCTTGGATACTCTTTCTCATAAAAAGATCCTTGAGAGCTTTCCTAAACTTAGGCATCCTGGCGGCGTAGATGAAAGGGTTCACACAGGAATTCGCAAAGCGAAGGATGAAAACACTTTGGTAGAGAAGATAGGAGAAATGGACGATGCGAAAGTTGATGAGGAGTAATCCAAACCAAAAGGGTGTGTGGCAGATGATGAAAGTGATGACAACGATGAGGAGCGTTTGGAGGACACGACCCTTAATAACCTGGCGGAGTGATGTAGCTTGACGTTGCCGAAGGATGTAGATGGTCCAAGCGTGCGCTGTCACCATGATGACGACAGGTAGGACATACTCGATGAATATGAATAAACAGAAACTAAGGAATCGGTAAAAGGCCACAGGAAAGAAGACTGTGCACCGTCTGTTTATTACGAAGTAGGCGTAGAGACTGTCAATGTTGATGATAAATGCTGCGATCCAGATGACAATGACAGCGATTGAGGTGCGCTTTGGAGAGAAGAGACGTTGGAACCAGATTGGAAATCGTACAGCCATCAACCTCTCGATCGATATGGTTGTCAGGGTGAAGATGGATGCGCTAGTGGATATCCTAATCAAGACAGATGTATGGATAATCCGACAGTAGAGCTCGCCTGCAATGGTGTCCGGAAGATGGATGACTCGACGATGGGGTATGATGAAGATGGATTTTAGGAAATCGGCCATGGCTAAAGCACCGATCAAGATGTCGGTGGCAGAGCGTCGACGTCCTGGCCAAAAGATGACGAGCATCACCAGTAAGTTCCCTAGGATACCGATGATGGCCAGGACCAACGGGATAATCTCCCACCACTCCCACGAAACAGGTGCCCACACCCAGGCATCATTCCTTGAGTTCTGTTCTGTTCTGTTCTGCCAGTCACTGTCCATCGTCGTAATGGTCGTTATACCACTCGTGTGATGAGCCACGGTTGAAGAGGATATGGTCTTGAAGATCAGTGCTTTCGACTTCAGCAATCACCCACTCCGTCCGAATTACTGCGAGGGGGAAAATGATAAGCAAATATTCAAGCCATTCGTTAACTGTTTTACTACTACTACTACTACTACTTCTACTACTACTACTACTGCTGCTGCTATTGCTTAAACTTAGTAGGCCTACTTGGTACAAAAGGTGCACATTTCTATAAACAAAATTAGATAGTGAATTTTTTTTATACACTTGCTGCCGTATTTTCTTCAACGCATATTCAATTATAGAATGATGGAGAAATGAACGCTTTAGTGTTTTTTTTACCTTTGAGAATGGTTGTAATTGACAGCAATTAAAGTGAATTCTGGACCGCTAAAGGACGACAAAACTCCCGTCGCTGTTTGTTTACGTGTAAGTGAATTGTTACTGTGCGCTACACAGAACAGGCACGCATTCACTGAGCTTTATGTTAGAAAGAGAAACGTGATACGTGAAGCCAGGCGCGTACGCAGGGGGGGGGGGGGGGTTAAACCCCTCCTTTAGTTTTTTTGAGGTGTGTATTTTTTTTTTTTTTTTTTAACAAACCCCCCCTTTTGTGGATTTTTTTTTTTTAATTATTATTATTTTTATATTAAAAAAAAAAAACTTAACCTTAACCTTGACCTTAACCCCCCCCCCCCCCCCCCCCCCCCCCGCTTCTTCAGCGGCTGGCTGAGTCGTGCGATTTTTTTTTTTGGGACCAAAAATAAAAAAAACATTAGAAAAAAACGATAGGTTGATATTGTAGAGCATCGAAACGCTTTGATGCCAGTAGATGTCAAATTTGGTTTTGATTTCCATTGACATTGTCTTTTGTTTTCCAAAGAGGGTAAAGAAGCAATATTGACAAGGTTAATAATCATAAAACCAAAATTAGTAACTAATGCAGCCAAACCGATAATATGACTGGCAATATTACTTTTTTCGTGTTTAATGCAATCTATATTAATGCGTATTTATCGCATCTATCCCACTCTCAATGTCTCTGTCTCTTTCTTTCCTGTTCATGTTCTCCGTTTGTCTGTCTGTGTGTGTGTGTCTCTCTCTCTCCCTCCACCCTCTCTCTCTCTCCTTCCCCCTCTCTCTCTTTCTCTCTCCCTCTTTGTCTCTCTCCCTCTCTCCCTCTCTCCCTCCCCCTCTCTCTCTCCCTCCCCTCTCTTTCTCCCCTCTCTCTCTTTCTCTACCCCCTCTCTCTCTTTCCCTACCCCTCTCTCTCTTTCTCTACCCCCCTCTTTCTCTCACTCTCTCTCTTACAACTGAACCACCAGCATGTTTTACCATGGACCTGTTTTTACGCTCTCAGATGGCAGATCAGAGTACACGTAGAATCTACTCTTACATCTTAAGTTTAAAGTGACTATCAAATGAACACTAGCCTAAATGAAATCAATGCCTCATTTAATTTCAATCGGGAGGCGCCCACCGTCAGTACGTGGTGTCTCAAAAAATGCAACGAGATGTTGATAGCAACATCTTAAAAAGTATCCTCTATGAAATTTCATAGGTAATCTTGTAGTAGTATATCTCTTACAAAGTTTTGGGATGGGGTCATGAATTTGGTTCAAATGAACATTATTAGAAGCATTATGCGATTTTACAATATTCAATGATCGCTGTCGCGGTTGACATCGAGTCTAAAATGGTAAAACATATTGATCCGGTTGTCTCATTTTCGCCAGCACAAACGTAGCTAGTTCGCCGTCTATAGAACGTATATATAGCAGACGGCAATCGGCGGATCAGACGACACTTGATAGTGATTTTGTATGTGAGATTGCTTTGCTAAATATAAAAGACAAGTTGTTGTTGTTGTTGTAGGTAATAGTTTAATGGCGTTCATTCTGTATTGAATATATACGCCATATCTTTAATTTTATAAGAAAATCAGTTATACATAAGAAAACTGAGGATAAAGATTTGTAATGATATAATTAACTAATCAGAATAAAATACAAGAACCTTTTCCATATCTTTAAACTATCATTGATATCTGATAATTAAACAGTTAATGAAATAAACCTACCAAACTACGTAGTACAATGAAATACTTGACTGAAAGTAGAAGAGTTTGATGTGGTGCACAATTGCACCCCTCTGTTATAACAGTGTATAATATAATTGATTTACATAAAGAGTGACAACTGAAATACACGCACATAAAATGCATTATTGTATATATATATATAATTAAAAACTTGAAAGTTTGAAGGTCAGTCAAGGAATCAGGATAAATGCAGAGGCCAACTATCATGAGCATGAATGCTTGAGTCTACATCAGCCGGGAAGGGGAGGGGTGTACATGACGCATTTTATGAGAGTATGTAGGAGAATAGAGTGTCACGTATAAAGATTTTTGTTCAGAAAGTATCTTAATAATTTTTGGAAAGAAAATAAAGAAAAGTTCTTTTTTTGCAAGTGTGTGCAAGTGGGTGTGCGCAGGTGATGTAAGTGTTCGATTTGTTTTGTTCATGAACTGGTCATCTAAAATTTCTTCATATTAACAAACTATTAAAATCGTTAAGACCCTTATAATGTTTGTGAATATTTGGATATTAAATATTTGTTTCATGATTATTACGTTATCGATATCATGTTAGAATAATATTTCCAAGAGTGTTACAATGAAAAATTCACTTAATTTAGTGTCTTAAAGCAGTAACATAAACATAGTTAATTTATACAATGGTAATTGATATAGATTATACTCAACATTTCAATTCTAATACAAATGAAATGAAAAGTTTTTTTCTAACATGACATAGAACTTGTACATAAAATTGAGTTGCGTAATTACCAAAGAATGCACAAATTGTCAAACATAACGTTGATAAATTTGAAAAACTTAAAGGCCAGACAAAATAATGTTCCCCGAAACACAGTCATGTCTGCCGGCTGCATTTGTAATGATTATGATTAACATAAATAGGTAAATTGACCAATAAAATAGTGTGCTTTACACTTTTGTATTTCATGACAAAGAGATTGTGAGTACAAGCCTTGATAAACAGGCATTCCTCACCCCACTTGTAATTGACGCAGTTTACAATGGACGGCCATCCATAGCACCCGTCATGATGCGCGGTCTGGCGTAGATGGCTCTCCATATTCGATTGCGTCACCTGTGGAATAGTCTTTACGCCTCGAATGTTTCCGTTGCGTTGGTTCGTGTATCCCTCGTATCGGACGTACCTCCTTCTCCGTCACCAGCAAAGAGTGAATGGATTCCACAACTGCCTTGGATACTCTTTCTCATAAAAAGATCCTTGAGAGCTTTCCTAAATTTAGGCATCCTGGCGGCGTAGATGAAAGGGTTCACACAGGAATTCGCAAAGCGAAGGATGAAAAAACATTTGTAGAAAAGATAGGAGAAATGGACGAGTAATCCAAACCAAGAGGGTGTGTGGCAGATGATGAAAGTGATGACAACGATGAGGAGCGTTTGGAGGACACGACCCTTAATAACCTGGCGGAGTGATGTAGCTTGACGTTGCCGAAGGATGTAGATGGCCCAAGCGTGCGCTGTCACCATGATGACGACAGGTAGGACATACTGAAGAATGAATAAACAAACATCAAGGAATCGGCGAAAGGCCAAAGGCAAGGAGCGAAAGCACCATCTGTCTGCCACGACGTAGGCGTAGAGACTGTCAATGTTGATGATAAATGCTGCGATCCAGATGACAATGACAGCGATTGAGGTGCGCTTTGGAGAGAAGAGACGTTGGAACCAGATTGGAAATCGTACAGCCATCAACCTCTCGATCGATATGGTTGTCAGGGTGAAGATGGATGCGCTAGTGGATATCCTAATCAAGACAGATGTATAGATAATCCGACAGTAGAGCTCGCCTGCAATGGTATCCGGAAGCTGGAAGACTTGACGATGTGGTATGAAGAAGATGGATGTCAAGAAATCGGCCATGGCTAAAGCACCAATCAAGATGTCGGTGGCACAGCGTCGACGTCCTGGCCAAAAGATGACGAGCATCACCAGTAAGTTTCCTAAGATACCGATGATGGCCAGGACCAACTGGGTAATCTGCCACAACTCCCACGAAACAGGTATCCACACCCAGACATCATTCCTTGAGATGTTCGGCCAATCGCCAATCATCGTCGTAATGGTCGTTATCTCACTCGTGTGATGAGCCACGGTTGAAGAGGGTCAATGCTTTCGACTTCAGCAATCACACGATCCGTGCGAACTGCGAGGGGAAAAATAATCAGCAAATACTCAAGCCACTCATTAATTGTTCTACTCATGGGCGTAAATCTGTAATTGATACCTATTGTTCAGGGGGGATGATCTATTCATTCACCCCCCCCCCCCTGAACAATAGGTATTACGTATGGATTGACGCCCATGCTTCTACTACTACTACTACTACTACTACTACTACTGCTACTGCTTAAACTTAGTAGGCCTACTTGGTACAAAAGGTGCACATTTCTAGTTTATTTGTTTACATAGTGAATATCTGTTATACACTTGCTTTCGTATTTTCTTCAACGCATATTCAATTATAGAATGATGGAGAAATGAACGCTTTAGTGTTTTTTTTACCTTTGAGACTGGTTGTAATTGACAGCAATTAAAGTGAATTCTGGACCGCTAAAGGACGACAAAACTCCCGTCGCTGTTTGTTTACGTGTAAAGGCCCGGTCACACAGCCTTTCGCGTCTGTATCGCGGGTAAAATTTCGCGATTTTTTTTTGCCCGCGGTTGCCCGTGGTGGAAAATGTGCAAAATTGGCTTACCCGCGGTTTACCCGTGGTATGCCCGCGGAACAGACGCCGGCGACTGTTCCGCGTCCTTATCGCGGGTGAAGCGCGGCGGTACCGCGGCCTACCACGCTTACACGCGGTACACACGCTAATGCACGTGATAACAACGCGGTACAGACGCGGAACAAACGTGCTATGACCGTGCTCCACCCGCGATTACCCGCTAAAATTTCGCGTCCAATTCCGCGTGTAACCACGTCTTAACCGCGGCCGTAGCACGTCCTAGCACGTTCGTTCCGCGTCTGTACCGCGTCTTTACCGCGTGTGTACCACGTGTACCACGTGAACCGCCCGCGATTACCCGCGGTCTAAATTTTTGGGCAGCCCAAAACTTTTTCGCGCGGCCAACCGCGTGTGAATTTCTTACCGCGTGTAACGACGGGTAAAGTACGGCTGTATCGCGTCTTTATCGCGACCTCAAAGCGTCCAACAGCGTCTGCTTCACGGGCAGAAATTTTTGGCCGTGATTCGGCCGCGATACGCCCGTGGAGGGCTGTGTGACCGGGCCTTAAGTGAAATGTAACTGTTCATGTTCTCCGTTTGTCTGTCTCTTTCTCTGTCTCTTTCTCTCTCTCTCTCTCTCTTTCTCTCTCTCTCTCTCTCCCTCTCTCCCTCCCTCTTTCTCCCCCCCCCTCTCTCTCTCTCTCTCTCTACCCCCCCTCTCTCTCTCTCTCTCCTCCCCTCTCTCTCTCTCTCTCTTACAACTGAACCACCAGCATATTTTACGCTCTCGGATGGCTGATCAGAGTAGAATCTACTCTTACAGCTCAAGTTTAAAGTGACTATCAAATGAACACAAGCCTAAATGAAATCAGTCTCTCTCTCTCTCTCTCTCTCCCTCCCCCTCTCTCTCTCTCTCTCTCTCCCTCCCCCCTCTCTCTCTCTCTCCTCCCCTCTCTCTCTCTCTCTTACAACTGAACCACCAGCATGTTTAACGCTCTCAGATGGCGGCGGATCAGAGTAGAATCTACTCTTACAGCTCAAGTTTAAAGTGACTATCAAATGAACACAAGCCTAAATGAAATCAGTCTCTCTCTCTGTCTCTCTCTCCCTCCCCCCCTCTCTCTCTCTCTCTCTCCCTCCCCCCTCTCTCTCTCTCTCTCTCCTCCCCCTCTCTCTCTCTCTTACAACTGAACCACCAGCATGTTTAACGCTCTCAGATGGCGGCTGATCAGAGTAGAATCTACTCTTACAGCTCAAGTTTAAAGTGACTATCAAATGAACACAAGCCTAAATGAAATCAATGCCTCATAGAATTTAAATCGGGAGACGCCCACCTTCAATACGTGATGTCTCAAAAAATGCAACTAGATATTGATGGCAACATCTTAAGAAGTATTGTCTATGAAATTTCATAGGTAACTTCGGGGGTAGTATCTCTTACAAAGTTTGCGGATGGGGTCATGAATTCGGTTCAAATGAACAAATTGGAAGCATGTGCGATTTTACAATATTCAAGGATCGTTGTCTCGGTTGAAATCGAGTCTAAAGAGATGAAATTGTAAATGATAAACTCTGTATGTTGTATAGCTTCCTCTCAAGACTGATATTACTTCAGCTTGAAAACGATGTATCTTGACTACAATCGACCGGTTTGCTATTCCCGTTTGGAAATTATATATCAGAAATGCTTATTCGGAGATTATCATGGTCGCAGCTACCTTAAGTGCTATTTGAAATATTTGAAATTTACCGGGAGCTCCGGTGAATTTAGATTATTCAATTTCTCGAAAGCAGAAGTATTTTAGGGGCTAAATTTTCGAAAGATTATAAAACATACACAGGGGCATCCCAATATATCAAAATTTTATTAGGTCTGTTGTTGGTTGTTCGGTGTAACTGACATGTCAAGTTTTCTGGCCTCACCCATTATCTTCAGGTCAAGCACCTTAAACACGTTTACATATCTTGTGCGCGTTCCACTACAGAATGAGGCCATGGCTTTGGATTTGGCAAGAAAGCAAACTGATATATCTGTTATACATTCGGCATTATCAGTAGAGATCTGACATATTATACAAAGGAACCCCCCCCCCCCCCAAAAAAAAAAAACAAAACAAACAAACAAACAAACAAAAACAAAAAGAACAAAATAATAATAATAAATAAATAATAATAATAATGATAATAATAATAATAATAATGAATAATACAAATTTATATATAGATAGATATGTATGAAAATAAGAATAATAATATTGATAAGAATGATTAATACAAAATATTTAAAAAATAAATAAAACGATACAAACTTAAGTTTTCAAAAAACATACAAAATACCACAAACTAAATTAAAACATAATAAAACACCCTACCCTCCTAAAAAAAAAAACATTAAAATATATCTCGTGCTCGATTTTGCCATGCCCTCACGGCATTCATTGCGATAAGAATATGTCTCAGGATGTGGAGATGGAGCACATGTATACGGGAATATCCCTAAACATGCAGTAGCGGATATTACAATTTTTTACTCGAATAGAAACTATAATTTGATAGGAAGCGCTATAAAATGTATATCAATACATCTTTTATTGATAGTATCATCATAAAAGATATATTTCTATCAGGAAAGGAAACCTGATCTGGAACAGCTTGTACAACGTCTATTCGAAAAGTTACTGGTAGTGATCCTTACCTCCTAAGGAAATGGCGAAAACAAGGTTAAAGTTATTGAGAGGGCTCTTGAAATTTTAGATGGAGAGGGTGGTTGGGGTTCCTATTATCTTTCATTTCAGAAAATGCAATAAATTCTCAATAATTTATTGCATTTTACCCCGGTCCCCAACATAAACAAATCCTCTGGATGGCCATGCATTATGGCTCAAGGCATGGGCACACAGAGGATTGTTTTATGTTGGGAACCGGGGTAAAATGCAATAAATTATTGAAAAATTATTGCATTTTCTGTTTTTTTTTTTGTATTTATGGAAACTGCCCCCTACCCTATTCCCCGCTGCGTACAGTCATGGTTCAGTGACAAAGCAATGGCCTCGTTACTGTGAGGCCCCAGGATAAAAACCGTGTCGATGTGCTATATTAGTGCCCTTTTGTGGGGCATTAATCTTCATTACTGTCATTTATGACTCAAGGGCGTAGGTCCCCTATTTGATAAGCATAGAAGCATACACATGCTTTAGCAGTCACGCAAAACACACATTGTCAAGTTATTATTCAATAAAGTCTGAGAATGTATACTTTTATCTAGATCTATTATTTTAAAATTATTTTTAAAATAATTCCATAAATTGGGGTAAAACAAAAATATTCCACCTATATGAGCGACAGTGTATATAATATAGAGATCTGATCGAACAAACCCATGCATACACTTGTGAACAAAGAAAATGTCAAACTTTAAAAGAAAAATTATTATTTTAAAGATTGAGATAAGGTTGTTTTTCAAAACGTGTTTAGGGTGTCAAGCTTTTAACACATGCGCGGATTTTTAAATGTTTAATAGGCGGGGGGCACACCCTGCCCGCGCCCCCTCCCCTTTGGTGGTAAAAAGAAAGAAAGACAGAAAAAGAAGAAAAAAAGATAGAGAAAAAGGGGAAACTAAATTTAAACAAAACAAATCCTAAAATGTATTGGTTAGAGTGTTTGTATTGCGCTGCCCATCATACAGTGGTGTAAACATAGACACCTGGCCTTTCGGCTGGGGCAAATCACGGACTTTCCGGTGTTCATTTTTCTTCCCGATTCTTCTTATATCCTTCCTGATTTTGCCAAATGTTTGTTTCCATTTAATACCAGATGTTTCACGCGATTGGGTGTACTAAACACAAAATAGCGGATATTACCTTTTGTAATATTTTGTTTACTAGAATACAATATATAATATGATAGAAAGCGCTTTAAAGTGTAGATCAATAAATCTTTTATGAACACATTTGTATTATCTTTCCGTAAGAAAAGGAAAGGAAACCTGACCTGGAACTGCTTGTACAATGGCAATTCGAAAAGTTACTAGTAGTTATCCTTACATCCTAAGGAAATAGCGAGGCAAGGTCTAAGTTATTGAGAGGGCTATTGAAATTTCTAAATGGAAGGGGTGGTTTGGCTTTCTATTATCGTCATTTCACGTTCCATTTCCCTTCTTCTTTCTTTTTAAATCTATATCCTTCTCCTCTTTCTTTCGTTTTTTTTTTCGTTTTTTTCTTTGCCATTTTATTCGGGCACCTGTCTGCCTGTCCTCTTCTCCCACGTATGTCCGTCACTGTTCCCTTACAAAACATATGAAGATGTGACACCCCTCCCATTTGAATGTTCAGCCGGTAAATTTTGAAATTTAGAGGCATGTTGCCAAGCAGCAAAAATAATATTGATGACTTTTAAACAAAAAGGTTATAAAAAATCTGTAGTGAATTAAATTTGGAAGATCCTCTATCTACTGATCTAAAGATCCTATGAACATTTTTGTGTAACCCTATTACAAATCTACAACAATCTTTAAATTGTAGATTTATATATTTGTTTGCTCTGTTTTTACTCTTGTCGGTAGCTTCTTAAAATGGTTTTCTTTTTGTATAATGGTAAGCGACGACCCTTGTACCTTCCCCTATCCAAACACCAGTGAATATAAAGGAAAGAGCCTCCATCGCTACCCGGATAATGATTCTTCATTACCACCATACGACCCGTGACAGTGGGAAAGCCGATAGGTTTTTGACTAATTGACCATATATCGACTGATCTTCTTGGATTGAAGTCACCTTTCCGGGAATATCCTCATCCAAAATTATTCGGGGATTTCATATTCGGATCAATATGGTTTGTTACTATTTTTATCATGCAGCAAAGCTGACATTTTGTTTCTGACTTCCTTTTCCACTCCAGCATATAAAGGAAGTTCCAGCCAATGCACGTTGCAGTATCTAAACGAGAGGAGCTTCCGAATGAAACTGGTCTGAACGGTATACACTCTCCATACAAGGGTAAGTGTTTTGGTCTCTCTTCTATTTTAACCTTTCCTTTGCCACAAGTGCCAATTTCCACAGTTGCAAGTTTACCATGTGTGCCGATTTGCACAAACCAAGTAGGTATCAATTGACAGAAAGTGTACTTTGTGCAACACGAAAGCTTTGCAAATGTATATACTCTGGTCTTGATTTTTAGCTGCATGACAACCCATCTAACACCTGACAAGATTGAATTTACACTAGAAACATTTAAATAATCTTGAGTCCTTTGGTATAACTGTGTCATGAGACATGCAATCGTGGAAGAGGGATATAATTTCGATGGCACACGAAGAGTTTAATAACGCAGAGGAGTGGAAAATCCACTCTTTTAGGAGTCGTAGGGATAACTTGGAGTTGAATAGACTCCGGTTTATAGTAGAATCTACTCGAAATTGGGGGATTATTTGGATAGTGCATTACACAGCTTTGTGCGATGGTTTCAATCCCAAAGCGAAGTGATCAATTATATCGTTCATATACGCCGAGGTAAACCGCCAAGATTTACCGCAGCACATCTGATCGCCAAGGTTCACCGCAGCATATATACACGCGCCTTAAAATCCTCAAAAGAGAGGTTTTCCTCTCCTGTTCTTTTAAAATGTCTAATCTTCTTCTTGTTAGGTATTATTGGTATTTTTTCATTCTCGTGAAACATCGTTGTTATGTCTTTATTTTCGTGAGCAACAACATACAGTGATTGATACTTAATATAAACAATTTGAGAACAATATACAACTATTTATACAGGTGGTCAGTATCACTAATTATGGCGGAACGTAGTGACATTTAGATTTTATTTTTCCTAATATAATAAATATCTTTAAATTGTTTTTTCATTACCAAAAATAGGCCCTAGACAAATCGCACTTCCTTTAAAAAAACAACTTCACATATTCTACAATATTATCTCGTATTATGTAGATGAATTTTATGGTAAAAATCAAGATCAGTAATTATAATAGCTAATTATAATCAATGACCAAAGCATTACAACTTTGCAGTATTAATTTACGGGTTTCGATTACCTTTGAATTTCATGCCCAGTTCTTGAAATGAATTTTGATGTTAAATTATTGAATTTGGTAAATGTTATATTGTGAACATGTACATGTATATGCATGTACACGTATATTGTAGACACAATCAAGGAAAAGAGGGAGAGAGAGAGAGAGAGAGAGAGGTGGGGGGGGGGGCACATTGCAGGAAGACATTAGGAAAGATTTATCTATCGATGAAACACGACACGGACGCTCATAACAATGCTTACTGGTATACCAATGACTCGTTTACGGATTTGCAATGTGGATTTAACAGTTTATGAAGTAAACAAAATATCATCCTTGAAACATAAGCCACAATATGGTTAGTTCAATGGTTCATGTACAATAAACATTCGAAATATTGTGTGAAAGCAAACATTTTATCACGGAAGCAATCTGGTCATTGTCACATCACAGGAAGCTAACACGTAAACACTCGCAGAAAACATGACTTATATTACATTTTCAACCCATCTTTGTATATTTGAAAGAAAAACAAACATGGACCTATGCAGACGGTGCCAGAATATTTTGTTCGAGGATATATGTTTCAATGAAGCTCATGATAACAGGCCTGAGTAGTTGTCTTATCACTGATGTTTCACTCATTACAGGTAATTCTGAAGATTGGTTCACATAACTTCATAGCAACCACCTACAGGACGTTCTCCAACACAACTCTCAAAGGCGACAAGACTGGGTGAAACGATGGACAGTGACTGGCAGAACATCTCTAGGAATGATACATGGGTGTGGAAACCTTTTGACTGGGAGTGGTGGATATGTATCCAGTTGGTGCTAGCCATCGTTGGTATCCTAGGAAACTTACTGGTGATGCTGGTGATCTTTTGGCCAGGACGTCGACGCTGTGCCACCGACATCTTGATCGGTGCTTTAGCCATGGCTGATTTCCTAACATCAATCTTCATCATACCACATTCAAAAGTGGAGATGTACCCTGACACCAATACAGCTAGATTATACTGCAAGATTGTCCACACTTCCACCTTGATGTGGATATCCGTTTGCGCTTCAATCTTCACCCTGACAACCATATCGGTCGAGAGGTTAATGGCTGTACGATTTCCAATCTGGTTCCAACGTCTCTTTTCTCCAAAGCGTACCTCCATCGCCATTGTCTGTATCTGGATTGCAGCCTTTGGCATCAACACCCGAAGTCTCTATGCTCGTTACATATCAGATGGTAAATGTTCGCTCTCCACACCCTCTATGGCATTCAACCGATTTATCGGAGTCTCTCTATTCCTTGTGGAGTATGTCCTACCGGTTATTGTCATGGTGGTAGCGCACGTGTGGACCATTTATATTCTTCGTCAGCGTCGTGCATCATCGCTCCGCAAGGCGCAAGGCCTTGTTCTTCAAATGCTCCTCATCGTCGTCATCACCTTCATCATCTGCTGGACACCTGATCAGTTTGGATTCTTGGTCTTCAACCTCGGCATCGTCCCGTTCACCCACCTCTTCAGTCCTCTCTACCGATGCTTCGTCATCCTTGCCTTCGCGAATTCCTGTGTGAACCCTTTCATTTACGCCGCCAGGATGCCTAAGTTTAGAAAAGCTCTCAAGGATCTGTTTATGAGAAAGAGCATCCGAGGTAGTCGTGGAATCCATTCACTCTTTGCTGGTGAAGGGGAAGGAGGTACGTCTGAAAAGAGTTATACACCAACAAAAGCAACGGAAACATTCGAGGTTTAAAGACTCTTCCACGGATGACGCAATAAAATATGGAGAGCCATTTACGCCAGATCACGCATCATGACGGGCGCTATGACCATAATGGCCGCCCATGCTTTACTGCGTCGATAACAATTAAGTGGGGTGAGGAAAATTATCTCTGTTTAACTAAGACTTTTATTCACTTATCTCATTCTTAATAAGTACAAAAATGCAAAGCACATTATTTTATTGGTCTTTTTACCTGGGCCTACTATCATTATAAAAAATGCAGTCGGCAGACGTGTGTATTATAATGTCTGGCATTTACGTTTTGACAAATTTATCAATGTTTTATTTCACAATGTTTGCAATTTGTGAAAATTACACAAGTAAATATTATGTACAAATTCCATTTTATGTTATAATTGAAGGTAATGTCCCGTCGAGAAAAAAAACATGGCATTTGCATAAGATCAACAATTTTAAGAATCATTTTTTTGTAATCATCCGACTCATTGGATTAAAAAAAAACTATGTCTATATATTGATGCTTTAAGACCGTATTACATTGAGTGAATCTTTTATTTTCTTCTTCTTCAAGTTTTTGGACCCTCCGACAGGCCATTTGATTGAAAATCAATCTCTGAATAACATATTTGAATACATGAACCAATGAATATCATATAATATTTCAGAATAAGATATACATAATGAATATCAACCATAATAAACGATGACTGAAAGCGTTGCATATTGATAATAACAATTTGAAAATAATAAAACTGTATATACAGAACATAATTTTTTAACACACAATAATGCAACATCATGACTGAAAATGATGAGGGAAATTCAATAAAATAATGCTATTTGAATGAATCTTTTTTGGTAATACTCTTGGAAATATTACTTTAACCTGATATCAATAACCTACTCATCATGTGCTTAAGAGATACCGGTATATAAGAAATTATATCAGTATATGCTATTTATCATTAAAATATATGTAGTTTGTTTAGTTTTATGTATTTGAAGGTAATTTGATATGTACATATATATTTCATAATTTGTTGTATTTTATTGTTACACGGTCCCGCTGTAAATGAGTCGGGCAGCGGAGCTGAGTTTATCGCACTTGCACAAATAAATCAAGTGAAATAAAATATGGTTGTGGAAACGCTATAGCAAGAGAGAATATCATATTCAATTTCACTCCATCATATGGCAGATACCAGGGTTAACTTGGGAAGGCGCGGTTAGTCTCATTTGTAGAGCAGTGGTCTCGTAACCGGGAGGTCTGGGTTCGAAACCAAGTCAATACGCTCTTGTCCTTTGGTAAGGCAGTTATCCTCATTACCAAGTCCCTCGGAGAGGACCTAAAGCCCCCGGTCCACTTGTTGCTTACTTACGAGCACACACATGCTTTCTCTGAATAGAGCATTCCGGCCGTTTTTTATTCTTGATTTGTTTTATATTTGTATTCTTGTATGTATTAGAATTTTTATACGGAAAATAAATCCAACCAACTAACTAGTTAAACACAAAAACAACAACTAAACAATCAATTTCCGGCTTTTGATAATAATAATAATAATAATAATAACTAGAATTTAAATCGTCACGAGGACAATTAAGGTGGTCTGTCTTCAAGTCTTATGATAGATTATAATATTTACTATATTGAGAAAGGGAGAAGTTATATAGACATGTAAACAATGATGATCATCATGATGATCAAGATGATGATGATCTTGATAGTAATGGTGATGACGATGATGATGATGATGATGATCATGATGATGTTGATGATTATCATCAACAGACCATGATGACATCAGACTGAAAAAATGAGAGAACATTTAGATAGTATATAGTCTCAGCTACAACATACTCAAAAATCAACAAAAATCAAGCCAAAATAACGGCGATATTGCTCGCAAAAGACAAGAATGTAGAATCCAGATTTGAGAAAAAGTCATCTCCCATAAGGATTACACGCAAAAAGTAATGGATCAAGTGATAATAGGGTAATAATAAAGTAAATATGGTTGTTTATTACATTATTTGCGATTGTACGTGTTAATATTCAAAGGAGATGGTACAGTGAAAGGTCAAAAAGAAAAAGAAAGGGAAGAAGAAAAACTGTTGGAGACGCCCGTGATTATGATGATGATATATTGATGATGATCATGATCATGCTGACATCTGATTGAAAAAATGAGGGAGACATTTAGATAGCATATAGTTTCAGCTACAACATACTTAAAAATCAACAAAAACCAAGTGGAAATAACAGCGATATTGCTCGCAAAAGAACGGAATGTAGAATCCAGATTTGAGAAAAAGTCATCTCCCATATAGAGAAATTATATTGACATGTACATGTAAACAATGATGATCATAATGATGATGAAGATGATGATCTTGATAGTAATGGTGATGATGATGATGATGATTATAATGATAATGTTAATGATGATGATGATGATGTTGATGATCATGATCATGATCCTGATGATTTTGATGATGATCATCGTCAGACCATATGATGATGATGATCATGATGATATTGATGATGATCATGATGATAGTGATCGATGATGATCATTCATGAGCGTGATTCTGACATCTGATTGAAAAAATGAGGGGACATTTAGATAACATATAGTCTCAGCTACAACATATACTCAAAAATCAACAAAAACCAAGCAGAAATAATGGCGATATTGCTCGCCAAAGACAGGAATGTAGAATCCAGATTTCAGACCATGATGATGATGATCATCATCATTATGATAATGATGATCATGAGCGTGATCGATCCTGACATCTGATTGAAAAAATGAGGAGACATTTAGATAACATATAGTCTCAGCTACAACATACTCAAAAATCAACAAAAACCAAGCAGAAATAATGGCGATATTGCTCGCAAAAGACAGGAATGTAGAATCGAGATTTCAGAAAAAGTCACCTTCGATAGGCATGACACGCAAATTACGAAAATTCTGACATGTCGCATTTAATCGAAATTTTCACTATGATGACGTCATCAAAATGAAAAATGGTGAGACATAAATAAAGAGAAGGAAAGAGGAAGACGGTCCGTTATAGTCATGTAAAAATACATGAGCTGGACAGAGGGATGAAAGATCGAGGAATCAGATATGCGCATGTCTTGGAAGGAGAGAGGATATAGCGGGAGGATAAGGAAATGGTGGTAGGTATACGTACGTGAAATAAGAATACAAAGCTAGCCAAAGCTAGGCAACGGAAAGAGCTAGAGAAAATTAGGAGCAATGGAATAAGGCCAAATAAAAAAAAAAAACATGTTTAGCGTCCTGTTTTTTGGAAAAATAGGAAGGAGGAGGCCCTTTTTCTTTCTTTTTTTCTTTCAAAATGGCCGCTCAAAATTGCCGCTCGGTACATTTTCCCTGTCAGTCGGGTTACTTTTCAAGATGGCCGCCGAGATTTTATGTTTTTTTTTCTATAAAAAAAAAAAAAATCAAAAAAAAAAAAAAAATCAAAAAAAAAATCAAAAAAATCAAAACAAAATGGAGGCGGCCCCCAAAAAGGAAGCGGGCGGGGACGCTAAACATGTATATTCTTTTTACATGGCCTAAACGACAAGGTATCAGATATCCATTGTTTTGACATTCCTTTTCCCTTATAACACGCAAAATCATGCATTTCGTGAGAAATTATATGCCCGAGAAATATACTGGGCGAATTGTCTGTAGGGCGAATTTAATCTGACCAAGATTTTGGCCGATTCGAATTGCATGCACACTCATGATCATGGTCATACATAGAGATGCTGTTTAGTTGATGTGCTGATTGCTAGCTTAGTTTTGGTAAGAATTCGGTTGTTGCTATTGTATTACTTTATCGTGAATCCTTTCTTATTAGTTTGTTAGAGATTTTGCGTTATCGCATAAGTGTGTGAGTGTATTTAAACTTTTAAAGGCATTGACTTTGTTTATAATAATGTTTGCAGTTTTACAAATCAAGTCTGAGATGCGATACATCTTACGTATAGATGTATATAGGGTCTGCGTGTTATCATATCAGCTCAGTGAGTGTGATTGTGATTGAATTTTGAAGCCCTACGAAAAACGAAAAGGAAGTGTTTCAAAAAAGTGAAAATCTTTGACTCAGTTTGACTTTGAGTGACCGGTTTTACCATACTCATTTCTCCCAATAGACTGTAGAGTGTAGACCTAGTCTAGATCTAGACCTGTTTCTAGATCTAGATCTAAGTCAGTGTTATAAATTAAAAACCATAAGTCGGTAGGGATCTAGGCCTACTACTAGATCTAGATACTCTATCTGACTATAGGCCTAGATCTAGGCCTAGATCTAGACTAGACCTAGATCTAGTCTAGATCTATTAATTTCTAATTCCAATCATGAATATCTTGATAGTTGATAATTAGACAGGTCACAGCTGACAGGCGATCGGCTTGTAAAAGTCATGGGATAATATTTATCCCCTCGCCAAAGTCAAAGAAGGAGGGGATCTAACTTAGACCTCTGTATTATGCTGCTCGCTGTCGAAGCCCTTCCTTCTGTGTGCCTTAAGTACAAATCTGGTTTAAAATCAATAACTTTAGAGTAATGTTTGACGGATTTTAATGAAATTTGATATGAAGGAAAATGGTATAAAAACACCGCATAAGTTCAATTTCAGAGTATGTAGGTCAAAGGTCATAGCTCATTAAATATGCGAATCTGGTTTCTGTTCGATAACTTTAGTAATATTTGATGGATTTTCATGAAATTCGATATGAAGGTACAGGGTATAAAAACGAGGCATAAGTTCAATTTTCGAGTATGTAGGTCAAAGGTCATGGCTCATTAAATATGCGAATCTGGTTTCCGATTGATAACTTTAGTAATGTTTGACAGATTTTAATCAAATTTGATATGAAGGTACATGCTATCAAAATACAGCATAAGTTCAGTTTCGGAGTATGTAGGTCAAAGGTCATAGTTCATTAAATGTGCAAATCTGGTTTCTATTGGATAACTTTAGTAATGTTTGACGGATTTTAATGAAATTTGATAGGAAGGTACATGCTATCAAAATACAGCATAAGTTCAGTTTCGGAGTATGTAGGTCAAAGGTCATAGCTCATTAAATATGCGAATCTGGTTTCTGTTTGATAACTTTAGTATTATTTGATGGATTTTCATGAAATTCGATATGAAGGTACATAGTATAAAAACACAGCATAAGTTCAATTTCCGAGTATGTAGGTCAAAGGTCATAGCTCATTAAATATGCGAATCTGGTTTCCAATCGATAACTTTAGTAATGTTTGACAGATTTTAATCAAATTTGATATGAAGGTACATGGCATCAAAACACGGCCTAAGTTTGATTTCCCAGTATGTAGGTCAAAGGTCATAGCTCATTAAATATGCGAATCTGGTTTCTGTTTGATAACTTTAGTATTATTTGATGGATTTTCATGAAATTCGATATGAAGGTACATGGTATAAAAACACAGCATAAGTTCAATTTCGGAGTATGTAGGTCAAAGGTCATAGCTCATTAAATATGCAAATCTGGTTTCTGATATCGATAACTTTAGTAATGTTTGACGGATTTTAATCAAATTTGATATGAAAGTACATGGCATCAAAACATGGCCTTAGTTTGATTTCCCAGTATGTACCCTGCGAGGGGATGCTATGCTTTGCGTTGACTTGTTTTATTTATGTCATTTAGCATTATGAATGAGGGCTCATTATTTGTATTTATTGTAATATATTGATATTGGTATTTTATTAAATGTAATTTTTTGTTTTGTTTTGTTTGTATTTTAGGTTACTGAGAGTTGAAGAGAGAGTTGCAGAAAGTAAGTTGATATGCTTAGAAAGGCTGAAGTCAAGTAGTTTTTAAATTAAAGCTATGATGGAATGAAACAGATCCGCATAATTGGGAACAATTGAATGCAGAATACGAAAGCTATGGCTTTAAGAAATTTTCTATATAACTTTTTGACACTACCAAGTTACTTTTAATTATGTCAGTAAAGGTATAGACCAGTTTTGGAAAAGCCCCCCTCTCAAAAAATGAAATGGTACCCTTTTTTAACAATCATGTGAAAGAATATGTTTTGACTAATACCTGATGATACAAATTTTGATACTAATTGATATATTTGGTAAATTATTATATCTATCCGGAGTGGATAGATATCGCGCATGTGTCGCATAGTTCCATATACATCTTTCTGTGTACAGTGCTTGTAACTTTACCATGACTGGGTCAAATTTCTCATCATTTTGATGATCCAGAACCTTTCAGTACACACCAATACTTACCGTATATGCTAGATGATCAACCTTTTGTGATCGATTTCACAACGTTTTTTTCGCAATGCAATCGCATGACCAAAACTGGTCTTGAATGAGGGCTCACTATTTGTATTTATTTTTGTAATATATTCATATTGGTTTTTTATAAAATGCAATTGTTTTTTTCTTTTCTTTTTTTATTTCTAGTGCTTTTAATCAACAAATGTCAGTTTGATTAAAGAAATGACCCACACCAGACGGTTATTTCTGTCTATGACTCTCTATGTTTTGCTGGAGTGTGGGGTGGAGGGGGGGGGGGGGGGGGGGGAGTCACAGGTTGAACATTGGCACATAGAGAGGTCAAAAGTCATTTGAGGTCAAGCGTTAAAGTTTACCTGCAACCTCAGCTACACTACAAACACAAACACATTTTACCTTCACACATGTAAAATATCAATGCAATAATTTTACTCGTATCAAAGGGGGAGGGAGTAGATGCAGTGGAAGCAGGTGAAAGGCAGTAGCATATCATGTAATACCCCTTCTCAAAGTTTATGGGATGTTGCATTCTATGGCAGATATTTCAAAATCAGCTTGCGATAGGCCCTACAATTCTTATAGATGGCAATGGACATTGCGATATTCTAGTTATTTTCACAAGTGGGCGAGACACAACATCGCTAATGCCTTGTTTAAACTGAAAAGTCATCCACAAAGTAGATGAGGTTTAGACATTGGTCAGTTAAAAATTTATGTTGTGCCACCACCCATGATAATGTCATTACAGAAATGGTACAATTTGAAACAGGAAAAGAGCTTAAAATGAAAATGCATTGAAGTACTGTACCTAAACAAAATATTGATATTAACATTATTTCTGAACTGTTGGTTCTTACAAAAGTTATTGATTTCGGTCTAAGTTGCAGTTTGGGATGTAATGTGGTGTTTGAATCTTTCCATTTCAGATTTGATAGATCTACTCTTACTGTTGGACAGTTACTGAGAGAGAAGCAAGGAGGCAGAGGTAAATTCAGCTCTTACTGTTGGACAGTTAGTGAGAGGGAAGCAGGGAGGAAGAGGTGAATAGAGCTCTTATTGTTGAACATTTACTGAGAGAGAACCAAGGAGGCAGAGGTGAATAGAGCTCTTACTCTTGGACAGTTATTTAGAGAGAAGCAAGGAGGCAGAGGTAAATAGAGTTGTTACTGTTGGACAGTTATTGAGAGACGAGCAAGGAGGAAGAGGTGAATAGAGCTCTTACTGTTGGACAGTTACTGACACAGAAGCAAGGAGGCAGAGGTGAATAGAACTCTTACTGTTGGACAGTTAATGAGAGAGAAGCAAGTAGGCAGAGGTAAATAGAACTCTTATTGTTGGACAGTTACTGACACAGAAGCAAGGAGGCAGAGGTGAATAGAACTCTTACTGTTGGACAGTTAATGAGAGAGAAGCAAGGAGGCAGAGGTAAATAGAGTTGTTACTGTTGGACAGTTATTGAGAGACAAGCAAGGAGGAAGAGGTGAATAGAGCTGTTACTGTTGGACAGTTACTGAGACAGAAGCAAGGAGGCAGAGGTGAATAGAGCTCTTACAAAATGTTATACAATTCAACATAGTCAGAAGTAAAATCACACCAAAAAAATAAAATGAATAAAAAGCATTGGTAACTTAAGCATTGATAAAGTTAATTATCGTGCATAAATCAAAAAGAAAACGAACAGACTACCAGCAGCAAAGTAGGGTTTAAGATTTATGTAGTAATAAATAAAAATAATAATAACCATATAAGCATTTTCTTTTTCAAAAATATTCTTTCATTACAAATGGCATATATGTGAACCTGTTATACAAAGTGGCATTATTAAATGTATGTCCCATTTTTTTCCTACTCGTTGTTTTATGTTACTCTAGGTACCCAACTGTGAAGTGATCAAGCTACAGATCTATCTACAGTGGACTCTCATTATAAAGAGCACTGATATAACAAGGTTCTATTATAACAAGGTAATTTTTATGGCTCCAGATTGTAATTTTCTTCTGTATTTTATTATTTTTGTAACCCTGATAAACGAGGTTCATTATAACGAGCATAATCCTCTGGTCCCAAGGACCTTGTTATCACTTACCATCTAGGCATTTAACAAAACTCCCTGTAAAGTTGAGAAGTATGTAGAAAAGGCATTGACTGGTATCCCTGTTATGAGAACAGGGTTTTAAATTGTTTAAAATGGCTTTGAGCTTTACAATCTTTTTTCTTTTTCTCCCTGTTCAAGCAATAGTGATGACAGTAGGAAGCTTTTGATGCACTTTGTAAGAAAACCAGAATTGCAGGGTGTTGTAAAATGGAAGGGGGGTGGAGGTAGGGGTCTCAACATGTAAATGAGCATGTTATTTTATAGGAATCATGTATAGTGTCCCAAAATAACGAATTTATGTACATTTTGTGGATAAAAATGATTAATATCTGTATATATATATATATATATATGTATTGTAGCATAATCTTACCTCACAAACGTTAAATTTTTGCCTTCTGAAAGATGGATGATGCTCCTTTTCATTTTAACAAACCTTTTAATATTTACCCCCTCTCCTTACAGGTGTCTGGCTGTCACTTATGTGTTTGTGTTTGTCTCCAGGAAAAGTAATTGTTTTATGTTGACATCTTTTCATTGTATACATTTGAACCAAAGAACCTTCATCTCACCTCTTTTCCTAATCTCAGAAGAGATCCTGCTCTCAGAAGAGAGTGTCCCACACTCAAGAAGGGTGTGCGTCTTTATCCATTTCATCACATTTCACCCACGGGAGACCGTGGTAGAGTTGTATAAAGAATCCACTGAAGAAATATCCGAAAAAGAAAACAGAAATATCCGAAAAAGAAAACAGGAACCAGGTGAGACTCCTGGATATAAAAATCAATAACAGGAACCAGGTGAAACTCCTGGATATATAATCAATAACAGGAAGCAGGTGAAACTCCTGGATATATAAGCAATAACAGGAACCAGGTGAGACTCCTGGATATAAAAATCAATAACAGGAACCAGGTGAAACTCCTGGATATATAATCAATAACAGGAAGCAGGTGAAACTCCTGGATAAATAAGCAATAACAGGGACAGTGTGTTAGAAAAACAAACAGGCTTGATAGGAATAAATACAATTTATCAAATTACAGTTTTGAGAAATAAAAGGCAAGTTTGCAAAAAGTGGGAAACAAACTTGGGATATTTTCAGTTGTAGGGATACAATAAAGTGTGTTTGCTTACAAAGAACTTTGGGTGAGCGTATTGGAAATTCATTAACCAGTGATAAGATTAATTAATCAGAAGAAAAGCAGGATATTTGATCGTTAACAGATTTTTTTCAAAAGGAAGTAAGCGTGGTAAAATTGAAAAAGGAGTGGGGAAAATTGAAGAAAGAAAAGAAGGTTTAGAAATACAAGTGAACTAGAGTAGTTGGATAGAAGATATTTGATTACAGAGGTTTTTAAGTTAAAAGAAAAAGAAGTGAGTTTGAAAAATTACAAAGAGAGTGAGTAAAATTGAAGTCAAGAGAACAAGTAACCTTGAGTAGTTTGAAAGAGCATATTTTATTACAGAGAGGTTTTTTTAAAGAAAGGAGTAAGCTTTAAATTACAAAGAGTGAGGACGATTGAAGAGAGTAAGGTTCAAAAGTTTATAGAGTTAGAAAAAAAAAAGGAAGTGACTGATAAATTATACATACTGAAGTCAAGTGTGGAGAATTGAAGAGAATTAAGTGCAGAGATACAAGTGGGCTTGAGTAGTTGCAGAGAGGGTATTTGATCATTCACAGATTTTGTTTAAAAAATCCCTGATAAATTACAAAAAGATTGAGGAAAATTGAAGTAAGAGGAAACGTAAATACAAGTGAGCTTAGGTGGTTGGAAAGAAAATATTTGATTAGAGAGTTTTTAGAATAAAAAGACCGGAACTTGGTAAATTACATATTCGTGAGGAAAATTAAAGCCAGAGAACAAGATTGAGAAATAAAGTGGGCTTAAGAACTTTGATAGAGGATATTTGATGACACTTTTTTTTTTAATTTAAGAAAGAGGTAAGCTTGATTAATTACAAAAGCGTGAGAAAAGTTGAAGTAAGAGAATAAAGTCTAGAACTTACAGAGTTTAGAGAAAAGGAGGTGTCTTTGATAAGTTGAACATATTAAAAAAAAAAAAAAAAAGGGTGAGGAAAATTGAAGAGAATAAGGTTCAGAAATACAAATGGGCTTGAGAAGTTGCAGAGAAGGTATTTTATCATTTACAGAGTTTTGGAGAAAAGAAGGGAGCGTGATAAATAAAAAGAATAAGGAAATTATTAAAGAGATCAAGGTAGAAAAATACAAGTGGGCTTGAGTGGTTGGAAAGAAAATATTTGATCACAGATTTTCTTTTTTTTTTTTTAAAGTGAGCTTGATAAATAACAAAAGTAGAAAAATTGAAGTAAGAGAACAAGGTTTAGGAAAAACATAAGCTTAAGTAGTTTCATAGAGAGTAGGAAACGTGTTAATATAACTAATATTCAAGTAATTAACTCAAGTTTGTTGATAAAGAAGAGAGTTGAAGGAAATTTTGATAAGATATTCAGTGTTTGTATTAAGTGACTTTCATTACAAGGAAAATAACATTATAATAAACCCTTAAGTGTGAAAAGGGGATAAACAATTTTGCATCGAGAGTGACAGAGTCCACTTGCGAGTCTGCTTCATTGACAAACAGATTTTAAAAATTGTCAGGGAACTAAAAGTTTTTAATAAAGTATTGCACTTTGAAGAGATATATTGCAGAATAGATACAAAGATTCGTACGTGAAATCTTTAAAAGTATTACCTTCTTGTACATCCAAAACACATCAAGGCATTTATTTGAATATTACTAATTAGACTGTAAACTTTTAATATTGTGCATTTTATGCCTATTGCGATAAAGAGATTGAAAATGGCTGCCACTCAATTCAGCTCTATTGTTCATGAGATTCTAAGCATGCTTTCCAGTTACACATCGATGATCAACACAGATGTTGATGAATGTTATTGCATGGATAAGATCAATAAAAGTGACAACTATGTAACATGCGAGTCTTGTACCAACCATTTCCATGTGACATGTGAGGAATACTTGAACAATGACAAACTTGCTGACCAGAGATTGATTTGGATTTGCTCATGCTGTGGTCATAGCAATATTGGCGATCGAATATTTGACAAAGTATGTATTCCATCTCATTATAACAGATATGAGCCTCTCATGTCAGCAGATGATGATGATGACAATGACGATGAGAACATGGAGATCTTCAAACAGACAAGACGAGTAAGGACATCAAAGAAGAGGTATGTTAAAGTAAAAAGGAGCACGCTGTTTGCAGAGCCATGTAGCAGATATGAAAATGGTGTAACAGACAATCTGTCTCATTTCATAGATCAAAACTTGCTCAATGAAGAAGTTGACGATAAGTGGGTGAAAGTGAAATGCAAGAGAGCAAAACTGATGGCAAGAAAAAGAGAAGAAAGATTGCATTCAAATTCAAAAGAAGAAAATGAACAGGACAAAAGGCAGAAAAGATCAATTCATGGTGTATTGTTGGAACCAGGTGTTACCTACATTGGCAAAGCATTCAAGACATTTTATGGGAGTCGTAAGAGAAAAAACACAGTACACAAAAAAGAGTGTAAGGTGAAGCAGAAAATGAAAAATGAAGAAGAAGATGTCAGTGTGCAATCCTATGCAGAAAATCTATTGAGCATTTATGCTTGCAGTGTGCAATCTCTACATTCTATGAAGGTTTACAATGAAGCCTGTGAAGAAATGGAAAGAATGCAAAATCAATCATACGCTGACGTAACTGCTAGTTTGTCTCCATTGTCAAAACCAGATTCTGATCAACGCTCTAACCAAAGAACTTGCAACATTCTGGAAAAGATGCAGGATTTGAGACGATACAGAGTCTACGCAGGAGGTAAAAGAGGAAGAGGTCGAAAAAGGAACATGAAAGGTCAGTCTTCCAAAGCCGGGAAAAAAGGCACTGATGGAAATCACTCTTGTGATAAATCAGAGATTAGATTTGACAAAGATGAAGGAATAGAATTAGCAGTAAAGAATGAGAAGCTGGATACAAAGAAATCTATGAATGCAAGTGACCAAGGACTTGATCCAAATACATGTAAAAATGATGAACACTCAGACCAGCATATTGGCAATATGAAAGACAACAAAGGTTCAGATGGAGTTGTGCAGGACGATTCAAAGAATAATCTGTTGAAATCAAATTTTGATGAAAATGGGGAAATTGAAACGGACGATGATAGTGGCAGTGATGTTCATATACCAGTGAAACGTTCGTGTGCAAGAAAATGTATAGAATCTGATAGTGATACAGACACAAGTCCTGGATGTGATTTATTCGATAGAAGTGTTTTACCAGAACGCAATATGCCTTTGAATGTTTGTGATAGACCAAAAGATATGCCCAGAAATGAACCAGTAGACAGTGTCTGTGAATCGGTATTGGAAAGTGATGATATGATGAAAAATGATTTTTCAGATGTTTCAGATGGTGTACAAGAAGATGCAGTGTTTGACAATGACCTGGAGAATAAAAGCTTTGATACAGTAAAAGATGGTACAGACAATGATACTGATATGTCATTTAATGATCATGCTCATTCAAGGAATCCTTTAGAATCTTCTTCAGATTCAAATATCAAAGATGAAGACATTGAAAAGGCAATAGATGCTAATATGTACACATGTACTGATGAAACAGAAACAGAAGTTGAATTTGTAGCAGATCTTGGATTACGTGAGAGACCTGATAAAGATTTCAAATTTGTACCCCTCCAGAATAATGACAAACGGAACATTTGTTCAAAACTGAATATCAGATATATAGGCAAAGGCTGTGATTCAAGGTTAGATAGAAATAGCTCTATTGGAGTTCCTTTACAGAGTAAACAAATTACTGGTGATGGCAATTGTTTCTTTCGTGCAATTTCCTATGTAATTTCTGGAACTGAGGGTAATCATGCAATTCTAAGAAATGCCACTGTGAAACATTTATTGCAAACCAAGGACATGTTTAGTAATACATTGAGGCAAGAATATAGAACAGTCAGAGAATATGTTTTGAAACGTAGAATAAAGGAAGACGGAACGTGGGCTACAGACACTGAAATTAGCGCTTTAGCAAATTTAATCGATACTGATATTTATTCATACAATGACCAAGTACCATGTTGGCAATTGTACTCTGCAAAGAAACCTGGAAGAATCAATATTGTTACATCTGATAAGGGAATTTATATACTGTACACAGGAAATGTTCATTTTAATGTTGTTGAATCTGTAGATTTTGTCAATTTCAATTCATTGGAACAGACAAGAACAACTAAAGAAGATAGAACGTCAAAGAGAACTTTGTCATGTCAATCAATTCAGGCTGATGTTAAAGTAAAGCATGTGTTGAAGAAGTGTAGATCCAAGTCGCAGATAGTGGAAGAAATTGATGAAGTAGTGGATAAGTCTCCTGAAACATTTCAAAACCATGTTGATCCAAACGGAAAAAAACGTAGGCTCACGTTGGAGACTGGTACGATAAATCACGATGAGAGGAAAGGTACTGCAAATCTTTTGGACATGACATATGAACAGTGTGCAAGTAATCAGTCTGAATCAGTCGTTCACAACGAACGTAACACCAAGGACGAAACCCTTGAAAGTGATCACAAAGACAAATGCACGAGAGTCGATACACAAATAACGCTTGTTGCCCAAGGGACATTCAATCAAGGTGATACAAGATTTGGTGACTTAAGTGGAAAGCAGTGTGTTACCAATTCACTATCTGCACTGTTGTATAGCAAGGTAAAAAATGCCAATGATTGGAAAAGTACAGATCTAGACAGGATTTTGAATAACGGTAATGAATTATACTGTTACATACGGCGATCCACTTCACTCGACAACCAATACTTATTGATATCTGATCTATTTGAATATTTGGATGCGTACAATGAATTGTTTAACATAGTATGCCGTGAACCAGTCACTGGATTGTTAGATGGAGATGAATTGATATTGGCCCAGTCTCTTTCGATGACATTGAAGCAAGCACTTGAAAAAGAACTCTGTACTGATTCTGATGCATGTTTTGTGACATTTGCTCGAAGTACTTTCATTGTATTATCTGGTCAAGATGGTTTCTTTATATTTGATTCACATTCCAGAAGCAGTCGAGGTTTCCTGAGTTGTAACGGACACAGTGTTGTACTTCGTACTCAAAGCTGGCAAGGTGTGTACAAGCATTGCATGAGGTTAGCAAAATCAATGGGATGCCCCCTGCACACCGAATATGAAGTAACTAGTGTATGTGCTAAAGCAACTTCCGGTAAGAATGAAACCTTGAAAGGCTATCCACAGTTACAGGATTTTGTTTGTAATCCAATTCCTTCGTCAAATACGCACAGTGAAAGTCAGTCTGGAAGCTCTGGATGTTCCATACATTGTGAAAGCTTTGATGAAGTTCAAATATTGGATGAGAGTGTTTCCCCACAAAAGATGATTGATAACCTTAATGTATTTTTCTTCCCTGAAAAAGCAAATGAAACAATCAGTCATGATGTACATTATAACGGTCAGGAATTGAAACTGAAGAGTGTGACAATTACCTTAACGAAACTAAAAGAACCACAGCTGAATAATAGTTGTCTTTTGAAAAGAAATGACTCTATCAAGACAGAATATGTAAATGAACAAAAAGGAGACTCAAAAAATTGTACCCAGTGTGCAAATGACTCGAATAAATTGAATCTAGCAGACAAAGTTCAGAAGTCCAACTCAACTTTAAGCAAAAAACGAAAATTGAGTAACATTGAAAATGATGCGAAAGTCGATGTTGACCTTGGTAATGAAGTTCGAAAAACTAAATTGGGGAAAAGAAAAGAGGATGATGTGAAGAAAACAAGTGGAAATTTATGTGCAAATATCGAGCAAGGAAAGACTACTGAAACAAAAAAAATTGCAAATGCTGACAATTCCAGGAAGAAACGTAAAAGAAAAACTTATAATAAAAAAAGGAATGACGAGAAAGAGCGACTGAGAGAAAGACGAGCTGTGACAAAGGCAATAGACAGAAATAGTAAGAAAAAAAAGCAAGTTCTCAATGCAAACATACGTAAAATGAAGAGATCAATTATGGAGAGGTATAAATATCATCATGATGTAATCTGGAAAATGACCAAAAAAAATCAAGTAAAACAAAAATACTGGGAAGAGAAAGACAATGATTCATCATGCAATTCAAAGAAGGCAAGTTATAACAAACAAAGACAGAACAGAAAGTACAAACAAGATCCAAGTTTTAGGAAAAAACAGGTCACTTCTATGAAAGACAAATATCACTCTGATAAACAGTATAAACAAAAAACTCTTAATTTAAATAAACAGAAATATAGGACAAATGAACAGTTCAAAGAAAATTTAAAAACCACCATGCGAAATAAAATAAAGCATATGTACCATAACAACATGCACTTTAAACAAACAAAAAAGGCTACTATGAGAAAGAGATACCAGAAGGATATGAATTTTAAACAAAAACAAAAGGCTTCTATGAAAATAAGCATGAGAAAGAGATACTTGGAGGATATGCATTTTAAACAACAAAAAAAGGCTTCTATGAAAATAAGCATGAGAAAGAGATACTTGGAGGATATGCATTTTAAACAACAAAAAAAGGCTACTATGAGAAAGAGATACCAGAAGGATATGAATTTTAAACAAAAACAAAAGGCTTCTATGAAAATAAGCATGAGAAAGAGATACTTGGAGGATATGCATTTTAAACAACAAAAAAAGGCTTCTATGAAAATAAGCATGAGAAAGAGATACTTGGAGGATATGCATTTTAAACAACAAAAAAAGGCTACTATGAGAAAGAGATACCAGAAGGATATGAATTTTAAACAAAAACAAAAGGCGTCTATGAAAATAAGCATGAGAAAGAGATACTTGAAGGATATGCATTTCAAACAAAAACACAAGACAGCTATGAAAACCCTGTCCCAAACTAGATACAAAGATAAGAAACTAAGGGGAAAGATACTGATGACGTTAAATATTAAATATAACAAAATAGAAAAATATAGACAAAAAGTAATGAAACAGAATCTTAAAAGAGCTCTAGTTAATAAATTCAAAATGTCCGAGTTTGATAATGTATTACAGGAGTTTAGGAAGATTATTTCTCATGGTCCAGAATTTGTTTGCTGTGTTTGCTTTAAACTTCTCTTTGAGAACCAAGTAATAAAATGTATGAAGACCAATTATAAACTTCAGACATGTATAAGTGAAAAATATTTGCATGTTTGCAATTCAGAATGCAGATCAGAATGTCAAATACGCCAGTCAGCCAGATCATCACTGTGGATATGTCATACTTGTCACAGAAAGTTGCGGTCTGGAAAAGTACCTGGAGAAGCAAACATAAATAATTTACAATTACATCAAGTCCCAGAAGAACTTGCCAACTTAAACACTCTAGAACAGCATTTGATTGCACTACATATCCCTGTTATGAAGTTTAATGGCTTTGCCCAAAGGTGGTCAAAATGGTGTTCATGGCCCAGTTGTTTGTGTCCCTTCAAACACTTTTGAAACAGTAGATATGTTGCCAAGACCACAGACTGAAGATCAATTGATCCGTGTTAAGCTGAAAAGAAAATTGTCTTACAAAGGTTGTTATGAGTACAGATTTGTAGATAAATCTAACTTGCTTAATGCTCTGCAGTATCTAAAAGCAAATAATAAGTGGTATTTTGATGTTACAGTAAATGATAAATGGGAAAACTCACTTGAACGAAATGAAAAAGATAATGAAAAGGAAGAAGCAGTGGAAATCGGTGGTAAAGCTCGTTTAGCCAAATATTGGAAGGAAATGGAAGAACAAATTGATTACATTTTGTCCAAAGACAAAAATGCTAATGAAAACATGCAAGACAACAGTAAAGTACCAAAAAAAATAGATGACACTGAAGACGATATGGAAGAACGATTACGCGGTATTCAGTTAGACTCGTGTCTCCAGCCAGTAGATATTGGACAGGAAATATTAGATCAGTATTTTGAAGACATAATATGTTGTGCTCCTTGTGAAGGAAGAAGCCCTGTATCAATTCTACAAGATGAAAGCAATGAGGCCAAATGTTTCCCAGTATTATTTCCTAAAGGTCAACCAACATTCCATGATAGAAGAGATGAAAAAATAACATTGGGACGTTATCTGCACAACCGATTGATGCATGTGGACAACAGATTTGCTCAGAATACAGATTACATCTTTTATGCACAATATATTTATGAAATTCAACAGGTTATATCACAAGTTTCTATCGCATTAAGGCAAAGTCCAAACAAAAAAGATGATTCGTCTTCAATAACTGCCTCAGATTTGAAAGATGCAGAGAAAGTTAAAAAAATACTAAAATCAGACAAGGGCTATAAATTTTTAAAGCAAATTCGTGGAACACCTCCATTCTGGCAAAAGACACAAAAAGATGTTCTCGCAATGGTAAGACAGCTTGGAAAGCCCACATGGTTTGCTTCTTTCTCATCTGCCGATATGAGATGGCCAGAATTAATGAATACATTGCTTAGACAAAAAGGAGACACCAGGGAATCGAGTGAATTAGACTATACAGAAAAATGTAATCTTTTAAGATCAAATCCAGTAACAGTTGCCAGAATGTTTGATAAAAGATTTCACACTTTTATGAAGAAAGTTATTTTATCTCCCGCTGCACCGATTGGTAAAGTAGTTGATTCATTTTGGAGAGTAGAGTATCAAGCTCGTGGTTCCCCTCACATTCATGCCTTGTTCTGGGTTCAAAATGCTCCACAGTTGGGTATCGATAATGATGATGATGTCGTACAATTCGTAGATAAATACATTTCTTGCCAGAAACCGGATGAAAAGAAAGATCAAGAACTACATGAAATAGTAAGCAAGGTCCAACAACACAGTAAGAAACATTCTAAATCTTGCACAAAAACAGGGAAGGCATGTAGATTTAATTTCCCGAGACCACCATCTGGAAAAACATTCATTGTAACACCCGTTGAAGAGATTCCAGCTAAAGATTGTGGGAAAGTGCAAAATAAGGAAAATGACAATGATCAAGTTAAAGCTTCTGAAAAGACTAAAGATGATGCAGAGAAATTGTTGAATTCAGTTAAAGATGCATTATCTAATGGAATCGAGTACAACAGTGTAAACCATCTCTTTGAAAAGCTTGGCATTACACAAAATCAATTTGAGAATGCACATAATGAATTAGCATCACAACAAAGTATAATCATCAAAAGAAAAATACAAGATGTATGGGTAAATCAGTTTAATCCAAGTCTACTAAGAAGCTGGAATGCCAACATGGATTTGCAGTTCGTAACAAATGTATTTGCATGCGTGGCTTATATTGTATCCTACATGTCAAAAGCTGAACGAGAAATCGGATTGCTATTGAGTCATACACTATCAGAAATTAAAGAGGGAAATGATAACGCAAAGGAAAGCATGAAAAAACTTGGCCAGGTGTACATGCAAAATCGTGAAGTGTCTGCTCAAGAAAGCGTCTATCGTGTTTGCAGTCTCAGATTGAAAGAATGTTCTAGGAAAGTGGAATTTATTCCTGTTTGACCCAACCCTGTCAGAATGAGTTTACCATTAAGCGTTATAAAAAGCAGACCAGTTAACGATAATGATGATGATGAGAATGTTTGGATGCCTAGCAAGCTCGACAGATACAAAGCTCGACCTAGAAACGCAGAATTCAGTGATATGTGTCTTGCAACGTTTTGTTCTCAGTACAGAATCTTAACTGCATCCCAAACGCCAAGTTCAAGAAGTAAAAATGTCTTTAAATTAGATAACGATCTGGGGTATATTCAGAAGCGTACTCGTACGGGAGATGCAGTTGTAAGATATCCCCGATTCTCACCCATCATCTCACCCGAAAAGTATTATTTGAGCATTTTGCAACTCTTTCTGCCATATTTTGAAGATGGACAATTAAAGCCCCCAACATTTGAAACACATGAAGAGTTCTACGAGACAGGTTCTGTGAAAATATGTGGACGTGAATTGGAGAAAGTCTGGTCAATTGTCTGTACTAACCGAAAGAAGTTTGAAATGAATGCCGATGCAATTGATCATGCACAGGAGCATCTTGACAAATTTGGTCCACACGAAGATGCATGGGGTCTTTTATGTCCGGAAAAGGAAGTAGAGCGACTTGAACATCCCAAAGAAAAGGTAGATGTCGAAGATTGTGATGGAGATCTTGATATCCCAGATTTAAAGAATGAACCGAAAAAAGAGGACTATAGCATCGAACTACGTTCAGTAAAAATTTCCAAACAAGATGGACATTCTTTGATGAGGTCTTTGAATGAGAAGCAACAGAGTGTTTTTTACAAAATACGACAGTGGTGTTTAGATAGAGTAAATGGAAAATCGGTCGAACCGTTTCATATGTTTCTAACTGGAGGTGCTGGTACTGGAAAGAGTCATTTGATCAAATGTCTTTACTATGAAGCAACACGTATACTAGCCCGAATGTTGCCACATCCTGATGATGTCTCAGTATTGAAAATGGCTCCAACCGGAGTAGCTGCATACAATATCAATGGCCATACTATACATAGTATTCTTTCTATTCCAATCAATGCACAAGTACTGTATCAACCGCTGAGTGATGAGAAAATAAGTGTCCTTCGAAATAAGCTGGCTGAATTGCAAATTTTAATCATAGATGAAGTATCAATGGTAGATCAAAAGTTAATGTCTTACATTCACGGCCGCCTACGACAAATAAAACAATCACGTGATCAAACTGCTTTTGCTGGTGTTTCAGTTATTGCTGTGGGAGACATGTATCAGTTACCTCCAGTCTTAGGAACTCCTTTATATAAAGACACACTCAATGGTGCATTGTGGAATGCTAATTTCAAGAAAGTAGAACTTGAAGACATTATGAGACAAAAAGACGATACCCAATTCGCTCTTCTCTTAAATAGATTACGTGTAAAACAAGGGGATGAGATTCTCTGTGATGAAGATCTAGCAATGCTCAAGTCCTGTGAGACTGGTGAAGAATGTGAAAATGCTCTGCATATCTATGCATGTAACAAGGAAGTAGATGCTTGGAACAAGAAATTATTGCATACAAAATGTGGAGATGTGATATGCGTAAAAGCACAAGACATGGACAAAGATGTTAAAAAGGGAAATCAAATACGGGAAAAACCTTATACAAAGATGAAAACCCAGTTGCCTCCTTATCTGTGGATTGCAGTTAATGCTAGAGTGATGTTGCTCAAGAACATTGATGTTAGTAAAGGCCTGACAAATGGATGTTTCGGAAATGTAACAGAAATAATAACGGATCATACAAATTTGAATCCAGTTTGCATCAAAGTTAATTTTGAGAAGGCCGATGTGGGTATTCATTCAATCGAAATGTCTCAAGAATCCATTGGTAAGAAATATGTGAGAAAACAATTTCCACTTAAGCTTGCTTATGCTTGCACAATTCATAAAGTACAAGGTTCAACATTAGACAAAGCTGTTGTATCATTAAAAAATGTATTTCAATCTGGACAGGCATATGTTGGGCTTAGTCGCGTTACTTCGTTATCTGGACTTGTGATAGAACATTTCGATCCTAAACGTATATATTGTAATCCAGAAATTAAAGAACGCATTGAGATTATGAAGCCGTTTATCAAGAATGAAACTTCTGAAGATATTCACGATTGTAACTTTTCTTTGGTAATGCAAAATGTACAAGGATTAAAACAGCATTTTATCGATTTCAAATCCCAGTGCCAATTTGTGAATGTAGATTTTATTTGCTTGACCGAAACATGGATTAATGATAATGATCTCTGTGACGTTGTTTTAGATAACTTTCGATTTTATCATCAGCCACGACATCTTTCATACTGTAATTCTGGAGTTGGAAATGTACTCAAAGAACAATCGCATGGAGGTGTTGGAATGTATATCAAGAATACATATTCAAGTAGATTAGACATATCTGTCGACAACTTAGAGTTTATCGCAATTCTTGTCACCAAACCAGTTTCTGTTGTGATTTCAGTTGTTTATCGACCTCCATCATATAGTATCAAATCATTCTGTGAATCATTAGACAATTTGCTGGATGCATTACACAAAAGAAGCATTAGGTGTATTGTGATGGGAGATTTTAATGAGGATTTATTTAAAGGTTCTTCACAGGTAAACAAGCTAATGTGTAATAAAGGTTACAAACAGCATGTTGTAAATGCTACTACTGAGAAGGGAACAATGATAGATCATGTGTACAGCAAAGGACTAGATTTATTGGAAACAGAGGTCATCCCTACATATTATAGTTACCACGAAGCTGTTAAGATTGCATTTTGATATTTATTGTAAGGCCAAATAAAAAATAAAACATGTTTAGCGTCCTGTTTTTTTGAAAAAAAGGAAGGAGGCCCTTTACACCTGGAGTAATTTGGCAATTCTATGACATATCTTTTTGCTTTGAAAATGTTACATTGGGGTTGAATAGACAGAATACTTTTTATGTCAAATGCGTTCATTAATAAGGTTAACACTTTTAAAAAAGAAAAATTCAGTGCTGTTCATATTCCTAATCTTCAAATGATTTTTTAAATTTCACTTCAGATAACTGCTTCAGATGACTGCAAAGTGCAACGTTGCAAAGCTCATTTCTACAACCCTAGTCACCAATGACAGTGCACCACCATATCCCTTTGCTCACCAGTTCAAACAAACTACCGCCCTCGAGTCAGAAGGCTGTCCTCATCGTCCAACACACAGCGGTAACATCACCCCAGGACTTCAGCCCTCCGGTGATACCTGGTTCAGCGAAGACTAGGCCTTGGGGAGTGTTCACGGCTCTGTCATCATAACAGCATTATGGCAGAAGTATGGAACACCAGCATATACAGGGTAAGGAAAGATTGCCAAACTAAAATGTTTGAAAAAGCCTAACCCTACTGTACAGAGTTATTTCAAGCTCCTCCTGATAGATGGCTGACCTCGGCCACTACACTATTGATTCCCACAAAATTGGCACACCTGGAGTAAATTGACAATTCTATGACATATCTTTTTGCTTTGAAAATGTTACATTGGGGTTGCATAGACAGAATACTTTTTATGTCAAATGCGTTTATTAATAAGGTGAACACTTTTAAAAAAGAAAAATTCAGTACTGTTCATATTCCTAATCTTCAAATGATTTTTTTTATTTCACTTCTTCAGATAACTTCTTCAGATGACTGCAAAGCGTAACGTTGCAAAGCTCATTTCTACAACCCTAGTCACCAATGACCGTGCACTACCATATCCCTTTGCTCACCAGTTCAAACAAACTACCGCCCTCAGGTCAGAAGGCTGTCCTCATCGTCCAACACACAGCGGTAACATCACCCCAGGACTTCAGCCCTCCGGTGATACCTGGTTCAGCGAAGACTAGGCCTTGGGGAGTGTTTACGGCTCTGTCATAACAGCATTGTGGCAGAAGTATGGAACACCAGCATATACAGGGTAAGGAAAGATTGCCAAACTAAAATGTTTGAAAAAGCCTAACCCTACTGTACAGAGTTATTTCAAGCTCCTCCTGATAGATGGTTGACCTCGGCCACTACACTATTGATTCCCACAAAATTGGCACACCTGGAGTAAATTGACAATTCTATGACATATCTTTTTGCTTTGAAAATGTTACATTGGGGTTGCATAGACAGAATACTTTTTATGTCAAATGCGTTCATTAATAAGGTTAACACTTTCAAAAAAGAAACATTCAGTACTGTTTATATTCCTAATCTACAAATGATTTTTTTTATTTCACTTCTTCAGATAACTTCTTCAGATGACTGCAAAGCGCAACGTTGCAAAGCTCATTTATACAACCCTAGTCACCAATGACAGTGCACCACCATATCCCTTTGCTCACCAGTTGAAACAAACTACCGCCCTCGGGTCAGAAGGCTGTCCTCATCGTCCAACACACAGCGGTAACATCACCCCAGGACTTCAGCCCTCGGGTGATACCTGGTTCAGCGAAGACTAGGCCTTGGGGAGTGTTTACGGCTCTGTCATAACAGCATTGTGGCAGAAGTAGCCTCGATCTCGACCAAGACATTTTGAATGCCACTCTGTATGGCTCAGCAAACTTTTTTTTTCTTTATTCATACTAACGTGTGTTCATGTCCATTTTTCCACCTCTGATTCTTACATTTATTTTCTGATACCATGTTTCTGTGTGATTTTAGTCTTATTTTCACTGGTATGACAATGTAAACATATACCTTTGTTCCACACAAGATATTTTGGGATTTTGTGTGTACTTCCATGTAACTACATGTATTTTTATACGATAGTTTTTGTTTCTGATTGTTCAATTCCTTTTACGCTCTCATTCCTTTATAGTTGTATCTTATTTGAGACAGAGGAAGAGAGAGGGTGAATAGTAGAGAGAGAGAGAGAGAGGGGGATGCAGAAACAAAGCGCCATTCATGATGTATTTTATTACATCTGTGTTTTAACTTTGCACATACATTGCAAGATTTTGGGGATTTAACACGTTTATTTTTCTGTAAGTTTGTAAATCCTTGTATTCACACAGTGTTTTGAGTGATATATTGTAAAGATAGATCTTATGCATGCTCCTTGGGGAAAAGAAGTTATACATGCATGTCACTCTTCTTATCTTGGCATTACCGTAATTCTTATATTGGTTGATGTTGCTGATATATGAAACAGAATCTGATGGATATCATTGATAACAGTTACTGTTTGTCTTCTTTTTAACATCAGGATAACAGATCTTAGTAGTACAGCGAAAGACAATTCACTGTAATTTGTTATATTGTCATATATTACACGATTATGATTTTCAATGGCACATGTTTGTACACTACAATTTTATGTCATTAGAGGTCACATATCCAGTTTGTTTCGTGAATAGTCAATATTGGATTATGATTATAATGTCAGTTTATTTGCAACATTTACCCCATATATAGTGGTACCTTACGATCAACTGTCAATATCTACTGCATTCACTATACATAGCAATGTCTTGCTTGCTGTAACAAAGAGGTATATAGGGCTGTTAGGGATTATCCATAATGTACATTGTTTTTTAGTTTTATTGTTATTGTGTTTATCTGAACTTATATCTCACTTGCTATGTAGGGGGCCTTTCATATAATCAGTAGGTATCTTGTTTATGTACCTGTTTTATATATGTATTCCATTTCTGTTGAATATATATACATGTTAAAATGCCCTTTTCAGAGATTTGTACAATGCTGCTCTTTTCAGTATGTGCTTTTATTTTGGTACCGGTATATCAAATTTAATTGGATATGCTGTTTTTACAATTTATTTGTTTTAAAATGTGTTTGAAGATGATAGGTGATTACCATTTGTAATATTGCATTGCGGTTCTTTTTTAGATCACCAAGGAAGTAGCGTGATGTTAAGTTTGGTGCAGAATGTCATTTACATGCATGTAGATAGGTCTATGCAATTTAGCTTTGACTTTGTTTAGTGCTTTGAACATGAATTTAACAATGAATAGACCTGTTTACTAATGTACTTAATTTCATGTTTTTCTCTATAGTACATGGTAGGGGTGAAACAAGAATACAAAGGTTACAAGAAAAAGTTAAAGGAGATTGGGGAACACTGGAAGACATAATAGAGGGAGAACGAGAGTCAGAGGCGGAAAAGGGAGAGGGTGAGAGAGTATAACAAAAGAGAAGGGCAGAGATAGATCGAGACATCGCAAGAGAGAAAGAGGGAGGCAAGGAAGGAGTGAGACAAAGGAAGGGAGAGGGTGAAGAGTAGAGAAAGAGAGAGGGGGATGCAGAAACAAAGCAAGAGAGAGGGGCAGAACGAGAGGAGAAGGGAACGGAGAGGAGAAAGAGAAAGAGATGCAATCAAGGCACTCTACTAGCATAAATAGATTTGAATATTTAATATATAGAGAAAGGGAGAAGTTATATAGACATAGACAATCATGATGATGATGAACATGAAGGTGATGGTAATGATAATGTTAGATGATGATAATAATGATAATGTTAATGATGATGTTGATGATCATCAGACCATCACGTTGATGATGATCATGAGCGTGATCCTGACATCTGATTGAAAAAAATGAGGGGACATTTAGATAGCATATAGTCTCAGCTACAACATACTCAAAAATATTTTAAAAAACAAGCGGAAATAAACGGCGATATTGCTCTCAAAAGACAGAAATGTAGAATCCAGATTTGAGAAAAATTCATCTCCCATATAGAAAAAGAGAGAAATTATAACGATATGTACATGTAAACAATGATCATAATGATGATGATGATGATATGATGATCTTGATAGTGATGATGATGATTATAATGATAATGTTAATGATGATGTTGATGATCATGATCATGATCAGACCATGATGATCATGATGATCATGATGATATTGATGATGATCATGAGCGTGATCCTGACATCTGATAGAAAAAATGAGGGGGACAGTTAGATAGCATATTGTCTCAGCTACAACATAATAAAAAATCAACAAAAACCGAGCGGAAATAACGGCGATATTGCTCGCGAAAGACAGGAATTTAGAATCCAGATTTCAGACCATGATGATGATGATCATAATCATTATGATCATGATGATCATGATGATGATCATGAGCGTGATTCTGACATCTGATTGAAAAAATGAGGGGACATTTAGATAGCATATAGTCTCAGCTACGTACAACATACTCCAAAATCAACAAAAACCAGGCGGAAATAACGGCGATATTGCTCGCAAAAGACAGGAATGTAGAATCCAGATTTGAGAAAAAGTCATCTCCCAAGGGGATTACAGGCGAAAAGTAATGGATCAAGTGATAATAGGGTAATAATAAAGTAAATATGGTTGTTTATTACATTATTTGCGATTCTACGTGTAGTAATGTGATATTTGCTATGTATATCCATCAGAAACTTGTCTGTACAAAACAGTGAAATACTGCCCTCTCCGGCAGAATAGAGTAAGCTTAGCAACGAGCATAATTAATGGCGTTCTAGCAGTATTACTTTCGTATTTATGGACATATAAGATACGACATTTGGCGACGAGGATGGGATTCTCATTCCAGAACATCACTATGATGTTCCCCCTGCCCCTAACATTCACTCCCGACATCCTGCCCCCTCCACTCGCCCTTCTCGTACCCGGCGACGGCCTCGATATTTGAGAGACTATGTCCCATAGAACTATATTTCGGTTCCTCCCTTTTGACAGTACCCATAGTGTTTTGGTCATGTCCCATAGAGAATACACGCAAAATGTAAAAAATTGACATGCCTCCTTTAATCGCAAAAAAAAGCCATGATGTTTTCATCAAAATGAAAATTCGTGGATACTGCATCTGTAGAGAATTGTCTCAGCTAAAACATATCAAAATTTGGATGAAAATCGATCAACATTTACAGAGATACAATTAATGTTCCAAAAATATGATGACGTCATAATATGCAAATTGAAATGTTGAGTTCGGAGGCCATTATGATGACGTCATGAGTTAATTGAGGGTCAAATGAGACATGAAATAATATTTCCGACTCATACTTTACCAAGATATGAAAAAAAAATTGGGGTCATCTTGCATATCCTAAAGAGCTACAATGGATTTTGTATAGGCATGTTTTTGCCCATATATGCTATGTATTACAAGAGCTCGCACGCACGGACATTTACCTTGAACGGAGGCCATCATAAATACTTCATGAGTTAATTGAGTGTTCGAACGGAATTTACCTTGAACGGACGCTCATTTCGTTATTAATGGTCATAAAGAGATAAACATGGTATCAAATTGTTCGGAATAAAATGGGCAATACTATGATAGACGAAAAAAGGAGATTCTAGGTTGCGTACGACCATTACGAACACAAACGTGCGCGTAAACGGAAAATGGAATTCTCAAATCCCACTTTGTAAGTGAAATATGAGCATGATCCCGGCATCTGATCGAAAAATAAAGGGCACACTTGTGATAGCTTATTGTCTCAGCTACAACATACTCAAAGCTCAGCGTAAACAAAGATAAAACGACGGAGATATTGCTCGCGAAAGACGAGAATGTAGAATCCAGTTTTGAGAAAAAGTCATGTCCCATAGAGAATACACGCAAAATGTGAAAAATTGACATGCCTCCTTTAATCGCAAAAATACGCCATGATACCATTGTCAAAATGAAATATCGTGACGACTGCATTTGTAGAAAATATTATCAGTTAGAACATATCAAAATTTGAAAGAAAATTGATCAATATTTACAGAGATACAATCAATTTTCTAAAAATCTGCTGACGTCATAATATGCAAATTGAAATTTTGAGTTCGGAGGCCATTATGATGACGTCATGAGTTAATTGAGGGTCAAATGAGACATGAAATCATATCTCCAACTCATAATCTATTTAAATATGAAAGAAATTGGGGGGTATCTATCCATTCTGAAGAGTTACAATGAATTTTGTATAGGCATGTTTTTGCACATGTATTGTGGATACAGATAGCGCAGGTCGGCGCGTGCGTTCAACTTTGACAGACGCTAATTGCGTTATTACACGGTATCAAAATGCTTGGAAAAATGTGGTTAACATGTTGATAGAGAAAATTTGGCGTTTCTATGTTGTAAAATGTCAGAACGCGCGGTTACGCGCGGAAATGCGTAAAAAAAAGTGCTCTCGCGCAAATTTTGAAAATGCTTACAATGGCCTGAAACGTGTGCAAAAAAAAATGTAAACGAATTGGAGCATTTTAAAATTTTGATACGCGCGTACGTGCGCGTCGAGGTGCGCGCGCGAAATTTGTTGACATTTTTAGTTGAACTTTGACCTGAAGTTGATGTATATTAAATATGGTTGATTTTTGATGACTCGTTATCGAGATATGATAATGACCTGACTTTTACAAAATGGCGCCTGGATGACGTCACGATGACCTAGTGACCTTGAAAAATTTAATTTGACTTGAAATCATAGGGCTTGATGACTGACAGAAATTTGAAGGCAATTGACCATGTTGATTTCGAGTAAACGTGTGGACAAAAAAGTGTACGGAAGAAATAAAAATAAAGAATAAAGAAAGAATAAAGAAAGAAAATTCTAACAAAATCAATAGGTGATCTGTCGTTGACAGACCACCTAAAAAAGTGAAGAAAAAAATTGTTGGAGACACCCGGACTCGAACCAGGGACCTCGAGGTCGGAAGTCAAGTGCGTTACCGATATACCAAAACATTTCCCATAGAGATTACACGTAAAGGGAAATTAGAATTCTCAAATCCCACCTTGCAAGTGAAATATGAGCATGATCCCGGCATCTGATCGAAAAATAAATGGCACACTTGTGATAGCTTATTGTCTCAGCTACAACATACTCAAAGTTCAGCGTAAACGAAGATAAAACGACGGAGATATTGCTCGCGAAAGACGGGAATGTAGAGTCCAGTTTTTGGAAAAAGTCATGTCCCATAGAGAATACACGCAAAATGTGAAAAATTGACATGCCTCCTTTAATTGCAAAAATACGCCATGATACCATTGTCAAAATGAAATATCGTGATAACTGCATTTGTAGAGAATATTATCAGGTAGAACATATCAAAATTTGAAAGAAAATTGATCAATATTTACAGAGATACAATCAATTTTTCAAAAATCTGCTGACGTCATAATATGCAAATTGAAATTTTGAGTTCGGAGGCCATTATGATGACGTCATGAGTTAATTGAGGGTCAAATGAGACATGAAATCATATCTCCAACTCATAATCTATCTAAATATGAAAGAAAATTGGGGGTACCTGTCCATTCTGAAGAGTTACAATGAATTTTGTATAGGCATGTTTTTGCACATGTATGTTATGTATTACAAGAGCTCGCACGCACGGATGCGTATCTTAACGGACGCTCATTCCGTTATTAATGGTCAGAAAAAGGTGAACATGGTATCAAAATGCTTGAAAAAATGTGCCAAATATGATGACAGAGAAAATTTGGCGATTCTACGTTGCGAAATGCAAGTACGCGCGAAAACGCGCACGCATGTGCGTGCGCGCGTTTTTTTGCAAAATGCTTAAAATGGCCTGAAACGTATGCAAAATTAATTTGGAACGAATTTGAGCATTTTAAAATTTTAATGCGCGCGTACGTGCGCGTCGAGGTGCGCGCGCGGAATTTGTTGACATTTTTAGTTGACCTTTGACCTGAAGTTAATGTATACTAAATATGGTTCATTTTTGATTACTCGTTATCGAGATATGATAATGACCTGATTTTTACAAAATGGCGCCTGGATGACGTCACGATGACCCCATGAACTTGAAAAAGTTAATTAGACTTGAAATCATAGGGTTCCATGACTGACAGAAATTTGAAGGAAATTGACCATGTCGATTTCGAGTAAACGTGTGGACAAAAAAGTGTACGGAAGAAATAAAAATAAAGAATAAAGAAAGAATAAAGAAAGAATAAAGAAAGAAAATTCTAACAAAATCAATAGGTGATCTGTCGTTGACAGACCACCTAATAACATTCGATACTTTTATATCACGCTTATCTCCCACTCAAGGTGCTCAAGACGCTTCAATATTAAACATCCCGGCTCTAGCTGGGCTATCAATTTCAATGCTCACAGCAATCAAGGAATACCCTCCTTCTGGTACACGTTTAACACCTGGGTGGAGAGTGGCAAATGTTGATTACCGTATTGCCAAAAGACAATATTGCTGTACAGGGGCCCGAACCCACAATCTTCACATTTCCAGCCAAGTGTTATAGTCCAGATTCTGTCCGTTTTTGCGTATTTTTAATTCTTTCATCATTTATGTCATGCCCCCTTACATGCATCCCACCAAAATCACGCGACCACCGAAAATACACCCGTCGAAAAAACGGAGAGAATGAAAGGCAAGGGCTGTCTCCGGTTTAGCGTTGAGGGTGTGTTATTTTCTCAGCTGATTAGGCGCGCGACGGACACGAAAAGGTCCAGGCAGTGGAATTGCCAAGTGTTAAAGCCGGACGACTACGACTCCTCTACATGTTTAGATTTTTGACAATGACATGTGAAAACCACGACAACCGCGTGAAAGTATCCACTCATATCAACCCGATTTTACTCTTTATTCCCGTGCTATGACGGGCACATCATCCTTTCTAGATGGATGAAATGTCTGTGAATTTGGGTTTCCACAAGGGTTCTTTAATTCCCCCTCATGCACATGTCCATGTACATATATCATACATTAGTATTATGTTTAACCATAATTCCCTTTGTGTCCTTGTTTGATGTGTACATGGTGATGTAAATATGAAAATGAAATTAAACTTAACATGATTATCAAACTGGCTGTTTTGTTCGTTAGTGCTTTATATTCGGACATTGATATGGTGTATGTTTTTTTTTCTTCTTTAATTTAGGTCCACCTTCTAAGAACAATGTTATCTGTTGTGTAAGTAAAAAGATGCTAATTCAATAACAAACTGAAACCGCGCCATTCAGACTGCTGAACGATCGCTTATAAAAGTATCGTCTACCTTTGAATATTGAACTTTTTTTTCTTCATTATTTTAAATCAAGCGGCCTTTTCTCCAACTGAAAGGCTGGTATTACCCAGCGCTTTCGAATTTATCATTCGTTATAACATATTCGGACCTCTATTATGAATAATGTCAGTACTTTAAAAAATCCATATCGAATCATATATTTCAATTATTTTGCAGTCCTGTGTGTTAAGTGTGATTTCTCGTGTGTATAAAGGGGCAGTGTCCTTCATTCGTATCCGGTTATGGAACTCTCTACCCCATTCAATCAAAATGTCAGCCAATCAAAATTTGTTCCAAACAAAAATTGAAAACCTATCTAATGTCTGAATTCCTTAGTTAAGACGTAGTGTATTTCACAATCTGATAAAATTAACGTTGTTGAGTTATATTTAATTATGTTAAATTATTTTCGTTCTCTTAAGTTCAATGTACTTACCTTGTTAGGCGCCTTGAGCATCTCTTGGGGTGGATATGTGCGCATTATAAATGTTGTTATTATTATTATTATTATTATTATCGTTTCGACAATCTAAACAATTCAGAGGTTTCGCATTTTGGCTAAATGTCCTCGGTTTCATTATTCTTGTTCAGTGAATGTGAAAAATTGATTTTGAAATTCTTTTTTATCTGTATTCATGCTTTGCCTTGGGGAAGTTCATATTTCCCAAGGTTACCAAACTATCTATTTATCCTTCGCCTACGTCAATCTGACTTTTCTCTGCGTTTTTCCTCTCTATCTCTCTCTTTCTCCCTATCTCCCTCTCTTTCTCTCTCTCTCTCTCTCTCTCTTCGTATTCTTTTCCGCTCCCCCCCCCCCCCCTCTCTCAATTTGGTTAGCGTCAAATAAGCGCATCCTATCCCCATAAAATAAAATAAAATTGATTTCTTCGTGTACGGAGGATCATTATTTCTTACGGTTGTGTGTATTTTCTCAGACTCTGAACGGAACTCTTTATACATATATATTATCTCACTCTGTTTCTCTCCTCTGTCATTCCCTTTTTCATCTCTCCCCCTCTCTCTGTCTTTATTTGTATCTCTCTCTATCCCTCACTATTTCTCCCTCTCCTTCTCTCGCTGTTTATGTTTTTCAAGATTCAAGATAATTTATTGGCATGTTAAAAATACATACAATTTGTTTTCGGACATTTGAAGGTGCATACATGTAAATGAATATATACATACAAACAAAATAATTACATTTTAACATAAAATTTAACAATCATAAATCATCACAACTATAAGTAGGTTGCATTAAAAGAATTAGATTATACTGAAGGAGGCAGTTCAATTTAAAAAGCCTGTTTTGAGCTCGTCCATCCAGGCACTTCCACGCCAGAACACCTCTCCAGCTAAAGCTACGGTCACAAAAGTTCGTACGAATCTCCCTTTTTTCCATTGTCTTTCCGAATTTCCATTGTCTGAAAATCGTTCGTACGGCGTTCGTAGCAGTTCGTCATGGCATTTGTGACCGAGGCTTTAGACTACTTTACGGTTTAACACACATGCTCACGCGCGCATAACCACGAATACACATGGCACATCCCACACACACGCACAATATACCTATACACGCCCTACACACGGACACTGTAATCAACATGAGAAGTGCTCTGGCATAGAAATGCCTGGATGGATATAATTGAGACAATAAATTATCTCAGGATAAAAAAGCTATAACGCAACGGCGACTTTGAAAGAAGAGAGAAAAGAAAGAAAGAAAGAAGGAGGAAAAAAGACATTCATGCAAATTATGTGATAACAAAACCATTTTATTGCAAAATTCAAATAATTTTGTTCATTAGTGAAAAGGCAAGGTATTTGGCTCTGAGAAGACTTTTAAAAAGAATACCGGTTATTACAGAAAAAAAAATTCCTGCGAAAGAGCGATTTGCAAATGTGTTACACTGCCGTCATTAAAGTTGAATACATACACAATTACACATATATGAAATTAAAACATGAATAAATATCGTGTCATTATTCATTAAGCAGCATGTGTACAAATATTGGACTTTGTGCTTGAAAAATCTACGAATATTCCCGAACTCTAAACGGAACTTTGAACTTTCTTTTGTTTCCTTCCTACTTCTCTGGAAGGTAGCAATAATAATGTGTTTGTGTAGTCAATCGAGCGTTTCCATATTCTATTGTCACTGTTTGTATTATCTGTAGGTGTGGAAGTATCAAATCATACTTCGTTATCTAAAAGTGCACAACCAGTAATAATTTTAGTCCATGTGGCTAGAGTTAAGTTGTTTCAATTCAGTCAAGGAAAGCAAAGAAGTAAATTGTACATCAAGCATAGGTGAGTGTCTGAATTTCGACAAAAACATTTGCAAATGATATAACGGATAATACAAGCTCAGGGACTTTCGTGAAATCAACTGTAGGGTAAATTGTACACTATATGTCACTATAATTAATGTTTTACGTTCTGATATCTAAGTTGTATTCTGACCTTATATATGTATTGTGTAATAATGTATTTTGTTTGTCCTAATGTATTGTTGTTCGTGTCTGATCATAATCCGACCTTGTGGATTTGTATCAATGAACTTGAATCTCTTGATGCGGATTATTTTTCTGCGCCCTAAAAATGTTTTTGCTCATTACGCCACTGTTCACTAGTTCATGAAAAACGTTTGAAATATTGTGTGAAAGCAAAACATTTTATCACAGAAGCAATATGATTATTGCCACATCACAGGAAGCTAACACAAAAACGGATATAAACATTCGCAGGTACAATGACTTATATTACCTATTCTACCCAATAGTCCTAATATATTTGAAGAAGAAAAAAAAACTATGGACCTATGCAGGCGGTGTCAGAGCATTTTGTTCGGGGGCATAAGTTGCCATGAAGCTCACGGATACAGACCTAAGTAGTTGTCCTCGTCACTGTTATTTCACTCATTACAGGTAATTCTGAAGATTCGTTAAAGTTACTCCTTAGCAACCACCTCCGGGACGTTCTCCAACACAACTCTCAAAAGCGACACGACTGGGGAAAACAATGGACAGTGACTGGCAGAACATCTCCAGGAATGATGCATGGGTGTGGGAACCTTTTGTCTGGGAGTGGTGGATAGTTATCCAGTTGGTCCTAGCCATCGTCGGTATCCTAGGAAACTTGTTGGTGATGCTGGTCATCTTTTGGCCAGGACGTCGACGCTGTGCCACCGACACCTTGATCGGTGCTTTAGCAGTGGCCGATTTCTTAACATCCATCTTCATCATACCACATTCAAAAGTGGAGATGTACCCTGACACCAATGCAGCTAGATTATACTGCAAGATTATCCACACTTCCACCTTGATGTGGATATCCATATGCGCATCCATCTTCACCCTGACAACCATATCGGTCGAGAAGTTAATTGCTGTACGGTATCCTGTCTGGTTTCAACGTCTCTCCACTCCAAAGCGTGCCACCATCGCTATTGTCTGTATCTGGATTGTAGCCTTTGGTATCAACACTCGAAGTCTCTACGCTCGTTACGTTTCAAATGGTAAATGTTTGTCGTCCAAACACACTGTGGCATTATTTATCGGAGTGGCTCTATTCCTTGTGGAGTATGTCCTACCGGTTAGTGTCATGGTAATAGCGCACGTGTGGACCATCTGTGTTCTACGTGGGCGTCGTGCAAAAGCGCTCCGCAAGGCGCAGAGCCTTGTTCTTGAAATGCTCCTCATCGTCGTCATCACCTTCATCATCTGCTGGACACCTGATCAGTTTGGATTCTTGGTCTTCAACCTCGGCATCGTCCCGGCCACCCACCTCTTCAGTCCTCTCTACCGATGTTTCGTCATCCTTGCCTTCGCGAATTCCTGCGTGAACCCTTTCATCTACGCCGCCAGGATGCCAAAGTTTAGGAAAGCTCTCATTGATCTGTTTATGAGAAAGAGTATCCGAGGCAGTCGTGGAATCCATTCACTCTTTGCTGGTGAAGGGGAAGGAGGTACGTCTGAAAAGAGTGATACACCAACAAAAGCAACGGAAACATTGGAGGTTTAAATACTCTTTCGGGGATGACGCAATAAAATATGAAGAGCCATTTACGCCAGATCACGCATCATGACGGGCGCTTTGACCATAATTGCCGCCCCTGCTTTACTGCGTTGATAACAAATAAGTGGGGTGAGGAAAATTATCTCTGTTTAACTAAGACTTTTATTCACTTATCTCATTCTTAATAAGTACAAAAATGCAAAGCACATTATTTTATTGGTCTTTTTACCTGGGCCTACTATCATTATAAATGCAGTCGGCAGACGTGTGTATTATAATGTCTGGCATTTACGTTTTGACATCTTTATGAATGTTTTATTTTACAATGTTTGCATTCTGTGATAATTACACAAGTAAATATTATGTACAAAATGTTATGTTATAATTGAAGTTAATGTCCCGTCGAAAAAAAAAACATGGCATTTGCATAAGATCAACAATTTTAAGATTCGTTTTTTCTAATCATCCGACTCATTGGATTTTTAAAAACTATGTCTATATATTGATGCTTTAAGACTGTATTACATTGAGTGAATCTTTTATTTTCTTCTTCTTCAAGTTTGTAGACCCTCCGACAGGCCATTTGATTGAAAATCAATCACTGAATAACATATTTGAATACATGAACCAATGAATATCATATGATACTTCAGAATAAGATATACATAATGAATATCAACCATAATAAACGATGACTGAAAGCGTTGCTTATTGATTATAACAATTTGAAAATAATAAAACTGTATATACAGAACATAATTTTTTTTTAAACACACAATAATGCAACATCATGACTGAAAATGATGAGGGAAATTCAATAAAATAATGCTATTTGAATGAATCTTTTTTGGTAATACTCTTGGAAATATTACTTTAACCTGATATCAATAACCTACTCATCATGTGCTTAAGAGATATATAAGAAATTATATCAGTATATGCTATTTATCATTAATATATGTAGTTAAAATTTGTTTAGTTTTATGTATTTGAAGGTTATTTGATATGTACATATATATATGTTTTTCTATTTCATCATTTTGTTGTAGATTATTGTTACACGGTCCCATTGAAAATGAGTCGGGCAGCAGAGCTGAGTTTATCACACTTGCACAAATACATCAAGTGAAATATGATATGAATTGTGGAAACGCTATAGCAAGAGAGAATATCATGTTCAATTTCACTCCATCATATGGCAGATACTAGGGTTAACTTGGGGAGGCGCGGTTAGCCTCATTTGTAGAGCAGTGGTCTCGTAACCGGGAGGTCTGGGTTCGAAACCAAGTCAATATGCCTTTGGTAAGGCAGTTATCCTCATTACCAAGTCCCTCGGAGAGGACTTAAAGCCCTTGGTCCACTTGTTGAATACTTACAAGCATACCCATGCTTTCTTATGCTTTCTTAGCAGTCAGCTAAAAAAAAAAAAAAAAACATTTGATACTTTTATAGCGCGCTTATCTCCAGGTGCTCAAGACGCTATAATATTAAACATCCCGGCTCTAGCTGAGCTATCAATTTCAATGCTCAAATCAATCAAGGAATGTCCTCCTTCTGGTACACATGACACCTGGGTGGAGAGTGGCAAATGTTGATTACCGTATTGCCAAAAGACAATATTGCTGTACAGGGGCCCGAACCCACAATCTTCACATTTCCAGCCAAGTGTTATAGTCCAGATTCTGTCCGTTTTTGCGTATTTTTAATTCTTTCATCATTTATGTCATGCCCCCTTACATGCATCCCACCAAAATCACGCGACCACCGAAAATACACCCGTCGAAAAAACGGAGAGAATGAAAGGCAAGGGCTGTCTCCGGTTTAGCGTTGAGGGTGTGTTATTTTCTCAGCTGATTAGGCGCGCGACGGACACGAAAAGGTCCAGGCAGTGGAATTGCCAAGTGTTAAAGCCGGACGACTACGACTCCTCTACATTTTTAGATATTTGACAATGACATGTGAAAACCATGACAACCGCATGAAAGTATTTACTCATATCAACCCGATTTTACTCCTTATTTCCGTGCTATGACGGGCACATCATCCTTTCTAGATGGATGAAATGTCTGTGAATTTGGGTTTCCACAATGGTTCTTTAATTCCCCTCTTACACATGTCCATGTACATATATCATACATTAGTATTATGTTTACTCGTAATTCCCTGTGTGTCCTTTTTTTATGTGTACATGGTGATGTAAATATGAAAATGAAATTAAACTCAATATGATTAACAAACTGGCTGTTTTGTTCGTTGTGCTTTATATTCGGACATCGAGATGGTGTATGGGTTTTTTTTTTTCTTTAATTTACATGTAGGTCCACCTTCTGAAAACAATGTTACATGTATCTGTTGTGTAAGTAAAAAGATGCTAATTCAATAACAAACTGACACAACGCCATTCAGACTTCTGAACGATCCCTTATAAAAGTATCATCTACCTTTGAATATTGAACTTTTTAAAATTATTTTAAATCAAGTGGCCTTTTCTCCAACTGAAAGGCTGGTATAACCCTGCGCTTTCGACTTTATCATTCGTTATAACATATTCGGACCTCTATTATGAATAATTTCAGTACTTTAAAAAACCCATATCGAATCATATATATTTCAATTATTTTGCAGTCCTGTGTGTTAAGTGTGATTTCTCGTGTGTATAAAGGGGCGGTCTCCTTCATTCGTATCCACCATTATCGTTTCGACAATCTAAACAATTCAGAGGTTTCGCACTTTGGCTTAATGTCCTCGGTTTCATTATTCCTGTTCAGTGAATGTGAAAAATTGATTTTGAAATTCTTTTTATCTGTATTCATGCTTTGCCTTGGGGAAGTTCCTAATTTCCCAAGGTTACCAAACTATCTATTTACCCTTCGCCTACGTCATTCTGACTTTTCTCTGCGTTTCTCCTCTCTATCTCTCTCTCTCTCTCTATCTCCCTCTCTCTCTCTCTCTCTCTCTCTCTCTTCGTATTCTTTTCTGCTCCTCCCCCCCCCCCTCTCTCATTTTGGTAAGTGTCAAAACAAGCGCATCCTATCCCCATAAAATAAAATAAAATTGATTTCTTCGTGTACGGAGGATCATTATTTCTTACGGTCGTGTGTATTTTCTCAGACTCTGAACGGAACTCTTTATACATATATATTATCTCACTCTGTTTCTCTCCTCTGTCATTCCCTTTTTCATCTCTCTCCTCTGTTATTCCCTTTTTCATTTCTCCCCCTCTCTCTGTCTTTATTTTTATCTCTCTCTATCCCTCACTATTTCTCCCTCTCCTTCTCTCGCTGTTTATGTTTTTCAAGATTCAAGATTCAAGATAATTTATTGTCATGTTAAAAATACATACAATTTGTTTTCGGACATTTGAAGGTGCATACATGTAAATGAATATATACATACAAACAAATAATTACATTTTAAAATAAAATTTAACAATCATAAATCATCACAACTATAAGTAGGTTGCATTAAAAGAATTAGATTATACTGAAGGAGGCAGTTCAATTTAAAAAGCTTGTTTAGAGCTCGGCGTCCATCCAGGCACTTCCACGCCAGAACACCTCACGCGCGCATAAACACGAATACACATGACACATCCTACACACGCGCACACTATACCCATACACGCCCGACACACGGGCACTGTAATCAACATGAGAAGTGCTCCGGCACAGAAATGCCTGGATGGATATAATTGAGACAATAAATTATCTCAGGATAAAAAGCTATATATAACGCAACGGCGACTTTGAAAGAAGAGAGAAAAGAAAGAAAGAAAGAAAGAAGAAGGAGAAGAGACATTCATGCAAATTACTAAGCTAGGGTGTGGAGGGCAGTGTAACACATTTGCAGATGACAGATGAGTTATTTGTTATTGTTTTGTTTCATTTTTTTAAAATATATCATATGATCACTGGTCAGTATGTGATAACAAAACCATTTTATTGCAAAATTCAAATAATTTTGTTCAATAGTGAAAAGGCAAGGTATTTGGCTCTGACAAGACTATAAACAAAATACCAGTTATTTTAGAATAAAATTTCCTGCGAAAGAGCAATTTGCAAATGTGTTACACTGCTGTCATTAAAGTTGAATACAAACACAGTTACACATATAAAAACATGAATAGATATCGTGTCATTATTCATTAAGCAGCATGTGTACACATATTGGACTTTGTGCTTGAAAAACCTACGAATATTCACGAACTCTAATCGAAACTCTGTATTTTCTTTTGTTTCCTTCCTACTTCTCTGGAAGGTAGCAATTATAATAATGTATTTGTGCAGTCATTCGAGCGTTTCCATATTCTATTGTCACTGTTTGTATTATCTGTAGGTGTGGAAGTATCTAAATTATGTTCCGTTATCTAAAAGTTCACAACCAGTAATAACTTTTAGTCCATTCGGCTAGAGTCGAGTTGTTTCAATTCAGTCAAGGAAAGCAAAGAAGTAAATTGTCCATCAAGAATAGGTGAGTGTCTGAAATTTCTACAAAAACATTTGCAAATGAAATAACGGATAATACAAGCTCAGGGACTTTCGTGAAATCAACTGTAAGGTAAATTGTACACCATATGTCACTATAATTAATGTTTTAAGTTCTGATATCTAAGGTGTATTCTGACCTTATATATGTTTTGTGTAATAATGTATTTTTTCCCCTAATGTATTGTTGTTCGTGTCTGATCATAATCCGACCTTGTGGATTTGAATCTCTTGATGCGAATTTTTTTCTGCCCCCTAAAAATGGTTTTGCTCATTACGCCACTGTTCACTAGTTCATGAAAAACATTTGAAATATTGTGTGAAAGCAGACATTTTATCACAGAAGCAATATGATCATTGCCACATCACAGGAAGCTAACACAAAAACGGATATAAACATTCGCAGGTACAATGACTTATATTACCTATTCTACCCAATAGTCTTAATATATTTGAAGAAGAAAAAAAAACTATGGACCTATGCAGGCGGTGTCAGAGCATTTTGTTCGGGGGCATAAGTTGCCATGAAGCTCACGGATACAGACCTAAGTAGTTGTCCTCTTCACTGTTATTTCACTCATTACAGGTAATTCTGAAGATTCGTTAAAGTTACTCCTTAGCAACCACCTCCGGGACGTTCTCCAACACAACTCTCAAAAGCGACACGACTGGGGAAAACAATGGACAGTGACTGGCAGAACATCTCCAGGAATGATACATGGGTGTGGGAACCTTTTGCCTGGAAGTGGTGGATAGTTATCCAGTTGGTCCTAGCCATTGTCGGCATCCTAGGAAACTTGTTGGTGATGCTGGTCATCTTTTGGCCAGGACGTCGACGCTGTGCCACCGACACCTTAATCGGCGCTTTAGCCGTGGCCGATTTCTTAACATCCATCTTCATCATACCACATTCAAAAGTGGACATGTACCCTGACACCAATGCAGCTAGGTTCTACTGCAAGATTGTCCACACTTCCACCTTGATGTGGATATCCATTTGTGCTTCCATCTTCACCCTGACAACCATATCGGTCGAGAAGTTAATTGCTGTACGGTATCCTGTCTGGTTTCAACGTCTCTCCACTCCAAAGCGTGCCACCATCGCTATTGTCTGTATCTGGATTGTAGCCTTTGGTATCAACACTCGAAGTCTCTATGCTCGTTACGTATCAAATGGTAAATGTTTGTCCTCCAAACACACTGTGGCATTATTTATCGGAGTGGCTCTATTCCTTGTGGAGTATGTCCTACCGGTTAGTGTCATGGTAATAGCGCACGTGTGGACCATCTGTATTCTACGTCGGCGCCGGGCAACTGCGCTCCGCAAGGCGCAGAACCTTGTTCTTCAAATGCTTCTCATCGTCGTCATCACTTTCATCATCTGCTGGACACCTGATCAGTTTGGATTCTTGGTCTTCAACCTCGGCATAGTCCCGTTCACCCACCTCTTCAGTCCTCTCTACCGATGCTTCGTCATCCTTGCGTTCGCGAATTCCTACGTGAACCCTTTCATCTACGCCGCCAGGATGCCAAAGTTTAGGAAAGCTCTCAAGGATATGTTTATGAGAAAGAGTATCCGAGGAGGTCGCGGAATTCATTCACTCTTTGCTGGTGAAGGGGAAGGAGGTACATCTGATAAAAGTGATACACGTACCAGAGCAACTGAAACATTCGAGGTGTAAATATTTGTACAAGGATGACGCAATCAAATATGGAGAGCCAGTTACGGCAGACCTCGCATCACGACGGGCGCTATGACCTCAATGGCCGTCCATAGTAAACCGCGTCGATAACAAGAAGGGTGAAAATGTATTTTTGTTTAAAGGTGAAATTCAAAGAAAATCACAAATATGTCAACTAATATATCACAAGAAACTGGGAAGCTAACAGATGGCAATCGTACAAGTTCTAGGTCAACTACATATCGGGGGATTTATAAATAATACAAATACAACCACCTCCATAGCAGCTGGGATATACGAGAGATTCGCCGGGAAAATAACGATGTTTTAATGACGTCACTATATGGACCAATACTGCCCAAGCAGACGACATCCCATAAAGAATGAACATAATTGCAACCCTATAATTTGTCAAATTATAATGAGTTTAGTGTATATAAATGTAAAGGCATGTCAAACCATTCAAAAGGGGATATGACCCGATTCTGATAACTAAAATCTTTTGCTTGTAAATACACAGGATAGGGGTTAATTAACAATCAAAGAAACCAGACTTTCAAATTGAAAACCCCCCGGAATAATATTAAGGACGGAATTTGTTCCCTCTTGAAACGCCGAACATACCGCGGTGTGTGCAGCTGAATATACAATGGCGTCTTATTTTGTTTACAAGCGACGGATTTCTTTATTTTTGTATCGCTGCATTTTTCATCAAAATAAAACCATGCGCGGGGTTTAGAGTGAGGCGATAGATTATACATTTACCCTGACGGTAGTGAAGTAAGAGAAAGAACTCAAGAGAAGATGAAAACACAGGCACTGAAAATGTGTGAGATGTCATGGGACATCGTCTGCTTGTGCAGATCATGTCCATATTGCGATCTGACACATCTCAGCAGCGTTCGGAGAGCTCTTCAGGTGCTATGCCGGGGCTGTATTTAAGCGTTTTGTAATTTATAATAATCATTACTTCGAATGTTTCCAAGCATTGAATTTTGATAACCTTGTCGAATCAAAGTTTCAACTTTGCAATAATGAAAATAAAGTTAGTTTTTAAAATCAATGAATATCTACTTTAACAAAGGCTTGTTCTCACCTATCTCTTCGTTATAAAACACAAAAGTGTGAAGCATACTGTTGGTCATTTTACCTATTATCATAAATGCAGTCGGCAGACGTGTGTTTGTGTGGCACATTATTTTGTCTGGCTTTTACTTGTTGACAAATTCATCAATGTTATGATTTTACAATAGCTACATTCTTTGACAATTAAACACCTCAGTTATATGTAAAATTTCTATGTCATGTTAGGATTGAACGTAATGTCCCTAAAAACAACAACATTGCATCTACATAAGATTAACAATTTCAAGAATAATTTATATTATCATTTGATACTACTTGTTCCTTTGTAAAGGGAACTCGATTAACAAGCTCAAGCTTCTTTCGGGTCCCCTAACCATTTTGTTTTACTTTGTATGTCAAATATGTGTTGTATATATTTTTCAAACGTCGTTTGTAGTTTTGAATAATTTTTTGTAAACGGTTGAACCAATAAATGAACGAATGAATTATTTTAACTAGCCTATGTTTATATATTGATGCTTGAAAAAGGAAATATACTCTTGGACATATTATTCTAACCTGGTAACAATATCATCATGTGCTTTATGAGATTTATATCAGTATGTGATATTAATCATCTAAATATGCTACGTTGTGCTATTCTATGGCTAAGCATGGTGCAGGGATTGAGGAGGTAATGGCACGGTTTGGCACCATGGAGGGGGGGGGGAACCGACCTTTCTAGATGGATGAAATGTCTGTGAATTTGCCAGGCCAACAATTAAGGGGGGGTCCCTCGTGCATACGTACGTGTACATAAATTAGCGTTATATTTACCGTGAAATTCCTTTGTGTCCTCTTTGCTATGTATATAGTAATGTAAATATAAACATTACATTAAAATCAATATGATTATTAAACTGGCTGTTTTGTTTCCTAGTGAATTATATTCGGACGACGAGGTGGTTTATTGTTTATTATTTTCTCTAATTTGGGGCCATATTCTGAAAATGATGTTATCTGTCATGTTAGGGAAAACGATGTCAATTGTCATAACAAACTGAAAATACACAGAACTAACGCTTGCTACTTGTGTGATTTTAATTTACAATATTTGTATCATGTGAAATATGGAGAAAAAAATAAAATGAAGCTGAAACTGAATAACGTTTTAAAAACTAGGTCTTGAGAATCTAAATTATTCAGAGGTTTCGCACTTTGGCTAAATATCCTCGCTTTCAGTTTTCTTGTGCTGCATAGGAATAATTAAATCAGAAAATTTGATCAAAAATTCTTTTTCTGTAGTCATGCTTTGATTTGGGTCAATTGACCATCTATCGACAGATCTTCTTGGATTGAAGTCACCTTTCCGGGACTATCCTCATCCAAAATCATTCGGGATTTCATATTCGGATCAATATGGTTTGTTACTATTTGTATCATGCAGAAAAGCTGAAATTTTGTTTCTGACTTACTTTTCGGCCACTCCAGCATATAAAGGAAGTTCCAGCCAATGCACGTTGCAGTATCTAAAACGAGAGGAGCTTCCGAATGAAACTGCTCTGAACGGTATACACTCTCCATAAAGGGGTAAGTGTTTTTGGTCTCTCTTCTAATTTAACCTTTCCTTTGCCTCAAGTGCCAACTTCCACAGTTGCTAATTTGCCATGCGTGCCGATTTGCACAAACCCAGTAGGTATCAGTTGACAGAAAGTGTACTTTGTGCAACACAAAAGCTTTGCAAATGTATATATTCTGGTCTTGATTAGCTGCATGACAACCCATCTTACACCTGTAAAGATTGAATTTACACTGGAAACATTTAAATAATCTTGAATCCTTTGGTATAACTGTGTCATGAGACATGCAATCGTGGAAGAGGGATATAATTTCGATGGCACACGAAGAGTTTAATAACGCAAAGGAGTGGAAAATCTACTCTAAGAAAAGACTTTTAGGAGTCATTGGGCTAACTTGGAGTTGAATAGACTTCAGTTTATAGTGGAATCTACCCCAAGCTTGAGTTACTATTTGGATAGGGCATTACACAACTTTGTGCGATGGTTTCAATTCCAAAGCGAAGTGATCAATTATATAGTTCATATACGCCGAGGTAAACCGCCAAGATTTACCGCAACACATCTGACCGCCAAGGTTCACCGCAGCATATATAAACGCGCCTTAAAATCCTCAAAAGAGAGGTTTTCCTCTCCTGTTCATTTAAAATGTCTAATCTTCTTCTTGTTATGTATTATTGGCATTTTTTTTCATTCTCGTGAAACATTGTTGTTTTGTCTTTATTTTCGTGAGCAACAACATACAGTGATTGATACTTAAAGGTAAAGACCAGTAATGGTCATGCGATTGCATTGTGAAAGAAACGTTGTGGAATCGATCAGAAAAGGTCGATCATCTAGCATCTAGCATCTGCAAGGTTCTGGAATCATCAAAATGATAAGAAATTTGGCTCATTCTTCGTAAAGTTACAAGCACTATACACAGAAAGATGTATATGGGACTACCCTATCTCTCTCACCAGACCATGAGAGAAATAAATTTACCAAATATATGAATTAGTAGGCGGTTTCCCGGCAAATTTTTTATCATCATGTATTAGTCAAAACATATTCTTTCACATGATTGGTAATGAGAGCTTCCATTTCATTTTTTGAAATTGGGGCGTTGCCAATACTGGTCTTTACCTTTAATATAAACTATTTGAGAAGAATATAAAACTATTTATACAGGTGGTCAGTATCACTAATTATGGCGGAACGTAGTGACATTTTAATTAGATGTATTTTTCCTAATAGAATAAATATCTTTAAATTGGTTTTTCATTACAAAAAAATATGCCCTAGACAAAATGCATTTCCTTTAAAAAAAAAACACTTCATATATTCTACAAAAGTATCTCGTAATCTGTAGATGAATTTTATGGTAAAAATCAAGATCAGAAATTGTAGTAGCTAATTATAATCAATGACCAAAGCATGACAACTTTGCAGTATTAATTTACGGGTTTCGATTACCTTTGAATTTCATGCCCAGTTCTTGAAATGAATTTTGATGTTAAATTATTGAATTTGGTATGTATATATATGCATGTACACATATATTGTAGACACAATCAAGAAAAAGAGGGAGAGAGAGAGAGAGAGAGAGAGAGGGGGTGGGGGACACCTTGCAGGAAGACATTAGGAAAGATTTATCTCTCGACGAAACACGACACAGACGCTCATAACAATGCTTACTGGTATACTCGTTTACGGAATTGGAATGTGGATTTAACAGTTTATGAAGTAAACAAAAGATATCATCCTTGAAACATAAGCCACAATATGTTTTAGTCACTGGTTCATGTACAATAAACATTCGAAATATTGTGTGAAAGCAAACATTTTATCACGGAAGCAATCTGATCATTGCCACACCACAGGAAGCTAACACATAAACACTCGCAGATAACATGACTCATATTACATATTCAACCCATCTTCATATATTTGAAAGAAAAAAAAATATGGACCTATGCAGGCGGACGGGTGCCAGATCATTTTGTTCGAGGATATAAGTTTCAATGAAGCTCATGATAACAGGCTTGAGTAGTTGTCTTATCACTGTTGTTTCACTCATTGCAGGTAATTCTGAAGATTCGTTCAAATTACTTCATAGCAACCACCTCCAGGACGTTCTCCAACACAACTCTCAAAGGCGACAAGACTGGGTCAAACGATGGACAGTAACTGGCAGAACATCTCTAGGAATGATACATGGGTGTGGGAACCTTTTGACTGGGAGTGGTGGATATGTATCCAGTTGGTCCTAGCCATCGTCGGTATCCTAGGAAACTTACTGGTGATGCTCGTCATCTTTTGGCCAGGACGTCGACGCTGTGCCACCGACATCTTGATCGGTGCTTTAGCCATGGCTGATTTCCTAACATCAATCTTCATCATACCACATTCAAAAGTGGAGATGTACCCTGACACCAAAGCAGCTAGAGTATACTGCAAGATTGTCCACACTTCCACCTTGATGTGGATATCCGTTTGCGCTTCAATCTTCACCCTGACAACAATATCGGTAGAGAGGTTGATGGCTGTACGATTTCCAATCTGGTTCCAACGTCTCTTCTCTCCAAAGCGTACCTCCATCGCCATTGTCTGTATCTGGATTGCAGCCTTTGGCATCAACACCCGAAGTCTCTATGCTCGTTACATATCAGATGGTAAATGTTCGCTCTCCACACCCTCTATGGCATTCAACCGATTTATCGGAGTCTCTCTATTCCTTGTGGAGTATGTCCTACCGGTTATTGTCATGGTGGTAGCGCACGTGTGGACCATTTATATTCTTCGTCAGCGTCGTGCATCATCGCTCCGCAAGGCGCAAGGCCTTGTTCTTCAAATGCTCCTCATCGTCGTCATCACTTTCATCATCTGCTGGACACCTGATCAGTTTGGATTCTTGGTCTTCAACCTCGGCATCGTCCCGTTCACCCACCTCTTCAGTCCTCTCTACCGATGCTTTGTCATCCTTGCCTTCGCGAATTCCTGCGTGAACCCTTTCATTTACGCCGCCAGGATGCCTAAGTTTAGGAAAGCTCTCATTGATCTGTTTATGAGAAAGAGTATCCGAGGCAGTCGTGGAATCCATTCACTCTTTGCTGGTGAAGGGGAAGGAGGTACGTCTGAAAAGAGTGATACACCAACAAAAGCAACGGAAACATTGGAGGTTTAAATACTCTTTCGGGGATGACGCAATAAAATATGGAGAGCCATTTACGCCAGATCACGCATCATGACGGGTGCTTTGACCATAATGGCCGCCCCTGCTTTACTGCGTTGATAACAAATAAGTGGGGTGAGGAAAATTATCTCTGTTTAACTAAGACTTTTATTCACTTATCTCATTCTTAATAAGTACAAAAATGCAAAGCACATTATTTTATTGGTCTTTTTACCTGGGCCTACTATCATTATAAATGCAGTCGGCAGACGTGTGTATTATAATGTCTGGCATTTACGTTTTGACATCTTTATGAATGTTTTATTTTACAATGTTTGCATTCTGTGATAATTACACAAGTAAATATTATGTACAAAATGTTATGTTATAATTGAAGTTAATGTCCCGTCGAAAAAAAAAACATGGCATTTGCATAAGATCAACAATTTTAAGAATCATTTTTTTCTAATCATCCGACTCATTGGATTTTTAAAAACTATGTCTATATATTGATGCTTTAAGACCGTATTGCATTGAGTGAATCTTTTATTTTCTTCTTCTTCAAGTTTGTAGACCCTCCGACAGGCCATTTGATTGAAAATTAATCACTGAATAACATATTTGAATACATGAACCAATGAATATCATATGATACTTCAGAATAAGATATACATAATGAATATCAACCATAATAAACGATGACTGAAAGTGTTGCATATTGATTATAACAATTTGAAAATAATAAAACTGTACATACAGAACATAATTTTTTTTTAAACACACAATAATGCAACATCATCACTGAAAATGATGAGGGAAATTCAATAAAATAATGCTATTTGAATGAATCTTTTTTGGTAATACTCTTGGAAATATTACTTTAACCTGATATCAATAACCTACTCATCATGTGCTTAAGAGATATATAAGAAATTATATCAGTATATGCTATTTATCATTAATATATGTAGTTAAAATTTGTTTAGTTTTTATGTATTTGAAGGTTATTTGATATGTACATATATATATGTTTTTCTATTTCATCATTTTGTTGTAGATTATTGTTACACGGTCCCATTGAAAATGAGTCGGGCAGCAGAGCTGAGTTTATCACACTTGCACAAATACATCAAGTGAAATATGATATGAATTGTGGAAACGCTATAGCAAGAGAGAATATCATGTTCAATTTCACTCCATCATATGGCAGATACTAGGGTTAACTTGGGGAGGCGCGGTTAGCCTCATTTGTAGAGCAGTGGTCTCGTAACCGGGAGGTCTGGGTTCGAAACCAAGTCAATATGCCTTTGGTAAGGCAGTTATCCTCATTACCAAGTCCCTCGGAGAGGACTTAAAGCCCTTGGTCCACTTGTTGAATACTTACAAGCATACCCATGCTTTCTTATGCTTTCTTAGCAGTCAGCTAAAAAAAAAAAAAAAAACATTTGATACTTTTATAGCGCGCTTATCTCCAGGTGCTCAAGACGCTATAATATTAAACATCCCGGCTCTAGCTGAGCTATCAATTTCAATGCTCAAATCAATCAAGGAATGTCCTCCTTCTGGTACACATGACACCTGGGTGGAGAGTGGCAAATGTTGATTACCGTATTGCCAAAAGACACTATTGCTGTGCAGGGACCCGAACCCACAATCTTCACATTTCCAGCCAAGAGTTATTTCTGTCCGTTTTTGCATATTTTTAATTCTTTAATTATTTATGTCATGCCCCTTACTTCCCACCCAAATCACGCGACCACCGAAAATACATCCGGTTAAGCGTTGAGGGTGTGTTATTTTCTCAGCTGATTGGGCGCGCGATGGAAACAGTCCAGGCAGTGGAATTGCCAAGTGTTAAAACCGGACGACTACGACTCCTCTACATGTTTAGATATTTGACAATGACATGTGAAAACCATGACAACCGCATGAAAGTATTTACTCATATCAACCCGATTTTACTCCTTATTTCCGTGCTATGACGGGCACATCGTCCTTTCTAGATGGATGAAATGTCTGTGAATTTGGGTTTCCACAATGGTTCTTTAATTCCCCTCTTACACATGTCCATGTACATATATCATACATTAGTATTATGTTTACTCGTAATTCCCTGTGTGTCCTTTTTTGATGTGTACATGGTGATGTAAATATGAAAATGAAATTAAACTCAATATGATTAACAAACTGGCTGTTTTGTTCATTGTGCTTTATATTCGGACATCGAGATGGTGTATGGGTTTTTTTTTCTTTAATTTACATGTAGGTCCACCTTCTGAAAACAATGTTACATGTATCTGTTGTGTAAGTAAAAAGATGCTAATTCAATAACAAACTGACACAACGCCATTCAGACTTCTGAACGATCCCTTATAAAAGTATCATCTACCTTTGAATATAGAACTTTTTTAAATTATTTTAAATCAAGTGGCCTTTTCTCCAACTGAAAGACTGGTATTACCCTGCGCCTTCGACTTTATCATTCGTTATAACATATTCGGACCTCTATTATGAATACTTTCAGTACTTTAAAAAATCCATATCGAATCATATATTTCAATTATTTTGCAGTGCTGTGTGTTAAGTGTGATTTCTCGTGTATATAAAGGGGCGGTGTCCTTCATTCGTACCATGGACCTACTACGGATGGACATTTAACGTGATTCTTTCTTTGATCCAATGATAGTCACCGCCTTCTGATTATGTGTATTCAGCTGTTTTAACGACTGCAAAAGCATTTTCGGTCATTGACAAAGGAGCAGTTTCCCTCTCTTGGGTTTTGTTTGGATGGTGTGCTCTGTAAAAGTGTGTCTTAAATAAAAACATCCCCAAAGAGGAGCAGCAAAGTTGAAAAGCAGACGATTTTGGTGATATGAAATGTATTATTACTGATTTGCACACTTTCGCACATACCCATGACCTTATCAAACAATTAGAAGGCCATTATCTGTATAAGCCCTGTGCGTTGTAACTCTGGAATATTATGAGGAAATTGGGGGAAACGGGATTTTAAATCACAACCAATCCAAATAACCTCTATCTGGTAATATCAACTTGTTTTTCAAAATAAAGTACAGTACACGGATCAACAATTTCCGATTATATACCAGAACTGCACATCGATTTTCCATGATTTAAGCGAGTTATTATCTTCTGCGCATGTAGATTGACATGTGTAAAATCACTATCTTGATTCTGTCCCGGCTTTTTGGCGGTGACCATCATGAGATCAAAGTGAATAAACAATTACGAAATGTTATTGAGACGACATTGACGGAGACAATCACAATGAATTCGTTAAGAAAACGATGAATGTCCATCCATAATAGGTCCATGTTCGTACCCACCATTATCGTTTCGACAATCTAAACAATTCGGAGGTTTCGCACTTTGGCTAAATGTCCTCGGTTTCATTATTCCTGTGCAGTGAATGTGTAAAATTGATTTTAAAATTCTTTGTATCTGTATTCATGCTATGCTTTGGGGAAGTTCCTAATTTCCCAAGGTTACCAAACTATCTATTTACCCTCCGCCTATGTCAATCTGAATTTATATATGCGTTTCATCTCTTTGTCTCTTTATCTTTGTCTCTTTATCTTTGTCTCTTTCTCTCTCTCTCTCTCTCTCTCTCTCTGTCTGTCTCTCTCTCCCTCTATATACATATGTATGTACATGTATATAATAATATCTCTCCTTTTTACTCTGTTTTTCCCCTCTTTTATTTTCCCCCACTTTCCTTCCCCTTCTCTCTCTCTCTCTCTCTCTCTCTCTGTCTTTCTGTCCTCATATATATATATATCTCTCTTTCTATCCCCTATCATTTCGCCCTATCTTTTCTCGCCGTCTATGTTTTTCTTTTGTTCTCTTCAAACTTCTCTGGAAGCAATAATAATTTATTTGTGTAGTCATTAGAGCGTTTCCATATTCTATTGGAACTGTTTGTATTGTCTGTTGGTGCATGCAAAGCTATCAAAATCATGTTTAGATCCCTCAAAAGGAACAACCGTGCTCATTTTTAGGCCACATGGATAGAGCCAAGTCGTATTAGTTCAGTCAAGGATCCCTCCGAGTTAACAGCGACGAAGTGAATTGTCCATAAACTTCAGGTCAGTGTTTGAAATTTCTATAAAACGTTTGCAAATAAATGCATCAAACGGTTGTAAGGACTTTCGGGAAATAATTTATATTCCCAATGCGTTTAGAATTATTGTAGTTCTGAACATGCGACATGTCATTATACTGTTCGCAGATTTTACAAGTTGACGGAAAAGGCTATTTGCTCAGTCATTCTAGTGAGAGATATCGATCAAATAACAGTACTGCACGAATTTCAATTCTCATAGAACTTGTTTCTCCTTTGTCGGAGATACGCAAGTCCTGATCTTAAAAGTGAACAAAATTGAAAGTTTCTTCGCAAAGACCTCGATACATTTCACTTTCCAAAGCTTTCTGATCTGCTAAAAATTATTCTAGGAACACGCTACAGTTAGTTCAAGATTGCTTAACATCTCAAGAAACACCGCAAGGGTCTTTGAACATCACTCCTAAAAGACGGAAGACTGGAGCAGCGATGGACGCTAATTGGCAGAACATCTCCGGGAATGATGCATGGGTGTGGAAACCTTTAGCCTGGGAGTGGTGGATAGTTATCCAGTTGGTGCTGGCCATCGTCGGCATCCTAGGAAACTTACTGGTGATGCTCGTGATCTTTTGGCCAGGACGTCGACGCTGTGCCACTGACATTTTGATCGGTGCTTTAGCCATGGCTGATTTCTTAACATCCATCTTCATCATACCACATTCAAAAGTGGCCATGTACCCTGACACAAATGCAGCTAGATTCTACTGCAAGATTGTTCACACTTCCACCTTGATGTGGATATCCATTTGTGCTTCCATCTTCACCCTGACAACCATATCGGTCGAGAAGTTAATTGCTGTACGTTATCCTGTCTGGTTTCAACGTCTCTTCTCTCCAAAGCGTACCTCCATCGCCATTGTCTGTATCTGGATTGCAGCCTTTGGCATCAACACCCGAAGTCTCTATGCTCGTTACATATCAGATGGTAAATGTGTGCTCTCCACACCCTCTATGGCATTTAACCGATTTATCGGAGTCTCTTTATTCCTTGTGGAGTATTTCCTACCGGTTATTGTCATGGTGGTAGCGCACGTGTGGACTATTTATATTCTTCGTCAGCGTCGTGCATCATCGCTCCGCAAGGCGCAAGGCCTTGTTCTTCAAATGCTCCTCATCGTCGTCATCACCTTCATCATCTGCTGGACACCTGATCAGTTTGGATTCTTGGTCTTCAACCTCGGCATCGTTCCCGTCGCCCATCTCTACAGTCGTCTCTACCGATGCTTCGTCATCCTTGCCTTCGCGAATTCCTGTGTGAATCCTTTCATTTACGCCGCCAGGATGCCTAAGTTCAGGAAAGCTCTTAAGGATATGTTTATGAGAAAGAGTAGTAATCGCGGAATCCATTCACTCTTTGCTGGTGAAGGGGAAGGAGGTACGCCTGATAAAAGTGATACTCGAACCAGAGAAACGGAAACATTCGAGGTTTAAGTACAAAAATGACGCAATAAATTATGGAGAGCCAGTTACGCCAGACCTCGCATCACGACGGGCGCTATAACCTCAACGGCCGTCCATAGTAAACCGCGTAGATAACAAGAAAGGTGAAAATATATCTTTGTCTAACAGAGGCTTGTTCTCACCTATCTCTTCGTTATAAAACACAAAAGTGTAAAGCATACTATTTGATTTATCATTTCGTCGCTGTTTTCACGAAGTGACGGTAGTGAAAAAAAATTGCATTCACTTTGCGTTACGATTTTCCTCACTACCGTCACTTCGTGAAAACAACTATTATGACTAATGCAGTCGACAGACATGTGTTTAAGTGGCATATTATTTTGTCTGGCTTTTACATTTTGACAAATTTATCAATGTTAAGATTTACAATATTTACATTCTTTGATAATTAAACAGCTCAGTTATTATTATGTAAAAATTCTATGTCATGTTAGGATTGAACGTAATGTCCCTGAAAAAACAACAACATTGCATCTGCATAAGATTAACAATGTCAAGAATAATTTATATTATCATTTGATGCTACTTGTTCATTTGTAAAGGGAACCCAACTAACAAGCTGAAGCTTCTTTCGGGTTCCATAACCATTTTTTACTTTGTGTGTCAAATATGTGTTGTATATATTTTTCAAACATCGTTTGTAGTTTTGAATGTTTTGAACGGTTGAACCAATACATGAACGAATGAATTGTTTTAACTATGTTTATATATTGATGCTTTAAAACAGAATTATACTTTGGGACATATTATTCTAACCTGATAACAATATCAACATGTGCTTTATGAGATTTATATCAGTATGTCATATTAATCATCTAAATATGCTACGTTGTGCTATGCTATGGCATGGTGCAGGGATTGAGGAGGTAATGGCATCATGGGGGGGGGGGGGGCGACCTTACCAGATGGATAAAATACACGTGAATTTGCTGGGCCAACAATTAAGGGTAGGGTTTAGACAAGGGTTTTGTCATTCCCCGCATACGAACATGTACCTAGATTAGTGTTATATTTACCCTGAATTTCCTTTGTGTCCTCTTTGCTGTGTAGATAGAAATGCAAATATAAAAATTACATTAAAATCAATATGATTAAACTGGCTGTTTTGTTTCCTAGTGAATTATATTCGGACGACAAGGTGGTTTATTGCCATATTCTGAAAATGATGTTATCCGTCATGTTAGGGAAAACGATGTCAATTGTCATAACAAACTGAAAATGCACAAAACTGACGCTTGCTACTTGTGTAATTTTAATTTACAATATTTGTATCATGTGAAATATGGAGAGAAAAAAATGAAGCTGAAACTGAATAACGTTTTAAAAACTAGGTCTTAATTAAAATAACGAATTCCATTTCGAATCCTGTTGTAATTGTCCTTCATTCATATCCACCATTATCGTCTCGACCATCTAAATTATTCAGAGGTTTCGCACTTTGGCTAAATATCCTCGCTTTCAGTTTTCATGTGCTGCATAGGAATAATTAAATTAGAAAATTTGATCAAAATACTTTTTCTGTATTAATGCATTGATTTAGGTCAATTCCTAAATTTCACAAGGTTACGAAACTATCTATCCGCCTACGTCAATCTGAATCTATATCTGCGTTTCTTCTCTCTGTCTATGTCTGTCTCTCTGTCTCTCTGTCTCTCTCTTTCTATTCTTTTCCTCTCCTTCTCTCCCCCTCTCTAAATTGGGTGACCATCAAAACAAGCGCACTTTATACCCTTAGAATTAAATAAAATTGATAATTTCTTCGTGTATGGAGGAGCAATATTTCTTACGGTTTTGTGTGTTTTCTCGAACACGGAACGCAACTCTATACACATATATATCATCTCACTCTGTTTCTATCTCTGTCATTGCCTCTTTCCTCTCTCCTCATCTATCTGTCTATCAAAACTATATATCTCTCTCTATCTCTCTCTCTCTATCCCTCTCTATTTCTCACTCTCTTTCTCTCTCTGTTTATGTTTTTCTTTTGTTACCTTCCTACCTCTCTGGAAGGTAGCAATTTTAATAATGAATTTGTGCAGTCATTCGAGCGTTTCCATGTTCTATTGTCACTGTTTGTATTATCTGTAGGTGTGGAAATATATTAATCCTGTTCCGTTATCGAAAGTGCACAACCAGTAATCATTTTTAGTGCATTTGGCTAGAATTGAGTCGTTCAGTTCAGTCACGGAGAGCACAGAAGTAAATTATCCATCAAGAATAGGTGAGTTACAGGGTCTGACATTTCTTTAATACATTTGCAAATAAGATGAGTAAACAATCTAAGGGACTGTCGAGAAATCAACTTTAGGGTGAATTGTACAATTGTACACCATATGTCACTATAACTAATATTTTAGTTCTGATTAGGTGATATGTATTTAAACAGTTCGCAGATTTCAAAGCTATTGAAATTTTATACAGGTTAATTTTTTTCAAATTTTCTGTGATCGTGTTTCAGAGATAATCGTCAATTGCGTCTGGATTTTTGCTCTTTAGTTGTTGTTATAGTCATTAATAACTCGACCATTCTAATGTTGAGATGTCGATCAAATAACTGCACGAATCTTAATACTAATTGAACTGGTTTATCCTTTGTCGGAGCGCGTATGTCTTGATTTTAAGAGGGAAGACTTTTTGAAAGTTACTTCACAAATCCCAATTGAATACATATCGGTTTTCAAAGCTCTTACTGTGTTTTCATCCTCATTTCTAGGAAGATTCCCCCAATATTTTGAAGACTTTAAAACATCTCAAGAAACACCGGAAAGGTCTTTGGACATCACTTTGAAAAGAAGATGTCTGAGGTAGCAATAGACGCAGATTGGCAGAACATCTCAAGGAATGATGAATGGGTGTGGGCACCTGTTACGTGGGAGTGGTGGGTGATCGTCCAGTTGGTCCTAGCCATCGTCGGCATCCTAGGAAACTTGTTGGTGATGTTGGTCATCTTTTGGCCAGGACGCCGACGCTGTGCCACCGACATCTTGATCGGTGCTTTAGCCATGGCCGATTTCTTAACATCCATCTTCATCATACCACATCGTCAAGTCATCCAACTTCCAGACACCGTTGGAGGCGAGCTCTACTGTCGGATTATCCATACATCTGTCCTGATGTGGATATCTATTTGCGCATCCATCTTCACCCTGACAACCATATCGATCGAGAGGTTGATGGCTGTCCGATTTCCAATCTGGTTCCAACGTCTCTTCTCTTCAAAGCGCACCTCAATCGCCGTCATTGTCATTTGGATCGCAGCCTTTATCATCAACATTGGAAGTCTCTACGCCCACTTCGTAACAGAAGACAGGCAGTGCGTACTCTCCTTGCCTGTGGCCTTTCACCGATTCCTTGGTGTTTGCTTATTCATTCTCGAGTATGTCCTGCCTGTCGTCATCATGGTGACATCGCACGCTTGGACCATCTACAGCCTTCGTCAACGGCAAGCTTCGGCACTCCGTCAGGTTCAGAGTCGTGTCCTCCAAACGCTCCTCATCGTCGTCATTACTTTCATCATCTGTTGGACACCCGATCAGTTTGGATTCTTGGTCTTCAACCTTGGTATCGTCCCGTTCACCCACCTCTTCAGTCCTCTGTACCGAGGTTTTGTCATCCTTGCCTTCGCCAACTCCTGTGTGAACCCTTTCATCTACGCTGCCAGGATGCCCAGATTCAGAAAAGCTCTCAAGGATCTGTTCTGGATAAAAGGTACCCCACGCGCTGAAGGAATCCCATCGGTATTCGCTGTTGACGGGGAGGGCAAATCTGAGGAGTCGAAAAGCAAAACCACCGAAACATCACTATCGTAAAAGACTGGCATTGTATGCAGTGGTTTGAGAAACCATAATACTAAGGACAAGATCAGTTTTCTTCTAGATCGCCCTTTCCAACTATAGTTGTTCAATCTGAGAATAATAAATAAGGTTTATACGACTCGGGAATGTTGTATTAAGTATTCTTTTTTTAAATCAACAAATTCTTGATTTTTGTGAATCTTATACACGTAGTTTTGATAATACCGATTCTTTTACCCTACGCCAATAATGAGGGAAATGAATATAAAAATATTGCCTTGTTCGCTCAGCTATTTCATACGTAGTAATATATATTTATATTTCAAAGTTTTACAAGATGTTTATGGATAGCTTACACTCATTAGGCTTTTTTCCTCTTTCTTTTCTTTCTGAATTTGTATTCGCTTGTTGAAAACACATGTAAACTTTATACATGTTATACTTGCTAGTTTATTGTGTTCAGAGATTTTTGCTAATTGTATTGTTATCGTATAGGCTTAATATTAAGAACTTAATACTCCTCTTGAGTTTGGTTAGTATGTGCAACCTCAATAATCAATCATCTGCAGGTCTCCAAACTCGAAGGTTCGTATTCTACTAATTAAGTTAAACCCGACACTGTGTGTAAGATCATGTTTAACGAAAGAAGACCAACATCCTTTTTTAAACCTGATTTTGAACAAAGGCTAAAGCCCAGTTTCAGTTTTAAACTTTCGTAGAATACAAACCTAAATGTAATGCAGGGTGTTACTAAAAGTACATTTTCCCTGACAAAGTTCAGGATCTGTCATTTCGGGGGATTTTTTTATCAAGATTTCTTCTACAAAAAAAAATACTTTGAATCGTTCACTTTGATGCTTATTCAGAATTAGCTTAAATTTACTTCCTTATTGATTGTTGTGTGGTATTCGTGGTTCTGAAACAGATACGTCTATTAATGAATAGGCTCATTCAGGCCTAACAAATAGAAACTTCCCTCTGCTACAAACAAGCCCAAGGTTTAAACAACAAACAATTTTCATTGATGCGATAAAAAGGATTTCTGTATAAACTATTATATGCATCGAGTGCCTCCCACTCTGTGTTTGTGTTTGATCTCATTGTTTAATTTGCTGCAAAGTCATGATCTAACACTGAATATGAAATAATAAATAATTTTTGACGCAGTTCTGATCTGAACGGTGATGCTTCTCACAGACTAAAACAAATAAATAGATTCTTAAGCTAAGTTTCACAATTTCCTTGATTTTTTATTCAGAGTTTATTTGATTGTATACCATTTACATTTAAAAGTAAAACATTAACAAATATTCTGGTAGCATCGTTACCAGTTGTCTCAGACAAGTTAAATAGTTAATAAGTTAACAAAGACCATTACTAACAAATACGCATAATTTGAATGCTGTATGAAAAATAAAAACAAAATATAAATACAACACACTATCGACTCTCATTCACTTATATCAGGATATAATACTTTTGTGTGATAAAGTAAACTTGTTTTCTAAGATACAAACTCAACTATATCTATCAACCCTCTAATTTGTTTCCCTAGCAAAATAGCAAAATAAATTTAGAGTACAATTTAGATCAGTAGCACTACACAAAAGTGCATTCATAAAAAATTACTTATCTATTTCCAATGGTGATTAAAGCAGATAAAAACTTCAATCTATTTTATCATAATGTATAATATATATGAGCAATAAAGTTTGAGTGACATGAATGATGGAAATTTCCAACAACTATCATTTTTCTTCAAATGCTTTACTGCTCTTTGAATCTCTTCATAAAATTGGAATTCCTATGAGGAACTCGCACATACCATGCTTAAAAGGCATAAAATAGACAATACAACAATATGGATACAATGGATATGCCACAATTCACATGGTTGACATTTACCAAAGGTAGTCATGCGCATATTGTACCCCAAAATATTATGATCTTTCAAAATTAGAAGTATAGAAGAATAGTACAAAAATATACAATATTTTTTCTTCAAAAATAATTGATTGAAAAAAGTAGCACGTAAAATGATTGCATAGGAATTAGCACACATGTGAAAGAACTGTAATGGGAATAGTTTTTTAAATTCATGTAAAGAAAGTAAAAACAATCAAGAATACTCTTTAAACATAATTTGGGGATTATTCAGTAGAAAATGTGTTTTTTCATACATGGAAATGGGGCGGCAATACCGATCACCATATGTACAACCACATTACAACCAATAAAACAAATTATATATTGACAATCGACAGCACATAAGATACAACTAATAATACAAGAGCATTCACAGAACATGTAACATTTTATATACAGGTGGCGAAATGATCCGAAATTGATCTCGAAGGCTTTTAGCAGCAGAATGTTATAAGTAAAACAACAAAGAGTGAAATAAACCTTAGAAAATGAAAAGTACAATAACAATTCATTCAACATATTTTTTCCATGTGCATTTGGTAGAGGAACGTGACAAATAAAAACATGCACCGTTTCAATAACTATTCTCATTGAAAGCTTCATATATGTTAAACGACATGGGGGGTCAAATGACACGGGAGGTCCCATCCATTAACAACTGCATGAGATGTTTTAACATACCTGATGATCGTAACAGGTTTAAAGTCCAACTAGAGGATGGTCCAGACAAAGTTTTGAAGAAATTTATACTTTTTCTTTTTTAATCAATTATGATCAGTATTTCACAATGCTTGGTGACATAAGGGACACAACCTGATGAAACACCTTGACTGACCCATAATGCATTCTGTATATGATAATGTGAATATAGCTCTACACAATTAGCTATCAAAGAGGCTCAATGGCTTAGTGGCAGAGCAGTGGTCTCCTAAGTGGGAATTCCTTGGTTGGCCATTAAGTCAATGTGCTAGTGCCCTTTGGCAAGGCATTATTCATCATCAACAAGTCCCTCGGATAGGAGACAAAACAATAAGTCCCTCTGGTTGGTTGCTAACTTACATGTACACACTTGCACGCATGCTTTCTTAAGTAGTAGTAGTAGTGGTGGTTATTTTACCTGACTGCTAAGAAAGCATAAATGCTTGTTAGTAGGCAACCAGAGGACAGACGGCTTTAGGTCCTCTCTGAAACACCTGGTAATGAGGATTAATGCCTTACTAAAGGGCACTAGCGCATCGATCGCCTTGGTGTCGAACCCGGGTCACCGGATTACGAGACCACTGCTCTACCAACTGAGCAGTCGGTACAATGGAACCACCAAAGTTTCAACATGTCTATTCTTTGGAATATGAGATTCAGAAATGGCCTGGCAGTGGATGCTTGCTCATCTCAATCACTGGAATATGATCATCTTCAAGCCCTTCACCCTGACTGTCCGAGCTATAGCCTTGGTTCACATGTCCAACGTCCTGAAGCCGACTCCGCCCCTTCCCTTTACCCCTCGACTTGGTCTTCCTCAGCCTGGAAGATTGGGCTTTGCCCCCCTCCTGCCCCTTTCTCCTCTTACGGGACCTGCTGGCAGCGGGGTGGCTACTCTGCTTCTCGTTGTCACTGCTGTCTGAGACCACAAGGTGCTCCAGGCTGTTGGGGAGAGGGAAACTCTCCATGCTGACTGTGAGGTTTGGGTGGTGACCAATGGGGTAATGGTCTTTGGGATCGAAGTTTATAGGGTGGTCAGATACCAGCTCATCAATGCTTGGTCTACCATCCCCACCCCTCCTCTTGTTCTTATCACCACCACAACTCACAGAGGAGTTCAAATTGGCATTTCCAACTTGGCGTGATGCCTGGGAGTCTTGAGAATTTGTCCTTGATGGAGCTGGTGGAGAAACCCGTTTTTCGTTGGCCGTGTGGGAGCTGCAACCGCTTCTCTCACTTGACTGGCTCTCCCCGAGATCCTCACCCTCCCACCCATGCTTCGTAAATGGAGTCACTTTCCAATTCCTGCCCCTCCTTTGAGTCCCATCAATCACTCCTGAATGTCTGCTCCCGTAAGAGCTAGTGTCTGCGTGTGAGCTATCGCTACCCATGTAACCGCCCAATCCATCACTACTCTGGCGACGGGAGTAGGCCGATGATGATGAAGAGGCGTTCGATGTGTTAGAGTCCTTATGCTGAATACTCGCTGGCTTGGAAGGTCTTTGGTTCTCGTCTCCATCTTCAGATAGGCGGGCGGTGTCTCTGATTGGGAAGACAGCAGCAGTATGTGGCCTTGGAAGCCTCTTCAGGATATTCTTCTTGGATGGGCGCTTGCTTGGTGATGTCTCAAGAGGGCGCTCTTCCCCTGTGGGTTCATCCATCGGCTGGGTGGGGGAGTCATCTCCCCAAGCCTGTACAGTGCTCGCATTCCTCTGCACTCCATTAGCTCTCCGTTCGTCCAGAGTTCCTGTGAAATGATCAATACAGACAATTGTAATCATAAAATTATATTTCCAGGCATGTAGAATTTTGGAGTTATGTAGTAACATGTTGAAGATACAAACTCCTTGATTAAAGGTACAGAAAAATATTGCAGAGATTTATCATCCATTCCGAGACACAATAACTCTAAGTCACAGTACACTACTATGGCTCCACACAGATTTTTTCAATCTTTAATCTATAGGAGTTACATCAAGTTCTATTGAATAAAAGAATTTGAAATCACGGGTCATTGTAATTTGTCTTAAATAATGCACATTTATTTTGCTACTTTTTTTTATTCACAATGGGTCTGTGATCGCAGCATTGTAGTTCACCCACAACCATCCAGACATGCAAAATCAAGGCATTCACTCCACAAACCTAAATTCCTCATGGGCTGAGGGAAGGCAACCTGTCCATCATCCTTTCGATAGGCCGTGGCTGGTCGACCAGCGTCAGCCTCGTTCAGGTCGGTACAAGAGAGGGCGCTATCCTCTCCGATGTCGTAGGAAGCCAGGGATCCCGATGCTGTTATCTGCCCACTGTCCCTATCAGGACCATCGATCCCTGGTCCGTCACTCTCCAGCCCATCTTGCTGTCGGGATAGTTGCAGCTGGCGGAAGATCTCAAGCTCCAGTCTGGCCCTGGGGTGAGGATGGTTGATGGTATTAAAACAATTGAATGTAATTTGAAATTTTAAAACACACTCTTAAGTAGACCTCTCCCAAAGATATCCTGGGTACTATCAACAACAAATTCAAAATAGATGCTGGAAACAATGATTGAATAAATACATGTATTTTTCCACCATTTTTTCTTTATACATTCTGATAATAATTCAACTATCAGATCTGTGACCTACATGTATGGTAACTATCCATATTATCTCCTAACTTATCTATTTTGTCTCTTAAAATTACCTTCCTATCTCATCTCTTACATATCTTCATTCGCCATCTTGTCTCCTATCTTTTTCCTGATATGAAACTCTTTCCATTTATACTCCTTTATCTTATCTCTCACCAATATTTTCCTTCATCTATCTTTCTCATCCTGTTCTCTTCTCGTCTTACCTCAATCCCTTATGTCTATCAGGCTCATCATCATCCGGTGATGTCATCAGCTCTCGCAGTTCCGGATTGTTAAAGTACAGCTGCTCTTCCAAACGTTGCACCCGCTCTTCAAACTTGTCATTGTCAAATTCTTGATCCTATTTCGGGAAGATAGACCATGGTGTTCAAAAAAAAAAATCGAACGGACAAACTAATTTCGAAAGGTGGGAACATCTTCCGAAGCATCAAAACAACTCCTACGTCAGTGGAACTGTCATGGTCAATAAAAGTGGATCTCCCAATAGTTAACAGTATTAAACTCCAGGGGCTTATTAAAACTGACACTCATCATATTGTACACAACAAGGACACTTTGCAGTTACAGCAAAATGGGCATTAAATATAATGAATCATAAGTAGAAATCAAAGCATAAATGACTTACAGCATTCTTGATGGTAAAGCATTAGTATGCCCTTAGTACAAGAAACCATGTACATGTAAACAAGGTAAGCAATACTGAAACTACCATGGTTTATGTAGATATGTGTTGATTCAGGTTTCAGAAAGCCAATTGTAAATCCCTATAATGCCATCAAGTTTACAAACATTTTTTTTAAAACCCAATTTTATGTGGTACAAATTTCCTTGTTTTATATGAACATCATTCCACAATGAATCTATTTTGAAAATCAAAAAGACAGATATTTTCCTTTGTTAAAAATATAAGATTACCACAGAAAAATGTGGGTGCTTGAAACTGCCAATTGCACTGAAAGAGTCAAAACATTAAATGCTACCATTGGATGGCACTTGTCTTGAATTTATGGAAACTGTGCGTTATACCAAAATCAAATCATATCCAAGGGTGCTAAAGAAAAGGTTTAGTTCTGGGAAGAGGTGAAAAATAATGATTGAGTATGTGTTATCATTGTATTATGCAACTGTTGAAGAACATAAGATAAAAAATGTTCCCTGAAAAGCATGGCTCTTCAAATGCCTAAATATTCTAAGTATGGTATGTAACATCATAAAACCGGGACAGCTTTTTATGCCACATGTTTGTGTAGTCCCATATACATCTTTCTGTGTACAGTGCTTGTAACTTTACCAAGACTGGGCCAAATTTCCTATCATTTTGATGATTCCAGAACCTTGCAGTACACATCAATACTTATATGCTAACCTTTTCTGATCGATTCTACAACGTTTCTTTCACAATGCAATCGCATGACCAGAACTCAACTTTATCTTTAAAGTCACCATCGTGCACTAACCTCTGAAGGATAACTGGAGATACCGTCATCATGGTAATTCTGGGTGGCATCTGAATCATCCAGATAGTCCAGGGGTTTGTCTGGTAGGCCATTCTGATGCAGGATGGCATTCATCCTGAACACAAGCTCGTCCACCTGGTATTGGATCTCTGCCATGGTAAACTCCTGAATAATGAATAATAAAAATAACAAAAATAATAAACATAATACAAAAAAATTATTAAAAAAAAATAATAATGATAATCATAATCATAATCATAGTCCTCCTCCTTCTCATCATCAAATCCATCACTATCCTCATTATCATCACCCACAAAGATATTGTCATCATCATCACTACCCTGACCATCATCACCTGAACCTACCATTGGTAGCTTGTCTCTATCGCTATCATCACCACTACCATAACCATCATCGCCTGCACCTACCATTGGCAGCTTGTCTCTATCGCTATCATCACCACTACCATAACCATCATCACCTGCACCTACCATTGGCAGCTTGTCTCTATCGCTATCATCACCACTACCATAACCATCATCGCCTGCACCTACCATTGGCAGCTTGTCTTTATCGCTATCATCACCACTACCATAACCATCATCACCTGAACCTACCATTGGTAGCTTGTCTTTATCGCTATCATCACCACTACCATAACCATCATCACCTGAACCTACCATTGGTAGCTTGTCTTTATCGCTATCATCACCACTACCATAACCATCCTCACCTGCACCTACCATTGGTAGCTTGTCTCTATCGCTATCATCACCACCACCATAACCATCATCACCTGCACCTACCATTGGTAGCTTGTCTCTATCGCTATCATCACCACTACCATAACCATCATCGCCTGCACCTACCATTAGCAGCTTGTCTCTATCGCTATCATCACCACTACCATAACCATCATCGCCTGCACCTACCATTGGCAGCTTGTCTCTATCGCTATCATCACCACTACCATAACCATCATCACCTGCACCTACCATTGGTAGCTTGTCTTTATCGCTATCATCACCACTACCATAACCATCATCGCCTGCACCTACCATTGGCAGCTTGTCTCTATCGCTATCATCACCACTACCATAACCATCATCACCTGAACCTACCATTGGTAGCTTGTCTTTATCGCTATCATCACCACTACCATAACCATCATCGCCTGCACCTACCATTGGCAGCTTGTCTCTATCGCTATCATCACCACTACCATAACCATCATCACCTGAACCTACCATTGGTAGCTTGTCTTTATCGCTATCATCACCACTACCATAACCATCATCACCTGCACCTACCATTAGCAGCTTGTCTCTATCGCTATCATCACCACTACCATAACCATCATCACCTGCACCTACCACTAGCAGCTTGTCTCTATCGCTATCATCACCACTACCATAACCATCATCGCCTGCACCTACCATTAGCAGCTTGTCTCTATCGCTATCATCACCACTACCATAACCATCATCACCTGCACCTACCATTGGCAGCTTGTCTCTATCGCTATCATCACCCCTTCCATAACCATCATCGCCTGCACCTACCATTAGCAGCTTGTCTCTATCGCTATCATCACCACTACCATAACCATCATCGCCTGCACCTACCATTAGCAGCTTGTCTCTATCGCTATCATCACCACTACCATAACCATCATCACCTGCACCTACCATTAGCAGCTTGTCTCTATCCCTATCATCACCACTACCATAACCATCATCGCCTGCACCTACCATTGGCAGCTTGTCTATATCGCCATTATCACCACCACCATAACCATCATCACCTGCACCTACCATTGGTAGCTTGTCTCTATAGCTATCATCATCACCACCATAACCATCCTCACCTGCACCTACCACTGGTAGCTTGTCTCTATCGCGAACATCACCACTACCATATAACCATCATCACCTGCACCTACCATTGGTAGCTTGTCTCTATCGCTATAATCACCACCACCATAACCATCATCACCTGCACCTACCATTGGTAGCTTGTCTCTATAGCTATCATCATCACCACCATAACCATCATCACCTGCACCTACCATTGGTAGCTTGTCTCTATCGCTATCATCACCACCACCATAACCATCATCACCTGCACCTACCATTGGTAGCTTGTCTCTATCGCTATCATCACCATCACCACTACCATCATCGCCTGCACCTACCATTGGTAGCTTGTCTCTATCGCTATCATCACCATCACCACTACCATCATCGCCTGCACCTACCATTGGTAGCTTGTCTCTATCGCTATCATCACCACTACCATTACCATCATCGCCTGCACCTACCATTAGCAGCTTGTCTCTATCGATATCATCACCTGCACCTACCATTAGCAGCTTGTCTCTATCGCTATCATCACCACTACCATAACCATCATCACCTGCACCTACCATTGGCAGCTTATCTCTATCGCTATCATCACCACTACCATAACCATCATCACCTGAACCTACCATTAGCAGCTTGTCTCTATCGCTATTATCACCACCACCATCACCATCATCACCTGCACCTACCATTGGCAGCTTGTCTCTTTCTCTATCATCCACCTTCTCCTCTCTGATACCCAGCCAGCAGAGGAAACGATGCCAGAAGAAGCTGATGACCTCCTGACCGCTGAACGTCATCGCCCTCTTCCTCAGTACCATACTTGTTGTCCTCATCATCCTTCTCCTTCTTATCTTCAAGTACCTCATCATCATCATCATCATCATCATCATCATCATCATCATCATCATCATCATCATCATCATCATCATCATCATCATCTTCATCATCAGCATCATCATCATCATCATCATCATCATCAACATCATCATCATCATCATCATCATCATCATCATCATCATCATCATCATCATCATCATCATCATCATCATCATCATCAGCATCACCATCATCATCATCATGTCATAATCATCATCACCGTCAGCATTTTCCTCCTTTTTTTCCTCCTTCTCATCATCATCATCATCATCATCATCATCGTCATCATCAGCATCATCATCATCATCATCATGTCATAATCATCATCACCGTCAGCATTTTACTCCTTTTTTTCCTCCTTCTCATCATCATCATCATCATCTTTCTCCTTCTCAAATCCATCACCATCCTCATCATCATCACCATCAAAGACATCATCATCATCACCACTACCACGACCATCATCACCTGCACCTACCATTGATAGCTTGTCTCTATCGCTATCATCCACCTTCTCCTCTCTGATACCCAGCCAGCAGAGGAAACGATGCCAGAAGAAGCTGATGACCTCCTGACCGCTGATCGTCCTCCTCCTCAGTACCATACTTGTTGTCCTCATCATCCTTCTCCTTCTGATCATCAAGTACCTCACCATCATCATCCTCATCATCACCATCTACATCATCCTCCTCATCATCATCATGTCATCATACTCTTCATCACCATCTCCATTTTCCTCCTGTCCCTCCTCCTCCTCATCATCATCCACATCCTTCTCTTTCCCCTCCTCATCATCAAATCCATCACCATCAAAGACATCATCATCATCACCACTACCACGACCATCATCGCCTGCACCTACCATTGGCAGCTTGTCTCTATCGCTATCATCCACCTTCTCCTCTCTGATACCCAACCAGCAGAGGAAACGATGCCAGAAGAAGCTGATGACCTCCTGACCACTGATCGTCTCAAGAGGGCAGTGCTTGACCTTCCGGTAGTTGTGACAGAGGATAGCTTTCATCTATAAGCAAAAGAAGACCCAATAACAGATTATATTCGGTGATTATAATCAGTTCTTGACTAATTGCCATTACAAAAAAAGAAAAAAAAGAAAGATTAATCAATGACAGAATAAAATTATTGACAGTATGCTAATTCTGATTTGTCCTGCTATGTGCTGTCCTGTCTGTGATGTAGTTACAGGTATATGAAGCAGCATTTTACAATGCAAAGCACTGTTCAGTAAATTCATTATAACCCGTCATACAAATAAAGGAGCCAAAAAGAGCTATAATTCAGGCCATAGGGCAAAACAAACAAATATGCTTTTTAATTTATCCATTCATTCATCCATTCATGTAATTATTTATACATTTAGTCTGTATATTTCATACACAGTGATCTCTTTAGTACCCAACACATGTATTTATGAGAGAGCCCTAAGAAGCCCAATACAACTAAATTACGAAGTAAACAATCATAGAATTCCAAATTATTAGAATAAAAAACAATGCAAAGTGATAAAGTAAATATAGAAACCAGTTGGACACAGGCTTAATATAAAAATTCTACTAAAAACATTTATCTATTACAATCAATAAAAAGCATAGAAGGTAAGTAGTTCCCAATCCAAACTCATTCCCATTGGATTCTAGATCAACCCTCATCTTACCAATCCAGCCATGAAAATGACCATGCAGATGACGTAAGTAATGTAGAACATCGGCCATAGGACCGGGAAGAGAAACCAGAGCTTGGTGTGGTCCGGGGCAGATCCAACGATGAGGGAGCTGATCACCTCGTAGGCGGGGTAGACGTTCCTGAAGGGGTAATAGTGGCTGCCGAAGAGGAGGTTGCCAAGGCATGCAAAGGCTGTCTCCAGGATGGTGTAGCACAGCTGGGATGAAAGGCGGTTACAAAAGTAAGGATAGGTCAAATGATTTACAAATAATGGTTTATAACTACAACAATATCAACAACAACAAAATACATTTAGCTACACTTATAAATTGTGCACATGTCCATCACGGGGTCATGGTGGTGCTGGTAACAGTGGTGGAGTTGATTATAATGGTGGCGTAGTGGTGGTGGTGGTGATTTGGTAATCGTGGTCATGGTAGCGTCTTCAGAATGGTTGTTGTTGTGGTGGTGGTGGTGGTGGTAGTGGTTATGGTGGAGGGGGTAGTTGTGGTGGTGTGATAGTGATGCTGGTGGTGCAGGTGTAGTGGTGGAGATAATGGTGATAGTTGTGGCCGTGGTAGTGTGTTGGAGATGGATGTCATTGTAGTGTGTTGGGGATGGTTGTTGTGGCTGTGGTGGTAATGGTAGTGGTTATGGTGGAGGTGGTAGTTGTGGTGGTGCGATAGTAATGCTGGTGGTGAGGGCGGTCATGGTAGGGGTTGCTTGGGTGTGGTGGCTGTGGTTGTGATGCTTGTGAAGGTTTTAACAGTGGAGCTGGTGGGGTGGTGGTTGTGCTGGCAGTGGTAGTGGTAGTTGCAGTGGCAGTTTAAGTAGTAGTGATAGTGGTAGTATTATCACTAGAAATGGAAATAATTTTTTCTCTTACCATATGGAGAAGCAGGTGTCCTAGCGCAGCCTCAAAGACGGCACCAAACATAGCAAACATACGGTTGAACCTCAAAAGATGAAGGGACTTTAGCGTCACAATGAAGAGGATGAGGCCGATCAGATCTCGCAAACGCTACAAAAACAAAATTAATATGCATTACTACACATCACTTCATCAAAACTTCAACTTAATGCCCAGCCTTGTCATTTTCTCTCAGGATGTAGAAGGATCTTTGTTGAGATGAATTCCTGATAAAAGGAGTATTTTTAATATTGAATCAGGAATGATGGGTTAAAAAAATATACTTATTACAATTTCTCTTACTTTTTAAAACACAAAAATTGAAACCTAAATGAGATTTGTTGAAAAAGTAGAAAAATAGAAAAGTAGAAATACTGTTTGCACTAAGAAACAGTTACTATCATTATTAAAACCTGAATGTTTAAAAAAAATTGAACTTTAATCCACTTCAAGGATGAGCGAACAGTAACACCTCAAGAACATTTTTAAAAATACATAAATACAAGATGAATTGACTACATACCTGATCCCACCAAGCTAAGAAGGATAGATCAACAAACTCTTCAAGGTAGGTAGCCTTTAACCTCCTCCCTGCTTCACTCACATAAGCAAAGCGATAGACGTACATGGCAAAGTATGTGATGGAGACTAGTATGAGAGACATCTGTTTGTTAAAATGAAAAAGAACAAATGAGGAATGATTGATTTTTGGTTGCAAATCAAAAGTCATATTTCACCATCAACTTAATACAAATGTATAAAAAAGGACTTTTTCAAAAGTAATATAAACTACACAACAAGATCCTTTCACGAACGTGACACTCCTGAGAGTGATTTGGACGTGCAAAAATTTTGAGCCAAAAAAAACCCCCATTAAAATCGGCACAACATGACAATTTTATAATATGACAATCGCGAGATACAACAAATTTGAAAAAAAGTAATGACACTACTCCTTTTGGTTCAACTTATATAATATAAAGGCAAAATAGACCAAATAATTATATATTATAAAAGCAGGTTGTGACCAAATTAAATAATTATAAAAACAGTTGTACAACTATGAACATATATATAATGCTTATATAAATCAATGAAATATATTTACACATACATTCCAGTGAAATAGGAAAATAATCTACCATAGAAAAAGGTAAGTACAGCTTAAAGAGAAGGTTCAGTTCGGGGATTGTATTATGCAAGAGTGGAAGAACATCAGATAAAAAATATTCCCTGAAAAGCACGGCTCCTCAAAGTCCTTAATATTCTAACTATGGCATGTAACATAATAAAAATCGGGCCAGATTTATATGCCACATTTCATTTAATTTCATTTTGTTTATTTCCATTTCCAACAAAATAAATAAAGTACATGGGATTGCATTGTACATAGTAAAACAATGAAACTTAACAATATATTTGTAATTGGTCCACAATGTACAATAGGCATATAAAACAGATTGGTCATGGAGGGGACTGCTGAAAAGCTGGGCTTGTAGATTGCAGCCCCCTTTAACTTATAGTTGCAAAAATAGTATATCAATAATAAAGGAACGCACAAATACATAAACCAATTAAACATAACATAGAAGGAGTGAAAGGGACAGGGAAAGAAGGGAGACAACGAGAGAGGGCAGGGCTCTTACCTATAACACACACAACACAACACGGGCCGACTGAAATACGGATGGCCAGTACAAAATGAATCAAAATATCCAAATGTATTTTATTGAGTTAAATAAATTTAAAGAGAGAGAGCTAACGCTTGATAATTACGCAAACAATATTTTTTTTAATTTGAATTTAAAAGAATTTAAACTGGGGGCATTCTTGATGCTAACATCAAGAATGGTCCATAGCTTCGGGCCTGCGTAAGTGAATATGGATTTAGCAAGTAAAGTTCTAGTCAATGGCAGATGAAATTCGTCAGATTGGCGCGTAGGGTATTTGTGTATAGTTTTATTTTTGATGAATATTAAATTGAAGGCTGAGGGTAGCGTATTATTATTTAATTGGGACATAAACTGACCGAGGCTATAACGATATAAATCATTTATTTTCAACACATTATTTTCAACAAATAAAACGTCAGTATGAGATCTCCAGGAAATAACATGCTTGGTTTTTTTTTTCTTTTTTTTTTCGTGTAGACCCATATTCATGTTCGTGTAGTCCCATATACAACTGTGTACAGTGCTTGTAACTTTACCAAGACTGGGCCAAATTTCTTATCATTTTTATGATTCCAGAACCTTGCAGAACACACCAATACTTATATGCTAGATGATCAACCTTTTCTGATCGATTCCACAATGTTTCTTTCGCATGACCAGAACTCAACTTTATCTTAAGCCAAGACACGAAAGGAAAGCGAGGGGAGTGACATACCTCTACCCATGACCACGCACTGCGGAAGTACGCTCTTCCCTGCTTCACAACTTTCACAATCTCTTGCTTCGAGATCAGAGCCACCAGCAGGACAAACAGAAGCTGTGGAAACATAAATGAGAGCAGAACTTGTAATACATGTTTTATTTGAATGTATGATAAAAAGGAACTATGGAAGAAAAGTAGATTGTATGACATACTTTCACATGAAGAGTGGTTTCAGGTTTATCAGAGAGAGTGTTAGGAGCAAAGAAATTGACCTGCCTTTTTTTCAGGAGTATCATAATTATTTAACGTCACTTTTCCCCATGCGATGGAGTTGGACGTTTCATTTCTCTCATGGCCCTTCTACAAGCCTTCCTGTCTTCCGCTTCAGGCTTGAGGAAAGTCTATTGCTCTCTGGAGCCATTGTTCAACCACATGGCCATACCATCTCAGTCTACCCATGAATTTGGGAATTCTGTCTACCTTCCAAAAGATTAAATATACATTCGTTCCCCAGAAAATTTATTTAAAATAAAAAAATGCCTTTTTCTAAAAGCAAAGTAGAATCCACCTACAGTTTGTACATGTATATGAGGAATTTCAGCAGAAATCAATAATTTCTGTTTAAAAACACTTTAAGATAAAAAAAGAGGACATTTCTTGAGGACACTTTTGAAAAGCCAGAGACAATATTTAAAATCAAATTGGTACTTCAAACCATTTTTACAATACTTGGTTATACACTCGTAATCATAACACTTTTTATAATTTCTTGAAGATCACTAGAAAGTGTTTTATCCTACCTCGCATGCCATAATGAAGTAGTCATAAGGTCTCTCATAGCGGTACAGTTGAACTGACTCAACCTTGGGCATGGGATACACAGCACCAGAACCAGGTATCTCAGCAACAAATGCTACGGCACTGCAGAAAACATTTAAAAAAAACAGAATGTATTTCATATCAAAAACATGTTAATACATTCATGTTTACATAATCAAAGGTCATTTAATCTTTAAAAAAATTAAGTTAATGCTGTTTATGTTGTATCTTAAAATTCTTTTGTTTTGAGAAGTCATTGTGGAGTTTCCAAGGCACCCCAGTCATTTTGAGAGTTAAGGCATGGCTAATACATTTCATTTAACATGCATCAGATATCTTTTCCTTGCATAATGACTTAGAGCAAGTTTCAGCTTTGGTCTGCGCATCGATCCAGGAGTTATTACAGCATATTTTGAATAACTCAATCAATATTTCTTTTACTACAAAGATGGTTCGACAATCTGTATGGGTAAGACCATTAAAAGGCCTTCATATCCAGGGGAAAGGATCCAATATACAGGTTTCAACTTGCATAATGCTATCATTCTTATCTGAGGAGATTGTAAGGGGCATTGTAGAGGGTGAACTTTAAAGGGCTATTACTGGATATTTTGACTAACTCTATAAATATGTTTGTTTACTATAAAGATGGTTTGACTAACTGTATAGGTAAGAACATTAACTCTTATCGTGCCAAGAACACTGTTCTGTGCATGCGCTGGCGTGCCACGCTCACATAATTGGGTTTCTGATGGCTTGCCATGCACACATAAACGCTCATTCGCTCGCGTGCCACGGACACATTTTCGTGCATAAGTACACACGCTAATTGAACCTACCTTAAATTAACATGGCACACAGAGGATTAGTGGCTGGCACAAACGCACAATAGGGATTAGCACTGTGGCACTGGGTGAATTGAATGGGGGCAGCTTAAGAGTTAAAGGCCTTCATGTCCAGAGGAAAGGATCCAAGATACGGTTCAGGTTTTCAGTGCAAGAGATTTTAAGATGCATTGTAGAGGGTGAACTTTAAGAGCTATTACTGGATATTTTGACTAACTCTATATATATTTTGTTTTACTACAAAGGTGGTTTGACTACCTGTAAGGGAAAGAGTTAAAAGTAGTTAGGGTCCAGATTTTTCAGTGCATAATGGTATTATTCTCACCTGAATAGATTGTAAGGTGCATTGTAAAGGGTAAACTCTAAGATGACAGCTCTGGTCTGCGCATCGATCCAGGAGTTATTACGTAGATGCCAAAGAAGACTCTCAGCATCATCCCTGTATTCAGAAAATAAACAATACGTGCGTAAAGCATTGTTTTCGAAATCATAACTAAACAAAACAAGAAAAAATGTTCACCCATCATTCAAAGGCAATCCATGTACTTTAAGCCACATATGATCCACTTAGGGAAGGCAACTTTATTATCACTCGCGTTCGTCCGGGTTAAGGACGATCGCGTTCCCTCCTTTGTTTAGCGAACGCGACCGTCCTTAACGCGTAAGGTAAGGGGGATTAAAACCTTCTCCATTCATCGCGTACCCTCCTTTGTTTAGAGACCGCGAGCGTCCCAAATGCGTCCCCGATGAAAGGGGCAAGAGTGGGGGGATTATGTTACATAATATTACATAATTCTTGAAAGGGATAGGGTTTCTATTTGTCGCGCTATAAAGAGGGGCAAGAACTCGTTTAATCACCTTGCCAGGAAAATTCCTTCCTTCCAGCGATCGGAAGGCTTTCCCCATTTTAAATGAAATGTAAATGAAATGAAAATTGTGTGAATCGCAATCAAAACAGGTCCGTTTGAGGTTGAGAGAGAGAGAGAGAGAGAGAGAGGTAGAGGGACGTAGACATGCATGTTTTGTTAATTTGAAATATTTACTTTACGAGACTGTTATGTATTTTTTTATGTCATCTATTTTGGACGTTTGGTCTTATGAAAACTGATTTTGAATGTAATGATACTACGCCGCGGCCGCTTGTAGCGACCAGCAGCGCGAGAACAATTTCTAATTTGCATACCCTGTGCCGCCCATTGAACCCTGGGAAGGGTAATAGACATTCTGACATTTCTATCGATCTTTTCGTGGGAACAATGAAAAGGCTCAAATGAAGTAGAAAGTTGGATTGATAACCGCATCTTGGAAATGTTGTAATCAACACCCAAGTTCAGACACACCGCGATATTTACGATTGTCAGCCTACGCCTTTGCTCTGAGAGCGCCGACTTTCGGCGGGAATGTCATAATAAATCTGTCATTATTTGTATGTCATTGTTGCGACTGAACGATGGTGAGGAGAATTTTCGTTCTGATACAAAAACAGACCTAACAATTCACCTTTTAGGATTGTTGTTATAGGCATACATACAATTTAATTCGGTAATACCCCTTGAATCTCTCTCTCTCGATAGTAGTAAAATCATCTGTATCTCAAATCAACACTATTTCCTTTTTTATCTGTTATCTTTCTCTCCAGGCCCTCTCTACGACCCTTTTTTATAGCCCTCTCACCTCTCTCTCTCTCTCTCTCTCTCTCATCCACACTGTCACCTTTCTAATCTCTCTCTACCTCTACCACCATCTCTCTCTTTCTTTAATCAACACTTTCTTTAGCTAGTGCGTCCCATGAGAAAACGAAACGGAGAAATATCGATGTTTTATGATAACTTAATCAAAATTATAATAAATGAATGACACATTATTTGTACAGGAATAAAGAAGTTCCGTTTGTTTCAAGTAAATGCTTGCATTTCCATATTAAACTATGTATGTTGCTACGGCAGGCAGCCAGTGAAAACGAATTCAAATTATGGAAGTGCAAGCATTACTTTAAACAAACAGAAATTTGTTATTCCTGGCTCATTTTTCCTGATTGAGCCGAGGTTTAATTTATGAAAGGACAGAAAGTGAACTTTCTAGAAATCCAGATACCGTTCGCCAAATGACTTTTTGATAACCTGTGGTGGTGGTTATTTTACCTGACTGGCTAATTAGTAAGCAACCAGACGACCGACGGCTTTAGGTCCTCTCCGAGGGACCTGGTAATGAGGATTAATGCCTTACCAAAGGACCCTGTCTTCAAATTATTTTTTAATCGCTCATTCGTGAAATATGCATTATATGAGTTGCATCAAATGAAAGAAGAGGATCTAAGCTTCACAAATATGTGTCATTTATGAATTATAATTATGACTAAGTTATTATAAAACATCGACAATTCTCGGCTTCGTGTTTTCTGAGGCGCACTGTATAGGTCGATTGCTTATCTGAAATGAGGCGTCATGTCAATCAACACCAAAGTTTCAAAACATCGCGTATATTTAACATCGTTACGCATGTACGCGCCTTTGTTCGGAGAGCGCCGACACGGGACATACTTGTGGTCGGAATGTCATAATAAATCTGTCATTCTTTGATTGTCGTTGTGACTAGACTAAGATAAAGAGCAATGCCATGTGGCATGAGAACAACATTGTTCAATTATTAGAGCACAGGCGCATACGCAGGGGGGGGGGGTTTGGGGGGTTAAACCCCCCCTCTTTGGTATTTTTATGTGTATAAACCCCCCTAAAACCCCCCCCCCCCCCCCTTTTTGGATTTTTTTTTTTTTTTTTTTTTTTTTAATAAAAAAAAAAAAAAAAAAATTATCCCCATGACTGACCTAAAACAGGTGACCTTACCCCCCCCCCCCCCCCAACGGAGCAAAATGTCAAATTTTCAAATTTCGAGGTCAAAAAAAAAAAAAAAAGTGTCCTCTTACCCCCCCCCCCCCCCCCCCCCCCCCCCCCCCCCCCCCCCCCGCTTATTCAGCGGTCGGCTGAGTCGTAGCGATGTTTTTGGGCCAAAAAAAAAAAATGTGTCCTCTTACCCACCCCCATTTTGGGGGGATTTTTGCACAGATGTAGACGAGTCAATTAGACATTCATAATACCGCTCGCAGTGTGTAGCCACGCGTTGCGTTCACTATTGTTTACAATTGTATACATCGCACGCTTTCCGGTAAACTGTTTTTCTTCATAGTGTTACATTCGAAATTACCGTGTATTTAGCGGTTTTCTTTGGATTTTTTTTACTGATGTTACGATGGCACCTGCTGGGAAACGTCAACGTGTGTTTAGTGTAGAGGAGGCTCGAGATCTTGTTACTATGGAAGCATGGAGCATGGACTCTGATTCCGACGAATCGAGCAGTGACAGTGACGAAGAGAGTAGACAGTGATAGAATAAGAATGAATAAAAATAATGAAAGAAAGAGATAGAGATGACAGCAAGAAAGAGAGTAGACAGTGATAGAATAAGAATGAATAAAACTAATGAAAGAAAGATGTATCCTGTCTTGCCGTCATCTTTATATCTTTCTTTTATTATCTTTATTCATTCTTATGCTATCAGTGTTTACTCTCTTTCTTTCCGTCATCTCTATCTCATTATTATTATCATTTTCCTATCTATATGTACCCTATGTCTTGCCGTCATCTGTATATCTTTCTCTTATTATCTTTATTCATTCTTATGCTATCAGTGTTTACTCTCTTTCTTTCCGTCATCTCTATCTTATTATTATTAGCATTTTCCTATCTATATGTACCCTATGTCTTGCCGTCATCTGTATATCTTTCTCTTATTATCTTTATTCATTCTTATGCTATCAGTGTTTACTCTCTTTCTTTCCGTCATCTCTATCTTATTATTATTATCATTTTCCTATCTATATGTACCCTATGTCTTGCCGTCATCTGTATATCTTTCTCTTATTATCTTTATTCATTCTTATGCTAGCAGTGTTTACTCTCTTTCTTTCCGTCATCTCTATCTTATTATTATCATTTTCCTATCTATAATTATGTACCCTATGTCTTGCCGTCATCTCTATATCTTTCTCTTATTATCTTCATTCATTATTATGCTATCAGTGTTTACTCTCTTTCTTGCCGTCATCTCTATCTTATTATTATTATCATTTTCCTATCTATATGTACCCTATGTCTTGCCGTCATCTGTATATCTTTCTCTTATTATCTTTATTCATTCTTATGCTATCAGTGTTTACTCTCTTTCTTGCCGTCATCTCTATCTTTTTATTATTATTATTTTCCTATCAATATGTATCCTATGTCTTGCCGTCATCTCTATATATTTTTCTTATTATCTTTATTCATTCTTATGCTATCAGTGTTTACTCTCTTTCTTTCCGTCATCTCTATCTTATTATTATTATCATTTTCCTATCTATATGTAACCTATGTCTTGCCGTCATCTGTATATCTTTCTCTTATTATCTTTATTCATTCTTATGCTATCAGTGTTTACTCTCTTTCTTTCCGTCATCTCTATCTCATTATTATTGTTATTTTCGTATCAATATGTATCCTGTCTTGCCGTCATCTTTATCTCTTTCTCTTATAATCTTTATTCACAGTAAAGTCCTTTCATTTCATATCACTATTTCTCTCTCATAATGTCTCTCACGTGACACGTCCGTTCTCCATATTTTATTTATTGCATACTCCACTCGTCAATCATTTCTGATAATAAGCTCTCTCACAATAAAGTAAATGGAAAACAATGCAATATAGTTTATATTTTAAGATTGATTCATTCTTTCTTTGTATATCTATGGCTGTGATAAATGTACTTGAAATCAATTTTATTGAGGGGTAAAGAAGGTGAGAGAACAGATGCGGTGAACATTCATAATGAGACATTTCAATAAGATGCTGATTAAGTCATGTATATCACATATAATATATTATGCTTATACCATGTATACATGCTCATACCAGTGGGCAAAATCAATAACATTCTCTTATTTCTTATTGACTTATCATGGCACAATAAAGAAAAACATCCCCACGACGTCCCTTTTCATGCCCCGCTAAGCCGGACATTGACAATAACCTGGTGTAATAGGGATTTCAATGGGCAGATTAGCCCATTGTCAAGGGTGGCTGAGCGGGGTACTTTCAAGTCTCTCCCTATTGAACTTCTTTTCTTCAACAACCTAAATACTAACCTTCTGAATTGTTAGAATACTTGAGCAAGGTATGTAAAGAAAGGTAAGAAGTCCACCTTTCTAATAGATTCGATTTGAAGATGTCTTATTTTTGGTAAATAAGAAATTCTAGAGGGATAAAAAACTGATGTAAATAAGAAAAATTAAACATTATATAATTATGATTATTATATAAATAATAATTCAAAATATAACAAATGTAGGTTCATCGAAAAGCACGTTTTCCGGTCTACAACTTTGCTGCACAATATTTTTCATCATGATCATCCAGTGAAGAGTTATAGCCTCTTGATTCAGCAGAGTCAATAAAGATTACCTCGAAATGTGTGACTCTAAAAGAATGTGGCACAGGGTTTTTTTTTAAGTGGCGCATAAAGAGTTAACATCCCCCATCTCTTGCATCCTCTTCATTCATTTTCATTTAATGCTTACCCCTCGTTCTATCTAATTCTCCTCTCCTTTCTCTCTCCCATTCTCTTATCTAAACATTTTTGTTTTCTGTTTTTCTGACCCTTTATTTTCTTCATTCTTTCTCAATCTTTGTTCTTTCCCCTACTCTATTCACCGGCTCTCTCCCTCTCACTTTCTTTCTTTTATCATTTCACCACCTCATGTTGAAAAGTGAAATGATAAAAGAAGACAGAGAGTGGATATGAGAGAGATGGTGAATAGAGTAGGGGAAAGCACAACAGATTGAGAAAAAATGAAGAAAATAAAAAATAAATGAAAAGGATAGAGGATGCAAGAGATGGTTGATGTTGAAAGATGAGGTGATGGAATGATAATTCTAGATAGAAAGAAAGTGAGAGAGAGTGTGTATGAGAGATGGTGAATAGAGCACAAAGATTGACCCCTCGATCTCTCTACTGTTTCCCCATCGACTGTTTCCCCATCGACAATTTCGGCGCAATATTAAAGAGTACCTATTCTGTCCCTGACTTTGGCCTGTCGGGTATTTATAATGCATTTCAGGTTTCAGAATGAATTCGCACAGTCTTGAACACAATTCAAATTTCTAATTTCAATGAAATTCTGAAAAAACGATATAATAATGTTATCATATTAATCATTGGAAACAAAAATCTAAGAGATGGAATTACACAATTAGATGAAGTAAGTGATGAACAGGGGCGTACGCAGGATTTCTTCGCAGGGGGGGGGGGGGGGGGGGGGTATAAATTGCGCCGAAAATTTCGCAATGACAGACGGGAGGGGGTATAGGAGCACCTTTTTTTTTTTGTCCTGGATTTGATGAAAATTTCGCAACGAGTACATTTTTCCCGAAAATTTAGCCGACCGATATTTCGTTTTTTTTTTTTTTTTTTGGGGGGGGGGGGGGGTAAGGTCATGTTTTTTGGTCACCCATTAGTACACACACAACCCCCGCCCCTCCCTGCGTACGCGCCTGGTGATGAAGATATAAATAAAGAAATATTAAGAGTTCAAGAAGAAAGAAAGGATCGGGAGACGGAAAGATGGCAGGTAAAAAGGACGACTAAATAAATACAAAAATGCATTGTACAAAATAAATCAAGAAAAGGGAAAAGTAAAACCAACAGGAAGGCAAAGATAGATCTACATCTTCACTTCACTCATTCTGGACACGTTGTTATTGACACGCTTGTAAATGATACCGACACTCGGCTGCTTGTAATTTACGCGCTAGTTATTTTCTTTTGAAATCTTCCGATATCGTGGGAACAATTATTGTACACCATATTACCCCCTCCCTCCTGGATCCGCCAGTGCTGGTGTTTACAAATAAAATTGGATTTATTTCAAAACAAAATAAATGTCAATAATTTTGTATACAAATAGTTACAATAGAGCAGGGGCGTATCCTGGATTTACCAAAAGGTGGGAGGCACTAATGTATGCCCCTCCCCCACCTCCACCCCAAATTATATCTCTCTCTCTCTTTATTCCACACTGTCTCCTTTCTAATCTCCCTCTCTCTATATTACCACTATCTCCTTCTTTCTATAATCATGGACCTACTACACTTTCTTCTGTAGACAGTGTAGTGTAGGTAATGTTTGTGCTTATTGCTCATTCAGAATTCAAAGGAGGCGTCATATCAATCACCACCAAAGTCCTAAAAGAATGATTTATTTACGATTGTTTACGCCTTTGTTATGAGAGCGCCGACTCTGGACATACTCGTGACGGGAATGATGTCATAATAAATCTGTCATTATTAAGAGCAATGCCATCATGTGGCATGGGAACAACATTGTTCAATTATTAGAGCAAACGGACCATTTAAATTGGAAATCAGAAATGAGAAATCTTTTTCATATATATACAAAAGACTGGTCCGTTTGTTCTCAAATTTAAACAGGAGGATGTTCATGCATAATACCTTGTACCCATGGAAGTTCGACAAAAAATGGGGAGGGGTGTGCAAATGCAAATAAATCATTAAAAGGGAAAAGTAAAACAGGGAGGCAAAGTTACATCTACATCTTCACTTGTGAGGTACATGCAATGTAAATTCTTATTTTTATTTCTATATTTATTTTGTAAAAACATTGAATTTTCTGCTGTAATTTTACATAAAACCCAGAGATATTTACAGAGCTGGCAAGTAGAACGTTTTTAACGTATTTATATATTTATTTTTTTTAAGGAAAATATGTATTTGTTTTGCTGTTCCGAGTATGGCTGTGCGAACGTGGCTATAGTTTGGCTGTGAGAACGAGCGTATGCATAGTTGTGCCAATGTTGTGTGTTGGCAATTCCTGCGGCGCGCACGCATGCACATATATTACACACAGAGGTCAGTGATTACACACAACACAGGGGATGTGTACACCACTCAAAGACGTGCGCATTACCCCAGGCCATTCATACACACATGCATCCGATCGTGATATCAAACCGGCATCCACAACACACGCAAATTGCATATCAGTGCACTGCACTACACACAGTGTCACTCACTAGTACAAGAAAATCTCGATGTCACTTCCAAGAATCCACCCCAAAAGCCAAATGTTGCTCTCAAAAGTGCGGAATCGGAGCCATATTTCCAAAGCACGCAGTGGCTTAGCCCAATTAAAAAAAAACGGCTTCGCCAAAAAGCGCTTAAATTCAAGAAATCTGAGATTTTGTAACGATTTTTTTCGCTTATCGCAAGCCCTTCGAGTGTGGCTACACGCACTAAAAAACCCAGCTCTGTCGATGTCGGGCTCAGATCACGTGACCGCCTTTTAGGGGGCTCTCCACGTGTTGTGAAATGCACGAATTGCTGATCCACGCAATGCAGTACTGATTAATAGGTTGGGGAATACAGACACTACTAAATATGATTTATATATTTGCAGTGTCGCACAAGAAGCTTTTACCATATGCGGCTGTACGTATAAAGACTTGAGGCTTTGCTGGTGAGGTTTATTATTTTAGCGCACGACACATTTTTTAGACAAATTATTATCAATCAACCCGGGAGGATTGCAGCTCTAGCTCTGCTTTCAAGACTGAAAATTCATCTATGAAAATCTACTATCTTGTATTTATAAACGCGAGCCAACTGTTAGACGGGTGCAACTATTGTCAGGGAACACCAGATTAACGCGTTCTAGACGGGTCATCTATTGTCAGGGGACGCCAGATTAGAAAGGATTAGAGAGGGGATGGATAGCGGTGAGGTTGATTGACAGCGGTCCTAGCGGACGGGATGGCTTCTTTTCTGGCTGCCTGCTCTATTGTCCAACAGACAACAATAGTCGCGAGCAAGGGACGCCAAGGGACCGCCAGCGTACAATACGCGTCCGGGAACGGGGGATTAAGAGATAAGTAGGCGTCCCTAACCCGGACGAACGCGAGTGATAATAAAGTTGCCTTCCCTTAACTGCCTTAACATTCAGCCACAGCTTCATATTTCTGCACATACATGTACTAGCACAGATGAGCAATAATAGCAAGAAGCTTTTGTTTTATAAACCTACTTATTGTCATCTCCATCTCCTTTTAATTTAAACGTTAAAACATTCTGACATGTATATATAAACACAGACGAGGCTTACATTTTGTATTCTATTCTGTAAAGTGCATAGACATGCAATTATGCCCATGTATTATGCGCAATACAAAAGCGCTTAAATATATTATTATTATAGCATATCCAACCATTACACTTTATGTTTAAAACATTAAGCTATATAAACCGTTGTAACTACTTTGTTTTTAAATAGCAGTAGCACATGGTCAAATTTTCTTACCTCTTACTCTTTCCTGAGGAAAAAGAAATTCTTTCAGAAAATTAAATAAATAGCATATGCAATCTGGGTTTACGCTATATAAACCAAAGAAAGCATAATAATGGGAAGCTTAACATCACAGATCAAATCAAACTAACCTAGTATTGTTGAAATCCACAGCATACCCGTCCCCTTCGTAGGTGGTGAACATGCCCCACTTGCAGTAGCGTAGGAGCTGATGGGCGGTACGGAACACCCACTTGTCCTCAGGACCGTAGGGCTCTCGACTGAGGGTCTTCCTGGTGTAGCCCCCTTGACAGTCCCCTATGATGGGGCGCAGGACAGGGGGTACGGTGCAGGTGTGTGGCCTGACCCGTAGCTGCCTCAGTGAAGGCTTGCCCAAGAGGATGCTCTCTCCAGTGATCATCACTGACCCCTGCAGACAATTAGAAATGGCATTATTTCATTAGTATATCGTGTTTTGAGATCTATGTGTATTATGTACATTATAGCAGTTGTTACAATTGCCTGACAAATAACTGCTTCAGAGAAGGCCTCCCGATGAGGATACTTTCTCCATTGATTATACTGAACCCTGCAGCAATGGAGAGACACGTTAGGAGGACACTCATAAATGATATTATTTTATCTAAAGGAACTATAGAACTATAATTCACCATGGCAATAAATATACAAAAGTAATGAAATGGAGTGGCATTTTAACTAAAACCAAAGGCCACGACATACTTTCTCAAGTAATTATGACTGACCCCTGCTGAAAAGATATGCCAGGAGTACAAACAGATAATGGTACCCTTTTATCAAAGGGTATATCATCTACATCTACATCTATGGCATATTATGAAAATTACTACACAATTGCCTGACCCATAAGTGCCTCGGAGAAGGCCTACACAAGATGATACTATCTCCAGTGACCATCACCAACCCCTGAGGCAATGGAGAGACACGTGAGGATGATCAGCAAGGCAAGATTATGTTGTTACCTCAAGATGGTCATCGGCCAGTTGCTCCACATTACATTATAGATATCAAGTTAGGGAATGTGATATAAATAGGCTTTACATTAAAGTTAGGTTTGGAAAAAAAGTTAGGGTTCAGTTTCATGTTAAGTCCATGGTTGAAGAAATGATTTGGTTAGCGTTGGACATTGACTGTGAAGCAATTTTCACCAGAGCACCAGTCATTGCAGCAATTGTAGCTTGAGAAGTTTTGTCATACTATCTCTGATATGTATTGTATGATTGGTACAATGGCAAATGTACAAAAATAAATTGGTATGTCAAATAACACATACAAATTGAGAACCGGCATTAATTAAAATTAATTAAATTCCGTTTATTTTAATGGCCTTTTAGCACAACCTGAAGGTCATTACACACATTCCAACCCAACTAAAACAAAATGTCAGTACAAAATGCAACAGGATTATACTTGATCATTTAAACACATAAATTATTTCTGATTGAAGATTTACTATTAAAGCAGGTACATCTTCTGCTCTTACCGCATTTTCTGCAATGGGATCACCATTGTACCATCTCTGCCAGTAGAGGGTGTCTACCATGTCCTCTTGGAGCCAGTTCCATAGATCATCAACGGTCGTGACATTGGTGAAGGGATGAGTAGTCCTGGATTATGGGAGAGAACGGTCATTCATTCCTGTGATTATTTAGCCAGAGATGAATTTGTAATTGATCTTTATTTCATTCATCATAAAACATCATAAAACATCATAAAAACATATAAAATACGAAACATAGCATACAACTTAAAGAGAAACATTTACAATAGAATACAACAACAACAAAACTGCCATATGAATGTGGGGACAACTAGGAAAGCCCATATAGCTGACGTCTGTGGAACATTATGGATAATATTCCCTCTCTATCTCATCGAAGGTTATATCAAAATTAATTTCATGCCCAAGAGCCTAAAACCTTTGATAGACTGAACTGCTGAAGGCACTTTGATGGTTGAAGACACTTACTTGAGAAAGATCTGATTGACGGAGTTGTTGAGGGGACCGTGTAGGGATGTCTCCTTGCCGTATGCCATCCACAGCACACAGAAGATCAGAATAAAAAACAAGATCACATCCCTGGAGAGAAAATAAGATAAACCGTCTCTTAAACCTCATCTTGAATTCTGATAATGACATTGCCTTTACATTAAAACTTGAGTCAGCATGTGGTAAAGTTATGTAAATGTATAGTACATGTATAAGCTCTGTGAAACATTTATCTTCAGTCACTGAAACAGAAATAGTGATAAGCATTTTTCATTCTCTCAATTCAATTCAATTCAATTCAATTCTTTTTATTCATCCAAATTCTCAAGAATTTGTGAAAACTTGTTTTATTTATTTATTTATTTATTAGTCTTTTTTCAGTAGGGTGGCTCCATCAGTAGTTAAATGCTGTTTTGGTCGCACATTGTAAAAATACGTAATATATATATATGAAAAACTATATCGTTGTTTTTCATATGTATATTACATATTTTTACAATTAAAACCATTAAAATCCCTAATTTGAACCCTGGACTAAACATTATAGTTGAACTTTAACCCCCCTACAATATATATTTGAAGCTGTAAAGCAACTCAAACCATCTTTCATGAAATAAACCCTAGAGATGATTGGTCTGTAGACTATCTTTAACATCAGTAACTTAACCCTACGTCAACCATAGAATCAACACTATACTAGACTTTCACCTAAACCGACACCCAATTTAAGACCCTAATGCAACCTAACCCATCTTTGACAAAAGGAAGCAGAGTAAAGGTCTCAAGAGCAATGACTCTTACAATGGCAGACATTCTACTACAACTAATATTATAAAGTTTAATGAAATATGAGAACTTGACAATTTATCCTTTTAAGTTTTTTGTTCATTGTTATGTGTATTTGATTATTGATTATTCGTTGTCAGAAAGTACTTTTAGAATATTCTGTTCGTTACGTTACCCCCCAAAGTTTAATTGTATATGGAATGTAGAAGAAAACTAGATGGAACTTCGACTGCGCGCAGTCGAAAATGATGCCTCCGTCATAGAGCAATTTTACAAACCAAAACAGAAGAAATTTTTCAAATTCAAGTTCAATTGTAATCCATTAACAGGTTCACAGAATATCGTGATTACAAGCAATTTCTCATATACATATATGACCCTTTGATCTTTGACCTCATGACCCTAAAATCTACTCAGTTCATTGGCTCTGCAAGATGTCCTGAGTTAAATAGTAATCCATCTGTCAGTTCTAATGAGAATGCGTTCACAAGCTATTTTTGCATACATAATGAGCCCATGACCTTTGACCTTTGACCTCATGACCCAAGAATCTACTCAGTTCATTGGCTCTGCAAGATACATACATGATCTAAGTTTGGCAGGAATCCATCAATCTGTTCTAATGATAATGCGATCACAAGCTATTTTTGCATACATAATGAGCCCTGTGACCTTTGACCTAGTTACCCCAAAATCTAATCAGTTCATCGGCTCCGCAAGATACATACATGACCAAAGTTTGGCAGGAATCCATCAATCGGTTCTTCAGATAACGCGATCACGAGAACGGGACGTACGGATGGACGTACGTACGGACAGACGGACGTACGGACGGACGGACAACCCGAAAACATAATGCCTCCGGATACTTCGTAACGGAGGCATAAAAACAAATCAAATCAAAATCAAATTATCTGTTGAGAGCCAAAGGGCGTTAACTCACATTCTATAACACAGTCAACGCTCTTCTGTCTCTCTATAAATGCTATTGTACGATTGGAGCCAGAAAGGCGTTATAAAGATACAATGTCCCATTTGCAGCCAACATCAAATTCTGTAGAACTTTGCAGGAAGTATGAATATGTTACGTATGTCTTATCTGTGAAACTTAAACATTAGCAGTGTCCTAGTATTCAAATTATACAAGGAAACCCGTTTACCTTCTCGACTTCACTGTCAGACATTATATACCTCACTTAAGTAATCCAGCCATCTGATTGGTCGAAATTGCATTCATAAACTTCAACTGTTCCTGTAAAATTCCCGGTAACCATGCATAAAACATTTAATATTTTTAATAACCATGGTTATTAAAAAAATAGTTCAGTCTCCATGGTTACCCCATAGGTTTACATGTTAAAAAATGGTTTGAGCGATTGAGGATACCATATGTGTGCGAAGAATCGGTCGCTAGATTTTACCAATTTTGTAATACAACTAGCAGCTAACTCGGCCCACGGGACATCTCGCCCCAGCATCAAAGACTGGGTCGAAATGTCCCGACACGATTCATCGATCGAGAGATACCAATGTGTATATGTTTGTGCTCATTGTACATTTTAGACGATATGGCTGATATTTGTTCACATTCTTTCGTCCTGGCCGTTAATTAGCAGACTACTGGTATCTCTTGATCGATAAATCATGTCGGGATATCTCGATGGGGCGAGATGTCCCGTGGGGCGAGTTAGCCCGACTCCCTAGTAGGGCTAGAGGCCAGCGCAGACGACCGACTGTAGACCTCTAGAAGTCTACTACTACTAGGCCAAAATGGCTTAAGAAATGCTCCCAAGATTTTAACTTCTGGATGAGGATCACCAAAAAGGGTACGTGAAATCTTCCATAATTTTTTCAGTAGCCCTAGACTTCTAACTGTTAGATCTAGATTCTAGTACGCGACAACCAGATGCTGGTGATTGTAGTGATTTGTACGTCACGGACAGATGCAGATCCTTCCCGTAGAGATTACACACGGCTTACACACATCCCTATGGCTATGCATTTCCATTGGCCATTGCGCATTCGATTACCAGAGATTCAAACTAATAATATTGCTCGTGATCCTGAAGGTGATACTCAATAAGTGAGGTGTCATATGAAAGCGCAGGTTTTTCTCCATATTCCCCACAGGGCCGGCACACCCCCAAAATTGTAAAAATATCTTGCTTAGGCTAGTAGAATCTAGATCTAGCCTAGACTCTACTCTAGATCTAGTCTACTCTCAAAGAAACAATCATACAAAACAACCGTGCAGATAAACTAGAAAAAGGCCAAGGTGGTGTCATAATTTTTTCGGCATATAAAAGTATTAATGACTGCTTTGATATTCGAGAAATAGTTGTTTTTATACGCTCTCGGGAAGGTTACAATTGGGCTATTGCCCTCGGCACGCCTCGGGCAATAGCACAATTCTAACCTTCCCTTGAGCGAATAAAAACAACTATTTCTCTCAAAGCAGTCATTAATACTATACTATTGAGTGACTGACTGACGGTCCTCATTTTGGGTAATAACATACATAAAATGAGCTGTAAAGGGTAAATTAGCTTTTGTCTAAATCAATAACCCACTTCTTTTAATAACCAAAATCAATCTTTGCGCAGCACAAAAGGTACGAGGGTCTGAAAATCAGACTATTTACTAAAAGGATTGCAATTCCTAAAGTCGATTCAACAACTAAGGATCGTTATTTTCTGAAAAAAGACATTTTCAAGCCCTTTCGTTTTGAGGAAAGTTCTAAATTAATTTAATCTTTCAGATGCCGGTAGAATTAACATCTACATAAAATGGTATGATTTAACACCCTTCTGGATGTAAACAGACAATACATTGGATCAACACTTCATCCACGATGCAACCATGTAGAAGAACTTACCTTAGGATGGCATACATATGTTTTTCCTTCAGCATCTTCTCCTTGGCTTTCTGAAGTTCCTTGGGCTGAGGTGGGCGGGCAAATCTTAGATATCTTGACCGCTGACGGGCTGCAATCGCCTGAAATATTATCATTTGTATTGATAGAAATAGTTAGAATGCAAGACAGGTAACTAATATGATTGGCTACTTGTATATTTTTCAATGTATTTCCTTTTGTGTACCAAGTTATCTCTTAGTGTCTTACACTTGTATCCTTTCATTTGTTACATCAAAATCTGCCCAGGAAAGTCTTGAGATCCATTCCATGTCCCCCAAAGTTCGACATTTTCATTATCTTCTCTTTTCAATAACAGTTTCAACATTTCTTTCTCTATTTTCTTCTTCATTATTTTCCTTTGCTTCATTTTATAATTATACACAAAAAACACATAACGATGTATAAATATTGCAAAATGAAAATCCTTTGAATGTAATTATTAGCCCAATAGATCTTAAAGAGTAATAGTGAGGGACCTCATTATTTACTCTTAGTCTCAACTTCCTAAAAAGAGAAAGGACAATCATTAAAACCTGTTCAATGTTAAATGAAAGCCCTCAAGATCAACTAGATCAAAATCAGTCCTTAAGAAAATATCATGAAATATTTAAATGAAAATCACAATGAAATTTAAATTTCTTATCAATATAAGATGGGATAGATATTGACTGACCTTTGATAGATCTTGCTCATAGAGTTGAACTCTTGACCTATGGAGCATCCGCCGGTCAATCAGATCTGTGTTGTCGTCATAGTGATCAAATATCTTGATGTTATTACTGTGTTTCCAAGCTTTGCCAATGGTGAGCATGGCCATCTGTGGGAAAACAAAGCACAAATTTATTTATGGTGGGTGCAGGGCCTGATATAAATATATGTCTTTTATTGGAAATGTAAGCTTAATGAAACAAATCTTTTCCACTGGGTCACAACGATTGGCTTACGGAATAACCCTGAACCACATCCACGTGCTAATTTCAGTGGTCCTTCATATTTCTTTACTATTTTATACTGGAAGTTATGGTACTCCACTTTTAATCCAAATATATAATGGTATTAATGGCAAGTCCTGTGGAAACAAGATTCCCTAATTACCCCTGATACTTCTCTCATGGAGTTTTGACCTTCCAGGATTATGGAAGGATGTGTTTTACAGAACTGAAAAGCATCCATAAGGCTTGTTCGGATATGTCATGGTAAACTGTGACGGGTATTACACTTCGAGTCATCATAAAAACTGCAGTGGTTTGGCTGAATCATGTCTGAACAAACCTTTAGCAAGTCATCCTGTGGATACATCATTTGAACACACAATAATCTATACATGTAAAATGAGGACTACTTTATCCTGGGGGGAAATGAAATCTCCTAATTTTTCCCTGATATAAGTGATTTTTCTTGAATAACCTTGCTTTTCCCTGACTGGAAGAGTAGCAAACTTCATTTCCCTGGTTTTTCATGAGAGACTTACCACAGTAGGTTGGGTTATGAAGATGCATTGAAGGAATGAGAAGTACATAGACTGCATCCAATAGATGGCTTGGGCATAGCTGAACCTAAGAAAAAAAGTAATTAGCAAGAAAATGTAATTATAAATAATAATAATAATCTTTTAAAGTCCACTCCAAATGTTATTAAGTTAAACCGAAAAATGGAAATTCTTTTTGCCCGATTGATCATGAGCCCGGCAGCCACTGACCAGCTCCAGATGACATAGAAATAAGCAATTTGGATCGAATGATAAAATGTCTGCCTGTTAAACAAAAGATTGTCGGCTCAAACCCTACCTAGGAGGATGACTTAAAGCCCACATTGCGTATTAATATGCCCCTCCCCTGTTTGATAGATGCAGGCTAGGCTACCGTGGAAAACACCCCATCCCTTCAGATAGGATGTTAAATGGAGGCACTTTGTAGAGGAGAGTCACCACCTCTGCACATTAAGAACCCACTGCACTATTCACATCCCAGTAAGAGGAAACCGAGCGTAGTGGCCCATCTGCAAGTACCAATTAGTTATACCGGAAGGGGAGACCACAAGATTACAGTGATTACAGGCAAATACTTAATAATAATAATAATGATATTACTGGTAGTTGCTCTTCCCTGACAAAGAATGTTAATATTCTGCTAAAAATGTCAAATGTAGAAATATAATATTTTGATTCAATTTGATTCTATTTGTTTCTTTATGAAACGAAACAGGTACATTGAAAAAGTTATTACTCCAAATTTGTTTATCTAAAGCCCAATTTAACAACAAAACAAACTAATAAAACCCTGTATTTTGACTTTTTATTATGGATACAGCACCTAGAGAAAGAGTAACATACAAATAATAATATAATAATAATAATATTCTGCTTTTATATAGCACCCAATACATCGATACAATGATGTTTTTGAAGCGCTTTACAGATATATTATTACCCCGGTCATAGGATTCAGGTTTACCCGCACACAATGTATGCACATTCTCCACTCCCTGGGGAGCATTCTGACTGAAGAATAGGTACTTACTTAAGACCAAGCACAATGGTGATGACAGACGATGCAATCACGATGAAGATAGACCCTCCCCATGCAACGAAATAGAAGAAATGTGGGAGCCAAATCTTGGGACTCTTGAGTTTCTTGTGATGCATGGACGGGATGGGATCGGTGTCGATGGACTCCCAGCTCTCGGTTAGCTCTGGCGAGGTCAAATCACTATTTGTGAACATTGGCCTGAATTAAAGGAAGAATGGTGATAACATTAGACAGCCCAATTTTTAAAATGATGTCATCTGAACTAAGAACCATACAATCAATACATTAGCATATATATATCTACTCATTGTATTTTTCTAAGGCATCGTTTAACAATGTTTCCAGTTTTACAAATCTCAGATGCATGGCCCAATGTGTTATCAGGGTCTGTAATATGGTGTAATATTGAGACCCTAACAAAATTGTGCTTCAAAATTACCATGAACTGCCTCCAATAAATACAAATCTAAAGGTTTTAATTATGATTGCAGCATGAGCTAAATCCAGGACTTTGTTTAGAATCTGAGGCAAAGATACCCAATTCCTTTAACCTTTTCAGGACGGTATTTAGTTTTAGGGCTAAATTGATCACATCTTGTTATTTAATTTTGTAACAAACATATTTGTCTTTTTTCACTATATTGATAGAATCAAATGCAATATCTCTGAAAACAATATACATGGGCAGGAATGTTGTTGAAAAGTTTCTGAAAAATGCCAGTTTTCTTGAAAAACAATGAATTTTAATCACTCAATGTGTTGTTATGCATTCACCAACTCCATTCAATAACAATGTGGTTCTACCTCTGTGTGTGGTAAAATTATGATTTTCAACAGTTAAGCAGTTTGCATTCTAGATGCGTCACTACATTTCACTAAGCTGTGTGTGTGTGTATGTGTGTATTGGGTTTTTACAGACGAGTATCAATCAGACATGATTATTTATGTCTGGGGACCGACCTTATAACGTCACCATCCGAAAGACGTGACTCAGTTTCGAACCTGCGTCCTCGGCTGAATCAGTTTGTAACTTCCATTCTTAGCTGGATTACAGGCGCACACAACAATGCCTAGTTGGCTAATTAAGCTACCTTATCTTGTGCTGTATACATTTAACATTCTTCTTTTCAAGCATCAGCTGATTGAAAACATACCTAAATCTGTCTTCTGATGAAAGTTCACCAAATCCGCTGGAGTAGCTGTGAGCATCAATACTGGACCTGCTACTCTCATTCTCAGACAGGTGCTTGAAGATGGAACTCTGAAATACATCAATAAAAAAGGTGACAAGTTAACAGTTTTACAAATTGTATGTACTAGAAGTTTGTTGTTTTCCAGCATGATATATACCGTAAATCTCTGTGTATAAGGCGCACCTTTTTGCCGCCGAAAAAGTTTTTTTTTTTTTTTTTTTATAGTTTCGATTTATGGCGCTATGCCTGGCAATGTCTCCCAGCTCAGTAATCAGTGCGTTGACTCACCATTCGGAAAATACAACAACACTAAAATTTGTCTGTCATCTTGGTTTGAAAGTAATCTTTCTAATAGATCTCAATATGTAGTTTATAATAATAATTCCTCAATTTTGTTAATATAACAAATGATGTACCACAAGGTTCTATCCTAGGAACTAGGTACTCTATTGTTTTTAATTTACATTAATGATCTTACACATTTTTCTAAAAACGACATTGTTACTATTATTTGTGACAAGTTTACAAGCACAAATCAGCACCTTTAACTGCACCTCGATGTTAAATGAAGGTACTTCCCCGCGTGGGTTTTCGGCAACAAAACGAAACCAAAAAAAAAAGAAGATTTTTTTTTTTCTTTTCTTTTTCCCTCCCCAAAATAGGGGTGCGCCTTATACACAGGTGCGCCTTATACACGGAGATTTACGTATATTGAAATTTTAAATTCATCGTATAATTCTGAAACACTGATGTCACTGTGTTTTTTCATTTCGGCACTAATATCCTTTGGCAAGATATTAACTTGCCCTTGCTACTCTCCACCCAGGTGTTAAATGGGTACCCGATAGGATGCGACCATCATTGTTGGTCAAACAGTTTTTGAGCGTCAAGTAACGCCTTGCTGGAATGCTCCCCAGGGAGTGGAGATTGTGCACAGTGTGTACACGCAAGCATTGAATCCAATGACCGGGGTAATAGTATATTTGTAAAGTGCTTAGGGACATTTGTGATAAGCGCTATATAAAAACTAACTATAAATATTATTATTATTATTATCAAAGTCAACATGATGCAAGTGCGTGGATATCCCCTTCAAACCCAGGCATTTGTGCAGTGTCTCATGATCAGACAACTGCTCTAGCAACATTTACCCTGAGCTTCACTTCATCAAATACAGTTAGAATTTGAGCTACAATGGCATTTTAGGTACAGGGTTAGTTAGGGTTAGATTTTGGGTTAGGTACACAGTTGGAGTTAGGTACAGATATTGCACAATATTGATCTTGGAGCAATTGACCCTACCACAAATATGACAGTAGATGGTGACCTTCCTCCCAACATGTGCAGGTCAGCACATTTGCAGAACCTATACCGGTGAAGAACACCCCTGATGATTTGATCATCTATGTAGGCACCATCATAATCTGTAACTTATAGTTTATTGGTCCCGAAACTATCATTTCTATCAAATTTTTCAGTTCTTGGCCCACTGAATTTGTGTGGGAACCAGAAGTCCCTTTGTAAAATGTACCCAAGGCCAGTGCTGCCCTCTATGGCTGAATAGCATAGCTGCGGTAGCAAGAATTGCCACTGGAGGATCGGTCAAAGACCTGTGAAAGGTGAACAGTGAAACCCACCTTGTGTCTATGCTTCCACTTCTCCCTGGCCCATCTCTGAAGGTTGTAGAGCTGTGCAGCGGTTTGTTCTTCTGGGTCTAATGCATGCACACAAAAAACATGATGAAAATGAAAATTACACTATTTGCCTTTGCTTGCTGTATCATGTTGTAGTGGAGTGATATAGCACTTGACTGTAACAGCAAAGGTTGTAAGTTTGCTTCTTGACACGTCACTAATGTCCTTTGGCAAGACATAAATCTACATTTGCCACTCCATTCACCGGAGAGAAATGGGGAACCGGTAGGATGACGAAAGCCTTTGTGACGGATATTGTCATATGCCCTCTTGGTGACCATATGGTAGGAATACACCCCAGAGAGTAGAAATGGTGCACACTGTGTCAGTGAACAAATCCAACGACAGAGGTAATTATAATTTCTGTCAAGCACTTAGAGATCGTATTCTGTATTACGCGCTATAAAAATCCAGATTTATATGATCATTCATCCCCCAATACAAACAAGGATATCTGGAAGTTATCAAATGTTATGACAAGTTCAGCACACCTGGGGATGGATGGATAGTACATGAATTCCTCAGGGGCCAGTTTCTCAAAACTGTCATAAGTCTAAGTTTGTGCGCATCCCATAGAACGCTTGTTAATTCTATAACACACATTTCAATGGGAAGTTGGACTTTTGGAGGTTTGGAGAAACAGCCTCCAGTTCTTTATCAGAAAGGAGATAGAACAGGAGATAAGCGGACAATATCAGTGACATCATAGCAAGGGATCTAAAAAAGTATGTTCTTCTTACATTTTTGCTATCATGAGCTGGGTACTACAAATTCCTGACTGCTAACTAAATACACAAGATGCATATGTAAGGTACATGAATTCCTGCATGTGTAAATGAAAATCTGAACGTAAAAGACAAAGGAAAGCAGGTTACCGGATTCATTCTTGTTGCTAGATTGATTCTTGTTGCTAGATTTAATGTGCTTGAATAGCTCTCCAATTTCTCCAGGCATTCGCCAAGGCTACAATAGAAGAAAAGAATGATAAATAAGGAGAGAGCAAGATATTAAATGCATGTATATCTTTCAATCAGTATCATTGCATAATTAGTGGAGCTGATTTGATACTGTTGCAAAATTGTGTTCGTAATGGTATTTACATCATTACAAAATGTATTACTTTGATTCAATGAAAGCAGATGAATATTTTTAATGATGGAGAATTTCTGACCTTTGACCTCCGAAAGAGCATGATGAGAGGGAAGTTTATCGGAATGGCGACGAGAGCTGTTACAATGCCAACAAGCACAGCTTCTCCAGACACGTCAATGACACCGAGCTCAGAGTCCTGTCCATTGAAAGAAAAATTATTACATCATTATTTACGTATGATTTATGCATTGAATGGAATCAATAAAAAATATTGAAAAAACAAAAATTACAGGAGTACATCACTGACATACATGTACATGCACTTTGAAATATAGTTCTACTTTATTTGAGCAAGGTCATATATATGCCAACTAGCAACAGAAAATAAGTGGGTATGGCCTTAAAGTTCAAACGACCAACTGGTAATGAAAACATAGCGGGACAAATGCAGGACCACGCAGTGATTAACATGATTTCATTGGAATATCAAAAATATCAAACCTGCTTCAGTTACCGCCTGTATAGAAGGCCCACCTGTCTAAAAAGACCACATTTTTCCCTTGCGCGTGGTTTCTCATTGAAATCTGTACTAAAAGAACCTGTACATCAAGCCCACCTGCCTATAAAGATCACTTTTCACGTTTCTCTTGAGCGGTCTTTAAATACAGGTTCCAATGTACCTGTAACACAACATGTGTTTTTCATGTGTCAATTTGTTCAATGTGTCACAATTTAATAGTTTTAAAATTACACAATTTAATCCTTTGCTTACGGGAACCGGGTTGTCCCTGTGTTAAGCCTACAGGACCTATAAAATTCAGTAGTCAACGGTTTAATCCTCCTTTACAAGTCCAACCTACCTCTTTATCAAGCTCCTGATACCACAGGGTGTTAACACACATGAAACCCATGGAGATACAGAGACAGCAGGTGAGACGTTGCACCCGGGTGAAGATGCTGTACGGTGGCCGGGTGAAGACGGAACTCCACAAGTAGTAGTCTGCAAAGTACTGGGCCCCCTTGGCAAAGAAAGCCTGAAGATTGCAAGGACAGTCATGGAGAAAGAAATGAGTTAACTATTTAAAGTCGCTCATGCCTGGGTATGTAGAGGGCAGCACAACTGTTTACGCACAGGAGCGTAATACCCGTTGGCTCAGTATTTTGTAGTGATTGCCAACTTGCCTGCTTCACGAACGATTATATACCCACGCATGAAACATCTTTAATTTCTTTCAAACTCAAATCTAAGCCTCTCAGATCGTATTGCAGAAAGAAGTTAAACTGGACAGGATAAAGCTATACTACTGAATTAATGTATTCAAACATCAGAACATCATTGGAAAAAAATCATAATCGAAAATACAACAATTAATTGATTTTAATCATAACATTCAAGAGGTATGGTTGGTGTGATGGGATGCTATTAGGAAATACTGTTCTTAAATACTTATGACAATTAAACCTGGGAAACTACCACATAGACCATAAATCTTTAGAGAATAAACAATTTTGGATGGTGCTAATAATTCTTATAAGTCTGTGTCTAAAGGTTAATTATTCAATGGGAAATAGGTGTCCTTGGGGGTGTTTCACAAAGATATTAAGTTGAACTTAGCTTTAAGTTGGACAATTATGGAAAGTCGTTGGCATCTTTGAAAATATTTTATTAAAGTTATTTTAAAAGGCATAAAATGTTGATTCAAATCTTTCATATTTTCTATTATCAAGGAGATTTCATGTTCTTGATGTGGAATTTATGAAAAGTCTATATTCTTGAATTTTTGCTTTTGAATATATTTTATTTTTAAGCTACAAATGGCTCTCCATAATGTTGAAGTCCAATTTTGACTTACGATCTTTGTGAAACACCCCCAGGGGTGTCATTGGGTTGTTCTCAAAATCAAGAAACAATTATAATGTCCTTAAATATCCTTGAATCATTTGGCAACTCTTACCTTTGTGAAGCCAACCCCATCGTCCACCACGAGCAGCTCTCGTTCTATCTTCCCGTCGTCCTCCTCCACCGCGAACCAGCGCTCGCAGATAAAGAACCACTTCTGCCCGGTCAAGAGGTCACGTATGGAGATTCTACTCAGGTACCAGCCTGGTGACAGTCCAGCGTTGTTGTGCCAAAGCTGGAGCCGCTGGATGTTTCCAAGAGACTCTGGGACACTGGAGAATCACAGAAAGAACGATATGAATACTTTGATGGATCTCAATGATACTCACAGCTCCTAGTGAAGGGGCATTATTATGCCGTATGTGTACCTGTATATATCGGGGGGTCAGTGACACAAAGATGTAACTCCATTTGGCCATTTCGAGAAAAAGTGGTTTAAAGAGTTAAGTCTATGTTTCACTAGCCATTGACGGTGGTCCATACAATTTCCTGAAAAGCCCATATTTTTCTGAACATTTTGATATCAAATACTAATTTTGGCACAATATGGAGTTACGTCTTTGTGTCACTGACCCCTCGATATGTTCCACAAGGAAGAGGTGCAATGGCTCAGTGGTTGAGCAGTGGTCTCATAACTGAGAGGTACCGGGTTCAAAACCAAGTCAATGTGCTTGTGCCCTTTGGAAAGGCATTAGTCCTCATTGTCAAGTCCCACTGATCGGACTTAAAGCGGCCGGTCCCCTTGTTGCTCACTAAGACAACCGTACACATGCTTTCTTTAATAGCAGTCAGGTAAATCAATCATCAAACAAATACATTAACAGTGGTGAGATACAGTGTTGTAGCTAGGGGAGTTGCTAGTAAGGTACCAGCTTTATGACAGCCCAGGATTGTTGTGCCATAGCCAAAGTTGTCGATTGTTGCCTAGAGATTCCGGCACACCGACCAAACACAGAGAAAACAGAATCAATGATTGCCACTCTCAAACCCTGGTGAAGGGACATTAACCGAATCTGTGCCAACACCATTTATTCTTTCCTTGTCATAAACAAACTTCAAAGTGTTACCCGTTACAACAATAACTTTACGTACATCAAAACACATAAATCAGTGCATAAAATAAATTAAAATTGAACAAAATTAATATTGAACAAAATTGAATTGAAACAAAATTAGAAAAGTGCGAGAAGAAAAAGAAAATGTTGAACATTTCTGGAAAAGGGTGAGGGTTTCAGGAACACTGTTACGTGTACAGGTTCCTAGATTTTTCCTAACTTGTTTTTAATTACAAGATCAAGCATGTGATCTTTATCTACTGGGTGCGAGCCAAACAATTTCTCCACAACATGTACATGGTCTTTCAATAAACAAAGGGAGAACTTGGTGATGTCAAAAACAAATAATTGTGCATGTCAAAGGATTGCATAAGAATTTTTTCACAGAGAACTCAAACAGAGAAGTCATCCTATGCTATCAAAACAACCCATTTCACTGCAGTGAGTAAAAGGGCATGGATTTACGTGCTAAACAGGTCACACACATACATAACAAAAATCATGATCACACACAAAAATAATCCAACTCACACCGAATAAAGTGATTTTAAACTTACTTTATAAACAGCACAATCATATTTGACGGTCCAGTGAAAACAATTTTTAAAAGGGTACAAATAATGCTTTTTAAAATATGTTTTAGGAGAACGTAAAATTATCATTCACACTGAACAACATTTACATTCATCTTTGATTTATTGTAAAGGTTAATGAACATCATCTCAAGGAACTCAGTAGAAGTGACAAAAAATTTTACTCATATGAATTTACTCACAAGAGTACATGAATGATTCAATAACCATATGGACAAGATGATTATAATGAATATACAGTTAACAAATAAATTATTTATACCCTTAACAAGTTTTTGTAATTATTGAAGAATGTAAAAATGATTTGCCCCCAATTTATGTTTGTTGAGAATGTGCTGTATTGAAGCTTATATTGTACACCTTAATTCCACTAGGCCCTAATTAAACCAAACCACCTTTCATTCTTGAGTTACAAAAAAAACACAAAAACATCAAATTTACAAGGGGCATGAATAATTGATTTGTTAACTGTACTTTGTCTTTACTGCAGTTACAAACTGCAAACACACGAACCCACATCAGGGATGTGAGGTTGGGGTTGTAATTGTTGTTGGGTTTTGAAATAAATAAATAAATAAACATACCTGATGATGAATCTATCTCTGGAGTTATTCTCAAAGATTGGTTTATCCTCACAGATGAGCTCTTTAGTCTCAGAGTGACCTTCCTCTCCGTGCAAGACGATGCTGATTCGCGCCGTCGTCCCTGCTCCTGAGCGGAAACCGGTCTCCACTGTGATGTCATAGCTGAATGATAAGGATGAAAAAAGTGGAAAATTTTCAAATATGCATACACTGTACCTACAGAATCTTAAGATTGGACAATTAAGAAATCTCTCAAAGGCAAGATGAGAACACAGTGTACTTGGTATGTCCTTTCATAGACACTTTCAGACAAAGAAAGAAATCTTGTGCTCATGACCTTCGAATAGAAATCACTCCTCCCCCCTAAAAATGGTTGGTTGGCAGCTTTGGTTATGCAATACAACCTACAAAGGATGTTATACAACCTACAAAGGATGCCGCAGAAAAAACAGATACAGGTCAGTCCATATGTAGAGATGTAGAGATGTCGTGGCCTAGTGGATATTAGTCACCAGACTGTGGTTCACATGGTTCGTGGTTCAAGTCCAGCCGCGACACTGATGGCTTTTGGCAAGACAGTTATTTACATTTGCCACACTCGACCCAGGTGAGGTAAAGGGGTACCTGGCAGGAATTAATTCCTTGAAATGCTAGAGCGCCATAATGGCAGCCATGCTAAAGCTGGGGTAATAATTGTGGAGTGCCAGGAGTGTCAAGTTTGACAGACATAAGCACTATATAAGAACCCACTATTATTATATTATTATTACTATGGAAAAACGATTTGAAGTATGTTTAAAGATAACTTTGTTCTCACAGAATCAAACGAAACTTACACTGAATGTTCAAGAATACAAATAAATGACATGTGCCAAACAATTTTGGAAGAAAATGTATACTGGCTGAGTAATGAGCATAGGACAAGGAAATCAAGGTAGTACTAGCCCCGACACCATGTGTGTTGTCCCATATATAGCTTTCTGTGTACAGTGCTTGTTACTTTACCAAGACTCGGTCAAATTTATTATGATTTTGATGACTCCAGAACCTTGCAGTGCACACCAATACTTACATGCTACATGATCAACTGTTTCTGATCCTTTCCACACCTTTTCTTTCACAATGCAATCGCATTACCAGTACTAAAGTTTATCTTTAATCTTTTGATCCTGTTCACACTATTTTTATCAATCTAACTGTGTGAAGTTAAGTTAAAGTATATTCACATCTTCTTAAGATATTAGAATAACAGAGATGCCAACTTTTGGAAAACAGAAATAGGGAGGATTTGTAACACCACATAATGTACGCGTAGCGCACATGTCGAGCGCGTAGCGCCCGACCCATGCGGCCGGGGTCCAGGGCCCTGGAAGCTCTGGGGTTCTAGATGATCTCTGGTGCAATCTGAGCCTTATTTCGCAGCATTTTACATGTGTATTTAGTTAAATAATTCCCACTTTTTTTAAAAATAAATTACAAATTGTACAAAATGCATGATGAATTCCTTTCAGACTTCCGAATACACGGGTACTTGATACTGTTTCGGTCTTATACTTCTGAGACCATTTCTTGGTCTTCTTTTGCTGATTTTCCGCCATTTGGATTCTGTGTCAATATCCATGCACTGGTTACAGCGATCCATATGCTGAAACAATCTTTTGCTACTTTGTCTTTTAACATAGTGGAAATACTACATGCTAAAGTTAACAGACGATATTTCTCATTCAATTCACAGATATATATACTGGGGGGGGGGAAAAAAAAAAAAAAAAAAAAAAAAAAAAATCATTTTTTTTTTTTTTTTTTTTTTTTTTTTTTAAATCGGGAGGATAAGGATGGAAATCGTAAGGTCGGGAGTTGGGGTGAATTATCGGGAGCCTCCCGATGAAATCGGGAGGGTTGGCATCTCTGGAATAAGAATATATCACAACTACAAATATATGCAAGATCTTAACAAATAGTTGAGCCGTAGGGTTTTCACACACTTTAGAATGTTCCAAATTCTGAGGAGATATAGTTCCTTTATGTTTTTAATCTGTATATTTTGTTTGCAAAACCATGAAAGTTATAAAGAAGGGCTCTTTTGGCTAGACATCCATGAAATGAATTAGGAGGGGTGGTTTTGTTTATTATTACATCTGTCATTGTAGAACTAAAGGTACATTCTTAAGTTTGTTTCAATATCCTACTTGCAATACATAAATGAGTATTTCACTAAGGGGTCTCCTTGAAATGGTACCAATATTGGTGTTTCACAATGAACATTTCCCTTTTTCCCTGTTAAACAGTTAATAAATTGCACATAATCTTTTTTAATTTAAAAAGAGGTTATTTCAAATCTTGAAAACTGCCATTTGTTACAAGTTCTATTTCCCACAGGTCCTGTGGATAGAGCCTGAACTTGAATTTCATTCCATAATTACCCCCAAGCTTTCTTAAAGGAACTTGAATATAGACTCTGCACTCACTACTGCTTATCTCCCGGCTGGTTGTCCTTCAAATAGATCAATCCCTGCTTCTTCTCATCGTGACGATCGGCATAGTAACAGTAAATAAACAGCAGAGCATAGACTCCCAACAGCCCTGCCACAAACAGGTAGGTCACTGGATTCTCATTGGGGCTGTAATTAAAAATGAAGACAAATCTAACATGATTGTTTGAAGCATTAACCCTTCGCTTAAAGGTAATACAAAGTTTTAGGAAATTTTGAAAATTGGGTGGATAGTGATTCTTTACAATTTTTATATATTTGGATGCCCCCGTGGATGTATTATAAGCACTAGAAAATTTAGCCCCTAAAACACTTTTGCTTTCAGCAAAAATTAATAAAATTTGTATAAATCACCCGATATGTAGCTGACCTTAAACTTGTGTGATTACCATCTGTTAGCTTACCAGTTTCTAGGGATACATTATTTGTGATTTTCTTTGAATGTCCACTTAAAAAAAAAAATCCCTTCAGTATTGCCCAAAAGCAATAACAAAACCTAATTTTCCGAAGATTATTACGTAAAAGCAAGGGTGAGAAGTAGAGCTTACCCAACAAAAAGCTGCATGTCGACAAAAGTGACGATACTGAGGATGGGGACGAAACTAACACCAAAGGAGCTGAGATGAGTACACAGGCACTGCGTGGTAGCAAAGGTGGATGATGAAGAGGTAGAGCATCCTTCGGGAGACCAACTCACTGCAAAAGAGGAATAACAGAAAACGTATTTTATCAAACCAATTTTCAATGTATTTCATTTTAATGTATTTTTTTTAATTTCAGTAAATTCAAGTTGTTTCAGCCTTTGGCTGCTATTTTGAATGATTAAAAAAAAAATACAATTAACTGGTTCAAATCAAAATTTTAAAAATGGTTGATGATAAGGACGTTTGATGAAAAATTGTTTAACCTGACTGCTAAGAAAGCATTACACATGCTTGTAAGTAAGCAATCGCAGGACTAATGGCTTTGATTCCTCTCATGGGGACTTGGAAATAAGGATTAATGCCTTACAAAAAGGGCACAAGCGCATCAACTTGGTTTCAAACTCGGGACCTCCCAGTTACGAGACTACTGTTCTACCACTGAGCCATCACGCCTGATTTGATAAAAAAAAAATTATATTAATAATTTGTTCAAAATGAAATCTAAAGAAATAATTTCTCTCTCACCCTCTGAAGGATCCCAGTAGAGACACTCTCCCCACCACATCTTGAGTAGGTACTGCCTGGTCTGGTCTCCGTCCTGTCTGAAGACCGTCTCCCCGAACTCACCATCCACGAGGGCCAAGTAGTAGCGCCCAGAGACTGGTAAAAAATAATATTACATTTCATTTATTTATTGTCAACATTTCAGTGAAAAAACTTGCAAATACAAAATAATTTACATTATAAAATACAAAGGAATACATACTTAACAAGACAAACATACCAAAAAATTAAATGACAAAAGGGGGAAATATTAAGTAAACATGGTAAACCAGTATGAGGAGGTGGAAAAACAAAAGCAAAGTTGCCCATTAGGGTTAATCCCCAGATTATATGTCACATCATAAACATTGTAAGCAAGGGGGGTGTCATTGTAATATTACCACTACTGGGCTAAGAAGAGAATTGCATAATTAACAATATTTGTGTTTGGATATTTTTTGTTGTTGTTGATAGCTTTGTAGTTTTTAATGTAATCTGTAAATCCATTCCAGAGGATATGAGGACATTATGGCAAAAACAAGGACAGATTTGAATCACGTGGTTGCAATCAAGAGACAACAGTTTATCAAAGTCCTGATTGAACATAGACCGGAGGAAGAAATATGAGGATAGGGAAGGAAAGTAAGTGGAAGAAAGAAAGGAAGGGGGAGGGGAAGGGAAAATGAGAAGAGGAAGAGAGAAAGGAAAGAGGGAAGAGGAAGAGGGAATCGCAGAGGAAAAGAAAAGGAGAAAAGAACAGATTGCAATCACTCAATGTCACTGCTGCCGTTCACTGTTAGATACCCCACAAACTGGTTTTACAAAATACAAGCATGCACTGGCTGCATGGCTTCACTGTGCTGATACGTTGCGCATACACATGCAAAGGTGGCAATTTTTCTGTGTGATGTTGAAAAATTGGCAATTTACCAAATTCGTGACAAATAAAACTCCCATGAAAATAACAATTTATACAGTTACATTTTTTAATTAAAGTGACTCAGTAACATTGCCTCACATTCTGAAACAAAATCCAAGATTTAGCTTATGCTTCAATCATAATTATAAACGTTTAGGTCAGCTAGGAACCCCATGACTTTTACAAGCCGATCGCTTGTCTGATTATCAAGATATTTATGATTGGAAATCAAAATTTCATTTCTTGTTTTCCTAACGGTTTTTATAACACTACAGTCTATTGAGGAAAATGGGTAACACCGGTCACTCAAAGATTTTTGCGTTTTGAGGCACTTCATGATCATTTTGAAGCGCAATTTTTTTAGGGCTTCGATATTACACCATATCACAGATACTGATAACACGTAGGGCCATGCATCTCAAATTAACATTGTTAACTGATGCCTTTAAACAAGATAACACATTTGTGATTCATTGTCAACCTCTGGCTTACCATTGAAACTGTCAGGTGATAGAAATATATCTATGCTGTTGATGTCGTCATTGTGGTTCCAGCAGCGGTCATACTTTGTAGGAGTCGGCTCCCCTCCATATCTGTGCGTATCAAAGTGAATCGGTGCAAAGATAAAACCATAGTAAGCACTAGCTATGCCATCATTAATTAAGCTTTTAATATACAAATAGGGGGGGGGGTTTCACAACCACTTTAAGTTGGACTTAACTATGGCAGGCTGTTCTTGCCACTGTTTTGCTCTCACCATTTACTGTCATTGGTCTTTCAAGGGATGTACAAATCATGGTCACAAATCTACAGAAATATTATTTTTTGATAATTCATTTTTGAAGGAAAAAATATTATCTCAAGATCATAATGGTGAGAGCATCCAGTGGCAAGAACAGCCTGCCTTAAGTCCAACTTAAAGTCGATCTTAGTCTTTTTGAAACACCCCCCAGGTATTACAAATCAGATCTTATGAGCAATCACTTCACATATATTTCATTCTTAATTGCTTATTGTGCTACTAGTATTTCAATAGATCAACCGTGATTCATTAATCTATTCTAAGTTCAGATAGGCAACAGAAAAGAGTTAACATGCTGGATACATGATCATTATTAGGGTAAGTTGTGTCACTTGCTAAAAACAATGGAGTTATATCGAGAGCATCTGCGTGTATTTGCTGGTAGTTTCTTTTTTACCTGACATTAAAATTTAACTATTTCAAAGCCTGTCTGCGCTACTTGCACCCTCAAACAGCCAACAATGCCTTAGTGGTGACCGTTGATCCCCCATGGTCCCCTTTTTCTTATGTTAATTGAGAGCTGATTTGATGAGATAACCACCTGTCAGTGACCACACAGGGAGGTCTAATCCCTCTTGGCCAAACTAGTGCAGACAGGCTTTAATACCAAAACAATGTATTTTAAAAAGAGACATTTTCTCACCTCAGCAGAACTGTGATAGGGATGGGGCGCTGTATCGGAGTGAGCTTGATAGATATGTGAGCGCTCTGCTGGATGTTAGCTCTAGACACGTTGAACGAATGCACGCTCATGAAAGCAGGATCAAAGGTATAGTTGTAGGAAAGCAAAAGCTGTGGGGCAGAGAGGAAATAAAACACATGTAACCATGGTGGGCACTAGAACAGAGAGTAATGAAGGAAGACCAATTAATTTCAAAGAAACAACTTTGCATCCAAAATTAGGTCAATGGGAAGCAAGATAGCCACAAACAGGCGAAGAGTGAAGTATTTCTAAGATCAGGGAAATTTTCGTTTAAATTTAAACAGCTCGTTAACCCATTGACTACTAAACTCCCTTATCAAAATTAATAAATTAAGTTAAAAACAGTAGCAAACCAGGTTACTATAGTCAAATGGGTGTTAAAAATAACAAATACAATTTTAGCAGCTTTTAGAAAACTCTATTTACAAATCCAAATGATAATTAGTTAACTTGCAGGTTGCAATGTATACATCGACCTATAATTCTGAACACTCTAAAATCAATCTAAATATTAATGACTTGGACTTTTCAACTACATTAGATATTATTATAATAAAAAGGGTGCACATTTTATCATACAGCACAACTTGTATGGAGAAATTTGTGTAAACCAATATATTTGTAGCGGGAAATACTACAATTATAGTGTATGGCTACATTTGGCTCAAAAGATGATTCAATCCTGAAGATGATTACAAAACATTTCTCACCTTTTCTGATAAGTTGTCAATGTCGATGATGATTTCCTCTCCGGCAGGTAGATTAGAGACATTTACTAAGCTGTGTTCATCGTCATCGCAGGAGTATAGTTCTAGAGACGCCACAGGAGTTGTGACCTGTAGATGAGCCACAAGAACAAAATTAAAAAGTGATCGCTGCTATTATGGTGTGAGGGGTTTAAATGATTTCACAGATAATGCACGCATTAACCGCTGACATACAAACTTGGGCTATTCTGATATATGAAAGTCCCTGTAGTGATGCACTAGACCACGCTTTAATAGCTGGTTAATCAAGTTTGCTTCTTCACCAAAACTTACTCCGCCTCTACACATATTTACACATTCACGAATATGCTTGAATTTATTTGTAACAATAAGAATATTAAATGACTTTAGTTTTTCTGTCATAAATGATAAAGCAATCACAGTGAAGTCGAATTCAACATTTGAATAAAAGTCTTTTCAGCTGCAAGAAACAAATTCTGCATCTAAGAAATCTAAACTTAATATTCCACTATTAAAGTGTATTTGTTTTTATGAAGTTTCTAACTGCTCTCTAGATCAAAGGAGGATTCTCTTTTAATATTTAAAAGAATGCTCATGTGATTTTATGAGGGGTCCTACACTAATAATTGACTAGTTAAAATAAACAAATTTATTTTCTTTTGATAAATATGGAGCTGCATGCCATATTGTGTCAGCACCGCAATGTTTAACTATTGATCACTGTTTTACAATATTGGTTTCTGCAACTTTATTTGAACAGTGGGGTAAATACCCGATTTTAGTAGAATCCTTGCCTCTAAACACCACCACAAATACCATCATTGAGCATGAATTCATACTACTGAAGTCATATCACTTTAAACATTCCACTATCGACTTACCTTGTTGGCACCTTGACCCCACATGAAGGGGTTATCCACATAGGTCACCATGTGAGCATCGTAGCAGGGGCGATTCCAGCGGTACCTGTCGGTCCAACTCTCCCTTGCCCCAGGCTTGCCTACCAGGGCATCCAAGCCAGGAGGGAGGGTGAAGGTCGCACCCCCGGCCGAGAAGCTGGCTCCGGCCAGGGTGCCGAGTCTTGAACCCTGGAGGCTCAGCAGGAGACTGGTGAGGACCACTGCCTCGCTCTCTGTGGTCATGTGACCGAGGTGCACCTGCCAGTGAAAAAAGTACAGTTGTAAATGTAGCAGGTGTGTCGTTTTTGTCGTCCACAGCCTTACAACTCCTAAAGCGCTTAGAGACATTATAGATGTATTAAGCGCTATATAAAAGTGGAATTATTATTATTATTAACTCTCCAATATTTTAAGTACCCCACGGGTTATAATACAATATAAGTCAATATGTAGGCTATCCATAACAGCATTTATGTCTTAAATGAATGTACAGCTTGGAAACAATGTTCCATTTCAAATCGTAATTAGAATAATAGCATAGCGTAATGAAAGAGAAAGTTGTGACACATGCACAGGTACGCACTGAAGCAGAACTGCCAACCTCTGGAGTTCAAAAACTGTATTTTTTTTTCCAGAAAGTTGTATTTTACTTACAAAAGTTGCATCTAAAAAAAAAATGGATCAATGCCTCTTAAAATTCGTACATACATTTTTTGGGGTATGGATCATTGGTTAAATATGCATGATTTCGTCATGACTGGTGTGTTCGATGAACATCCTCAAATCACCAATGTGAGATGCTTGTAGGATACTTTACCGGACATAAAGGGCATTTTGCCGTTGAAAAATCGTATTTTAATGAGGAAAACCGTACTGTCGTATTTACTTCTAAAAATCAAGGAAATACGACTAAATCGTACTGGTTGGCAGGTCTGTTGAAGGTTCAATTCATGAACTCCAATTAATTCATTCCCGCATAAAATTTTCTATGAGAAGGAACTTTGTCCGCTATCCATGAATTGAACATTGACTGTGTGCATGTGCACATTTCACCATCATCTTTTTCAATGGATAATAGGCTTCAAGGAATGTTTTCTTCTTCAAATAATGTACATTTATTTCCCCTTCCCCTTGATGAAGAAAACTTTCTATCTCACATTTCTTTGCCTTTTCGAACAGCTAGACAACTTTGCGGTAGTCCCTTCTTTGCTCTCTATTCCTATTGAAAGTAGGCCTTGGAGTGGTTCAAAAATGACCTTACCAACAGAACCCAATTATTTTCTATTAATGATTTTAACTCAAGTATTGGATCAATAACATGTGGGGGTACCACAAGGCTCTCTTTTGGGCCCACTTCTCTTTATTATCTACATAAATGATTTCATAAATTCATCCACGGTTCTTTCGTTCCTACACTTTGCAGAAAACTCAAGACGATAAAAACCTTGAAAGTACACGAATCTATCTACTGGTAGCCCCACAGTAACCTTACCTGGAGCATGTCAATCATGGCCGTCACCATCTGCTCCGTGATGTCTCTGGAGTCTTCTGGAGACAGTGTATCATCTGTGTGGTTGTGATGGAACGACTCCAGGATGTTTGACGCCACCATAACCATCACCTCGAGAGCATCGCGGGCCAGACTGGGCTCCTCCCACCTGCATCGGGCGCTGGAGGTCGCCATGGTCGTTAGAAGGCCAGATACCTTCCTCTGGCAAGGGGCGTTCAGCTGGAATGGATATAGGAGGGGAGGAAAACAAAGATGAAGCAATGAATTGGAGTATAATGTAACCTTTTTGGTAAAGATTTTGCATTTATGGGGATAAATCAAGATCAGAGAGCCTGCCAGGGGCATCCTCTGGCACAATACAGAGTTCTGTGGTACAGGTTTTGTGGTCTAGTGGATATGTAACCCAACTGCCGATCACAAGGTATGGGGTTCGAGTCCCGCCGCGGCAGTGATGTCCTTTGGCAAGACGTCAATCTACATTTGCCACTCTTCACCCAGGTGTTAAATGGGTACCCGGTAGGATGCAAAAGTTAATGTGGTTGGATGAGCAAGTGTGCGCTTGTAAAATGGCGCCAGGCCGGAATGCCTCCCAGGGAGTGGAGAATGTGCATACATTGTGTGCGGGTGAGCCTGAAACGTCCCATACCAATCAAAACAGACAGGTATATTTCCCGTTCTATAGGTATAATCTAAGTCTCCCTAGACCGAAAACCAATAATTGTAAAAGAACATTTTATTACAGAGGAACTTCATTGTACAACAAATTACCAGCTAATACCTGTAGTGCTTGTACGATTCAAAATTTCAAATCCAATCTGACAATTTTTTTCACAATATCTTAGAAATGTGCTCAATAATCTGTTTACCTCTCTTTCCTTTTACTTTATTTGTTCAGGGTTCGTGCGGTTCTGTATCCCTTATAAAATCCACTGAATTTGAATTATAAATGTAAATTGAATTTATTAGACTCGAAAATATATTATACATGTTCAGTTATATCGTTTATATGTTTTGTTTAATGAAATGTTTACATTGAATTTATATAAATCTAATTTCCCCATGATTGTATAAAATATCTGATTTTTATGTAACAGCTTTTTTATCCGGACCCCATGGAAGAACAGGCGTATTTTGTTAATACGCCTGAAATGAGCTATCCGCCGTATATCTCATTTATGTATGTATTTGTATGTTGTGATGATTTTATACAGAAATAAAAACAAACAAACAATCTGATGACCGGGGTAACAATTTGCTTAATTCATACTGATTTGTTTGTATATCTTCTGATAAATAAGATTGAATTGAACTTAAGCCATTGCGTATGCTAACCAGGGCCCCGTCTTACAAAGATTTGATATCAATCGCAACTATGTCCATACGAAATAGGAGGCTGCAAACTTGCAATTGATTGGAGGACTTGTAATTGAATTTTGTGAGACGGGGCCCACACGATCCCTGTATAAAGCCTATGGGCACAAGAAAAATCAGCAGTCACCAGCTAAACGCGGTGACTACTGATTCATCTCTTTCCAATAGGTTTAGCACAGGAACTACCCAGTTCCCGTAGCCAAATGGTTAACTGCCTACCTCGTATGGTACGGAAGAGACCTCATTGATGGCGCCGACAACCTGAAGAATCTCATACTCGTCTCGGATTGGGAGAGCCAGGATCCCTTCCAGGAGGGCAGTGCGTATGACGCACCTCTCTGTAATGATCTATGGGAGGAAAAGTAAATGCAGAATGGTAGTCAGTATGCACAGGTATTTTTTTTCTCCATACGAACAAGGCACCGGGAAAGCAAAATGTTTTAGTGTTGGGAGCCCCAAATTCGCCCCAAATTTGTTTCATAATGTGAAAGAGGATGTCAATTAAGATACACTTATGCAAAGATTTCCCCTCAAAAAATGTATTTTTGAGATTGTAAATATCATTAACCCTATGTTAATTGTGGGGGGGGAGGGGGTCAATTTGACCCCCCCCCCCATGTAGTAATATAGCGAGTACTCCGGAACCACGGCAGATATAAAGTTTTCCTTTCATGACTATGTTATTTCGAGTCTTACGCATCTTTTAAAACAAAATCGGACATATAGTTACAAAGTCACATGACCTTTTGTCTTTGCATGTCAGCCCGAAATCGCTTATTTTTCTGATTTGTGTACGAAACATATAGAAATATAATTTTTCCTAAAAAGAGATAAAACATTGGTTCCTTGATCTTGTATGAAGTTTAGGTGTTTGTTTTGGGGTCAAAATAGTACAACTGTAATTAGAAATGAAATAAAACAACAACAAAAAATGAATACATAAGAAATTATTAAAACAAGAGATCAAATAAGGAATAACCTGGCTCTTCCAATTGTTATTATCGTATTAGTATTCCAAATGGTCTAACAAATATATGTAGTGAAAAAAAATTCTTAAATATAAATAATATATGATTTATGGGTAAAAATGTGAATTTCATGACCTTATTTGCATAAGTTACCATAAATATGCAAATGAGTGATTTTTCAAAAAATCAAAATTACCATAGTATTTTATACATTTCACGTGACATGCATGCAAATTTTTGCGGCGATCGGCTGTGAAACGGCCGAGATCTTGATCCCCCCCCCCCCACTCCCTGGTAAAAACCTGGTCTGAAATAGCCCGGCCAAAATAGGGTTGAAGCATGTATGATTGGTATCTTGATTGACAGATTGAGTTGTGGAGAAACACATAATAAAAATCTGAATAAAATGTATTACATTATACTATATCGCATCTTACATGGCAGTGATCTTTGTCTTCTTCCTCGTCTAAGACGTGCGAGAGCTGGTTGAGGAGGTGTGCCACCAAACGCACATGGGAGTGAACGTTGAGGTCATCGCCGTGGGCAACGTATACCGCCAGCATGCTGTCTCTACCCACCGACACCGCCTCCCTAAAAATATTTATTATTCATTCACATATAACAAGCATTACAAGATTCAACATTCATACATTTGATACATTGATAGAATGCATGGATACAATGATGGACTAAATAAGATTAAGTGAGATCTGACACAGGGGCTATTCTGTAAAACTTGCAATGGGTCATTTTCGTAATGTAACCAAATTGAATGCATACTTCGATCTAAAGTGTTGTTGGTAGGTAGGACAAACATTAAGGCTTGCCCTACCTAGCAATATGCATTCTGACTATTGAATTACAATTATTTGTAACAGATGAGTGAAATCAATTGTATCGAGGCACTTCACAAAGACGTTCATGTACCGGTATGTGTTAAATTTGGATACATTACGAAAACGGCCTATTGAATGAAGGCTTCCTACAATCACATGGAAATTTCCACACAGGTGATCAGAATTCAGAGTTTCCATTCAAAATAGATGCTGCATGCTTTCCTTGATTACAACTCTTTTTAATTGGCTTTGGTTGACCATTGGAAGAAACAGGAACTGCTACAATTGACTTCCGGTACACGTACAATGTATGTGTTCAAGGTACAGTATATTCCAAACAATGGGGTAGGTCAAGGTTTTGTAGACCATTTTGTAATGTAATGTATTGTACAGTGCCATGTTACAAATTATTGCATTCACCTGATTTGGATACTTGTATTTCAATAGTCAGAATGCAAATTGCAAACATAAATCGTGCTAGGTGGGACACACATTACAGCTTGTCCTACCTAACAACACGTAATGTAAGTAATTTACATTCTGACTATTGAAATACAATTATTCTTAAAGATAAACTTTAGTACTGGTCATGCGATTGCATTGTGAAAGAAATGGTGTTGAAAGGACCAGAAACAGTTGATCATGTAGCATGTAAGTATTGGTGTCCACTGCAAGGTTCTGGAGTCATCAAAATCATAATAAATTTGACCGAGTCTTGGTAAACTAACACAGAAAGCTATATATGGGACAACACACATGGTGTCGGGGCTGGTACTACCTTGATTTCCTCGTCTTTCTATGCTCATTACTCAGCCAGTATACATTTTCTTCCAAAATTGTTTGGCACATGTCATTTATTTGTAATCTTGAACATTCAGTGTCAGTTTCGTTTGATTCTCTGAGAATTCATTTTCTTTTTTTACCAGTACTAAAGTTTATCTTTAACAGGTAAATAAATAGTTTTTTAACGTGGCATTTAACACAGATTGTGAATTCAATTTGATTAAATTACGAAAATGGCCTATTAAGAGTTAATAGGAAAATTGCATACTAGTGAAACCTTTATACAATTGTAAGTTTTACACAACAGCCTCGTATCATATAATTGTTATCATTAACCTATCCAAAATAAGACAAATTATATCACAGTAACGATGAGTGGAATAAAAATGTATAACGACCCATATATCAAATAAAGTGCACCTGATATGAATTTACAGTATTATTTGGATTAAAAGTACATGTATATCTATTAAACACTGGAATAAAAAGAAAAGTGGTGTAAAAGTTTGAAAGAAAGATGAAACCTTTACAGACAAAACATGATTAATTGGTTCACTACAAATTAATGATGACGTACAGAATATGGACGAGAAAATACATTAGCAAATATTTATCATCTGAAAAACACAGTAACACCATTTACATTATGAACAAACAGTTAAATTACTTCAAAACATACAAGATACATGTAAATAAATAGAAACAAAGATAAAAATATACAGTATAAGAAGGAAAACAACATACAAATCTGAAAATGATTATGAAATGTGTACAATTTGTTTATAAAATACAAAGAACCCTACCCCCCAGAATGCACAATAATAAATGACTCGTTTTTTTCTTCTTTTCTGTATACCCCTTTTATTGGAATTGAAGATCGCACACTCAATTGTGCACTTCTCTCACTGTCAACTTAAAGATACTAAAGAATCAAAAAGTATTTGAAGAAAAAAATGACCTGATTCCCATATTTGTTGTTGTTATTGTTGTTAAATCTTATATGTGTCTGTAGTATAAAAATTTAAAAAGAGAAGTGATTGCTTTGAGGCAATGATTGGGTATACATGTCCAAATGTAGGCCTACTTTGTCCTTAATGTGGAATATCCTAGGCTATTGCATAAACTATATTTCCCTGTTTTGTTCAATCTGCAAAATTCAAGACATTCACGTTTGGTCCTAGAAAATTCCTTAAATAGGAAATGAAATAACTAAAGGTGCATCAAAGACCCAAGCTCATTCCTCCCATTATTTTTCTACATGAACCTAGAAAATTGACTCTTGTCATTTACGGTTATTGCCTCAAATTGTTACATCTTAAAATCAAATAAATTGATCTGTTCTTTACTTTTATTAATATTTGTTAACCTTAAAAATGGTTACATAGAAAGAAACTGTTCCAAGACATTTTGATTTGTGCATCTTGGATGAAAAGTCTGCATATCAAGAGAAATGGAGTGCCCAATAACTGTAGCTAGACAAATGAAATGAAATAAGATATATACCGGTACAGACATATGTGAGCAAAAATAGCATTTGTTTATATATGTACCTTTAATTTAGAAACTATGTAGACTGTACAATATGAAATTAAAACCATCTATGTCCCTGCATACATTTGCGAGCAGAAACCCTGATGCTCATCCTGATTTTCTTGAAAAAAGTAAACTCTTTCCTGAAAAAGAATTCATTGATACCCGAAGAGAAGAATATTCCTTGAAGTAAACGTACCTGAAGACATTGTACCATCAAATGAAATTTTAAAAAGTGTCTATCTGTCATTTTGAGCCTTGCAAAATTTGTGCTGGTCACTTGATGCAGTAGCTTTTGAAGTGAATGTTGATCAGGTTTATCCTGCCCAATCAATATAAATATCCCTACATAAATGGCAAGACGTTGGCAGCTACATGTACATGTATTGCTTCCAGTTCCCAAGTGCCATTATTGGATAGCAAGCAACACACATGTGCCATTTCAAACAGAATTGATCATGAAATGTCTAAATTGAAATTAACCTTGTCTTCCTATCCAACTGTCTTCTCAATATCATCTTCAAATTCAACAAATAATAATAAATAATCATGATTGAAGGTGTCATCGGCTGCTAAATGGAGGAGCAATGACGTCTCGCTTCTGTATTCTCCTTCTCAATCGGGTGCTGTTTATCGAGAAATCAGATTGCAGTACTTACAATATATATATCTCTTTAATCCATTTATTCTCGATTACGATCCGTGAGTAAATGGGAGTATGGCATGGCATTAGTATAGCAAATAAATACTTTTGTATATTTCTATATTAAAAGCATTTTGTCTTTTTGGGGAGTATAAAGATATACATGTACGAAAGGATATGCCAAATGCATGTAGGGCTGTAAAGCTTATGAAACCAAAACTGTGTACACTCAAACATGCTTTAGGAAAGGTTCTTTGATGTACAGTATAGTTCATGAAGCGGATTGGTCGGATTGCTGATGGATCAGTAATGTGATAGAGGTGTAAATATTCTGCAATAAAGTTTAAATGTATCAAATTATGCATTAGTGTGAGAATGTGAGAGAATGAGTGATACTTTTCTTTCATAATTCATTACAGAAATGTATATGTCTCTTGACTTTTGCTTCATGGAAGCTTAACAAACTTTGTCATGTTGTTTAAATGTTACAAACCCACACTTTACATCAACACAGCATACAAACATCTCCATTGATCAAGATCCTCTTGTACTTTCAACTCGACTTTCAATAGCAAGAGGCAACTGGCAAAGCTCTACCAAGACCGCCGATTCTTCACGATGACTGACACGCTGCAGTGAAACACCAACTTCAAAGAAAAACAGAACATGGGCGCTGGATCTCACGACAGGTCGCCAAGAAACATGCAACCTTGTAAAACACCAAAGACAACTCTAGTTCTCAACAGTAGACCATACAAAACACAAATCACACCACCACCAATCATACTCAGCATAATTCACTTTGAATGTATTCATGTTGATATCATTTGATATTTTTAGTTGAATGTATTCATGTTGATATCATTTGATGTTTTCAGTTGAATGTATTCATGTTGATATCATTTGATATTTTCAGTTGAATGTCTTCCTATATCTGAGCATAAAGACACAGTGTATTCATGGTTTGATTAATTGTTCAAGCTTTTGAACTGTGAATGCAAGTTAAGATTGATTGCAACAATCAAATGGAATTTAGCTTTCTACTGTCATTTGGTTTGGTGTGATCTGATTGGCTGATAATAAGTTGCACTTGAATGCATACTTGTAATATGAGCCAGTCAGAGTTCAGATTTCTGTAGTAGCTCATTAAGAGGTAGATCCTGATTGGCTAATACGATCTGCAATCAATGTAAACATTAAATATTACAGTTTCATTCAACAGGACCTACATTAAGTATGAATGTGAATAACTGTGATTTATATTTCCCTCTATGTGAGTGTTTTGGCGAGAAGAAAAATATGCAAAAAATGATGAGCTGACGGGTTCATGCAAAAAATACTGCAGTTTGGGATGAAGAAAAAAAAATCAGTAAATGGATATGAACATTGGCATACTGTTGAAAATACATATGCGTGATGAGTATGTTGCTTATTCATTTTTGGTTTGTTTTGTTTCTAAGATACATTTAGGGGAAGCTGCAAAGTCCATTTTTCATGATAACGCAGGTTCAGGTAGTTTCATGGTAAATTTACATGATGGTGTATTAGTAGAATATTGACCTGCATAGTTTGTACAATTAGTTAGAAAAGCAAGTTAAAAAAAACACACCATCACAAGAAGGGCCCTTCATCATTCATTCAAACACACTTGGCAGCAAAGATTGAATGACATAGTATTGAGATAAATAGTGTTTATAAAATACAAGTGTGATAAATGGGCAGGTTAATATCAAGCGTACGTATTACATGGGTGATGCACCTGTTGCAGTTTTTCTAAATTTATCTATTGAGAGCCAGAAGGGCATTATCTCTGTGTATGAGTTAATGCCCTTCTGGCTGTCAGCAGTAAAATTGATAGTATGAAAAACATATTGATGTTTAATTTCAAAACAAAATATCTATAGTATCACATCACAGATTCAAAGAGTACAACAAATAGAAAAGAAGAAACACTCAAAACGACAAAAAGGAAGAAAACATAGGAAAATAGTATGGTGACTTAGAAGAGAAATTGAATAATGACAGAAAATAAGTTGTTGGTGAGGTTTCACTTACAGATATTCCAGCTTGTTTTCTAAGCTTTCAAAGGGCTTTGGAGAGACTGGTATAGCAATATCACAGACGGATGTTTTGCCTCCTTTGTTGTCCACTATGGCTAATTTCAGGTAAACTGAGATGAGAAAGGATAGTTATCAGTCAATTATGAATCCACCACCCATCCAAACAATAAATCAACCAAAATGACCAATTATCAGTTAATTGACTAATCAACCAATTATCCAATCATCTTATCTACCAAGAAAACAATCATACCACCAACATCCATTCATCAATTAATGACTTGATCAATTGATCACATACTGTAACATTCAATCAACTATCTTGTTAAAGTTCATCTAAAAAGCAATATACACTGACATTCTAATTTAAACAGCTTACAATCAAATCATGCAATCAATCAAACAATTGATAATCTGATTCATGAAATAAGCAATCAATCATGCAATAATTTTTTCAATTAATCAATCAATTAAACACTCAATAATCTGATTAGTGAAATAAGCAATCAATCATCCAATCAATTCCTCAATCAATCAATTAAACACTCAATAATCTGATTAATGAAATAAGCAATCAATCATTCAATCAATTCCTCAATCAAGCATGCACAAATGAGGAACAAAACTATTCAATCAAATTAAAAATCAATTTGATCACACAACAAAGAATAGATCATGTAGTCCAAATACACCACTAAGGCAAGTAATCATTGGAACAATCATGAAATCAAACTCGTTACCATTGTGGTGGTTTTCAGCATGCCCTGCAGGAAGTAGAAACCTGACAGAACGGTCCATTCCATAGTAAAGAATCGTCTCAGGGTCTGATTGGTTGAGACTATATCTGACCTCATATTGCAGGGGGGTGTCCTAGAATTAAATCAAACCATCAATAGAGGTCAAGCAAATGTTCATGAAAATCACAGAAACACTAGGGAAAAAAGCCATTCCATGAGATTTGATATTCATTTAGCTACCTAAAACAGATTCCTTCTAATTCTCATTTTGATATTCATTCGATATTCATTTAGCTACCTAAAACAGATTCCTTCCAATTCTAAATATGGATTATCACCAGTTAGATAAACTGTATAATTTGAATAACAATTATCATATCCTCTATTAGTTGTTGGCAATACTAATGCATATGGTACTCATAAACTTCCTATTGTTAAAGCATTGCAAATCCTTAATTATGAAGAATGCATACTGTCAATCAATAATGTAATGGATTAATTTACCTTGATCTATACCTTTAAAAGTGTAATTTATAATTTCATGTGAATAAATGCAAATGGCTTGCTTGAAAGAAAGATGCAGCTTGATTTTATTACACTGTAAGCTCCCACTTTTCAAGGCATCTTATTCACATCTTTTTGTAAGTCAGGTCTTTTACTTTATTGTAAGATAGAATCTGAATTAGTCTTCATCATATTCAATGTAAAATAGGTGTGAATAAACATGTGTATGTGAAGAATATATGGAAATACATTAGCAGATGTGAAAACTCTATGAGAAGTAACATCAAATGGATTTTCAAACTGATAAGTTACCAAAATATATGTCAGCATATGATTCCTACCTCATCATTCCATGAATGGCAAGCAGCAGAAAAGATCGTATCCAATTCAGTACCACTGTCAGGTGAAATGGAGCATATCCCCAGTTTAGGGGCTTCGTTCACCGTGACATACTGAAATGCTTCAGCCCTCACCCCGGCGCTTCCATCTGCATTACAGGAAAGATAATAATTGCCTTCATTATAAATCTTTATATACCTCACTTTAGAAATCTAGCCATCTCATTGGTCGAAATTGGAGTCGTGAATTCAGCCATGCACGCCTACCGGTCAATAGTCTTTAAAAAAATGCCCTCATGCTGCGATCCCCATTGGCTAAGGTGTTAAAATTGTCTTTGTGCGATTGCGCCAAATGATTGAAACTTTCAGTCATTTTTCCAGCGAAGATTAACAGACAGTGTCTCAGATTTTCTGTGATGTTTTAATCAATCTTTATCAACTAAGAAAAAAGTGAAAATGGAGAGTAAATTCCTTACTTGAGTAGTTTTGTATCAAATAAGCATATTTTTTTTAAAGTGACAGGCATTTTAATGCTAATGACTTTTTGCCTAAAGTAATAGTATATGACAACATTTAGAACAACAAAACAAAATAAATCTAACTAATGAAAAAAGGGATATCATCTTTTCAGATGTCTTTTGGAGCTAAATTGGAAAAGGGACATAACTTTTGGCATACTTTAGGTAGGCCGAATTGGGTTTTAAAAGCAGCAACTGATTTAGAGTTTCAATTATTCAAAGTGATTGTAACTTATCAGAGATCTGGGAGAACGTCAATTGACTAGAGGACTTGTCATTGATTCAAATCAACTGCATCTTTTCAAAAGACGGGCCCGTGATCGACACTCACCCTCTGGATATATCTTGACACCAACTGCGTAGGTCCGACCTTCCTCCAGAATACCAGGCCTCAGGGTGAACTGTTTACCCTTCAGTCCTGACAAGGTCGAGTCTTCACTGATGACCACCGCTTGGGATGATCGGGATACGATGTGCTCCTCTGGGTTATTGGGGTTATTGGGGTTAGCCACCCCATCCCCATCACTGCTCTGTAGGCTGGAATCTCCTGTTCAAAGACACGTCAGTTTGAGTTCTCATTAAAGGCTTGTTCAAATATGACTTGGCAAACCTGAGCCGAGACTAAGTTTATAAGTCTCCACCTGTTACCAGCTAAAGTACATGGCTTTATGAAGTGCCGTAGACCAGGAAGTCGCTTAGTTCAGACACTCTATTATGCCCTAAGACGGACAAGGATTCGTGCCTGCAAACTACCTTCTCATAACGAATTTGACATTTGGTTATTCACCTAATAGGTTGTTACAGAATACCGAAATATAGACTTCACTTTTACTACTGAGAAGTCTCATATAATGCATGCTTCATTCACAAAATTTGAGATGAGCTGCCCCCACCGAATGCTCCCTGATCTCGATTATAACGTGTTTCCAACAATCCTGAATGTTTTTGTGGCCCAGAAGAAGTTTCCATACTTTTGTATACAAGTATTTACATTTTACAAGTATGTAAAATATAAGAGAAATAAATCTACACTATACATTTTCAAGGATATATGATAGATTAACTGAGAAAAAAAAAAATCATATATTTACTCACCTCCTTCATATACATCAGATGCTGGAAAATAAAAGGAAACAATTTTGATTTGTTATCCAAATATTGAATGCCTTGTCAAGTTATCCATATACTCATTTTGGCGGGCATCTTTTATTCATAAACAGTATGAAACACACAAAGGATGAGATCCTTTACATTAAAATGGTATGTATATTTTTTCTAACTACACTCTATCCATCGAGATATAAAGCATATAAAGCCAATAATTTTCCATGACATTGGGAACACTGATTACATAATGATACTGAATGTACACAAATTAATGACAAATTTTTATCTGGTCGTCATAAAGAAAAAACATAGAAAAAAGAAAAAGAAACATTAGCCAATTTCCATATAGATTTTTGTTTTATTTTTTAATGAAATTAAAGGGAATTAGACAAATGTCGTACAGAACAAAATTTAGAGAATAATCTGTCCACATCCATTATTAAAGAAAGGATATTTCGCATAACTTCAAGCATTATTATGAAAATTTAATCCATATGTTATTTCGACTTACAATAGTCTTCGAAAAGGGAATCATCTCCTTCTTGGATAGAGCTCCCGTCTTCATTGTTGCCATTATCCCCAGGAGATTGTGGAGTAGTGGTGGAGGACCTGGTTGTTGGTGACCCTGAGGTGGCGTTGGTAGTTGGTCTGATAGTAGGTGTGCTCTCCTCCTCATTGGCGGAAGAATCATCAGGGTATTCATAGTTACTGTCAGAGTAGTCTTCAAGGATGCTGTCCTCATCCGGTCCACCCGAAGGCTGATGGGTCGTCGCACCTGCTTCTCCTGTAACGGATGTGGCGCCCTCTGATGGGGTGAACAGGTCAGAGGTCGCCAGCGATCCTGTTGATGTTGGGAGCATGGTGGATAGGTCAACAGTTGCAGGCTCTTCTTGGATAGAGGACGATGCCACCTCAGCCACGGAAGAAGAGCCGAAGGATTCAGCGATGGAAGAGACATCGTCAGCAGCTTCTGCAAAAGCATCCGATGATGAAGACAAACCCTCTGCAATACCTGCGCTTGAGGATGATGAAATGGTCTCCCCGGCGAAGGAGGAAGAGGCAGCTTCAAGGAATCCAGACCTCCCTGCCACAGCAGATACACTCTTGTTTGTAGCGGTCCCACCTTCACCGGCATCCAGAGGAAGGTCTTTCATCAAATCATCAGAGTGATTGTCCAGCTTGGTTTCTACCGCTGTGGAACCGTCCTCAAAGACACTCTCAAAGGCACCACCTTCATCACTAAAATACTCTGCAACACTGCTACTGCTGAAATCCTCTTGAAATGAAGACTGGGCAACTGATTCGGCAATGGAGGAGGATGACGACCAATCAGGGCCTGGTATGAAGAGAACAGAGAATATTAGATTAACAAAAACTCCTTGATAAAGACGACTTGCCAGAAAATGCAGCCTCCTTGCAAATCGTGTGACAAAAGATTTCACGATATTTGTTGATTTAGAGGGTACCAATCATCCAGAATGTATGGAATCAAATTCAAAATCTTTTTACTATGCATTCAATAGGTCAACCATTACAAAATTGCAAATACTTGGTAACTTATGGAACACAAAATGACCACATAACTTGAATATATATCTGCAAAGCGCTTTCAGAGGGTATGCGGTCCTGAAAAGCGCTAAATAAGAATGAACTATTATTATTATTATTAATTTGCATTAAAACAAGTCAACATAGGTCATTAACCCTATTTAGCCCGGGCTATTTTGAAACTGCATAGCCCAGGGGGTGGGGGCTTCTAAGCCCCCCCCCCCCCCCCTATGATCTCGGCCGTGAAACGCCCGATCGCCGCAAAAATTTGCATACATGTCAAGTGAAGTGTATCGAACACTATGGTAATTTCAATTTTTTGAAAAATTCACTCATTTGCATATTTATGGTAATTTATGCAAATAAGGTCATAAAATTCACATTTTTGCCCATAAATCAGACATTATTCATATTTAAGCATTCTTTCTCACTACATATATTTGTTAGACCATTTGGAATAATAATACAACACAAAAATTGAAAAACCAGGGTTATTCCTTATGTTATCTATTGTTTTGATAATTTCTTATGTATTTCTTTGTTTTTTTAACTTATGTATTTTATTGTTTTTGTTGTTTTATTTCATTTCCAACTATAATTCAACTATTTTGACCCAAAAATAAACACCTAAACTATAAACAAGACCAAATAACTAATGTTTTATCTCTTTATTTGAAAAATGAGATTTACATATGTTTTGTACACAAATCACAAAAATGAGCGATTTTCGGGCTGACATGCAAAGACAAAAGGACACATGACTTTGTAATGGTAGGTCCGATTTTCGAAAAATTTCTTTCAAAAGATGCACAAGACTCGAAAGAAAAAAGTCACAAAATTTCAGAGCAAGTTTTTCTTGCGTTAAAAAATTATCGTGAAAAATGTCGAGGGGGGGGGCTAAAGCCCCCCCGCCCCCCCCCCCCCCCCCCGGGCTAAATAGGGTTAAAGGACTAAAGAAAAAATCTTTACCTGACTGAGATGACGTTGTTGAATGACTCGCCGGAGAAGAGGAAGGACTCATCGTTGGTGTACTAGGTTTTGAAGAATCGGTCCCAGAACTTGGACTCGTCCCTTGCCCATCTGAATGACCCGTCGATCCCGTTGAACTTGCATGACTGGATGTAGGGCCGTGGGATGGGGTGGAAGTGTGGACAGGGCTTGGGCTTGATGATTGTTGCATTGGTATGTTGGATGTGGCTGATACTTGACTGGTAGCGGTGTTCACACGTGATGAAGTGAGCGGAGTCACAGTGGTCTGTACAGTCGTTCCACTGTCAGCTGGACCAGATCCATCGGCGTGAATGCATCTAGAAGCTGTATAATGGAGAGTCCAAACATGTACAGAGTCTTCAACCGCAGATCCAAGCTCACAATGAGATCAAACATCACAAATACAAACTCTTTTAATTGCCATTTCACAGGTATTTTAAAGGAAACAGATTTGTAAGAATCAATCACAAAACAAGGAGGTGTTTTAAAGATATTTCCTTCTTCATTATTCACCTACTTTAAAAATACATTGACTAGCAGAATTCCATACTTGACTATCAAGACTTCATCAGGTACACACAGATGTATTTTATGATTGTTTCTTACCCTCTATCAGGCCAAACAACTCACAAACGTTTCCCACTAAAAATAACCATAGTCATTTTGCATTAGCCTTATTAAAAATGTACAATATTTACAGAAAAATGTTACATTTGAAATAAGGGAATGGAGGGGTTATTGCACTTACCAGAGCTTGTATATGGTGTGCTACCATCCCATATGACAAACAGCTCCCACACAAAGGTGACGTTATCTCCACAAGTTGGGCACAATGCCTCAAGGGTAAGTTCTGCATTAGAGTTGACGATGCCCTCGTCGCACGATGGGCAATCCACTAGAAGTCTAATTTGATACAGATTCAAACATGAACAAATAAGTTTTACACATTATCTTTTCAACAAGATGTGTGAGACATATTGTCATTGTAATTTTTTAGCAATTAAACTTTGAGACATTTTACCCAAGTGGCATGCATACAACTGCGGTTGTCCTCTTGGCTACTAAATTCATACATTACCATAGGCTTAATGCAGGGGTGACCCGGTTCCAGTAGGCAATGGGTTATTAAGTCAGCTTTCCATGCCTCTTGGTTTTGCTAGTGTTCTTATAGAACATATATCACAATTCTTTACTGTCATATTTAGGTACTAGCTAAGAAGACAAATTATCACACCACATCATTGCTGACACAGCATGTGCCAAAAAAATATGTTGTTGATATCATTTCTTTATTCAAGATTATGCACAGAGTAAACATAGAATGAACAGGTTTGTTATCTACCGTCTTCGTTGCTCTCAGAACTCAAGGAATACCTTCCCACCAAAAACAAATATCAATAAACCAGTTTACTGTATTCAAGTTTAAAGATTAGTGTTTACGGTATTCCAATTTAACAGTAGTAGATTAACACCAGAAACTGGGAGCACTTCTAGATACTTACTCGTAGATCTGTTCATTGGAAACAACCTTCAGGACCTGAGAGACATAATCTGGTTGCCTGCCCTCTTTGCTGACTGTGAGATAGAAGACAAACTGGAAGGCTAGGTCCAGCCTCAGCCAGGCTGCCGGGAACAACAAGGAACCATTGGTGGATGGGACAGGGGCGGTGCCATTGGAGAAGGTTGATGGATCAAAGCAGGGCTCGGTAGGAATGTCTATCGGATGACAAGTCCAGTTGTATCTATACAAAACACAAGGACCAAAACTTTGTAAATTTTAAGTATGTGTATGTCAATACCAAACAAGACGGTTCAACAATTTTACCTTCACTGAATCATCTGTTTAAAGACTTTGAGGTAAAGACTAGGGGAGAAAGTATAAATGAAAAACTATGTGGGGAGGCATAGATAGTTTCCTGAAATTTATTCACCACAACAAAAGTGATAACATGCAAAAAACAGAACAATTATAAAAACTAGAATTTGAAACAGTCTACAACTTTTTTAAACAACTATAAATAGACTAGTTAACTGTATTCAAGTTCAATGATCAGTGTTTTTTTCCCTCAAAACACGCTTGTTGATGATAGTTTTGAACTTGTCAGTGTGTACATGTATAAACATAGAAAGACTCTACTTTGTGCATGCAAGTTGATACTATGCTGGGGATGTCAGATTCGTCAATTCTTAAAGAGGTATGATTTGAGTCTGAAATCATTAAAACTCTCTATCCATGGCATCAAAGTTGATTTCTGTTAATATCAACTGCCTTCTTACTGTAGGTCTGAATCTGAAGGATGGTCTGGGTCTAGAGAAAATCCACCGTTGATGTAAGCCAGAGTGTTCCTATCGATGGTCCTTGTTGTACCCCCCTCTATGACTGCAATCAGAGGGCTTTCCCTGATCGTTAGACTCATGGATGTCCTGGAATACACTATGGTGTTGTTCATGCGCACCTGTAAGAAAGGAAAAAGTGAAACTTCAGTAAATAGTTGAAAAATGTATCTGATTGATTTGGCCCGAAATTACTCCTCGTTTCCCTGTTCTATCCTTCCCATGCTGTACTAATGTGTATAGTGCTTTTAATGTACATCTTTTGCACTAGTGCACCTTTAACATTTGATTTCAAGCGGATTTGTTGCCTTACGAATCTTCCATATTATTGGAAGTTGAAGTAAATGTACATTATAGAATGAAGCACGATCTACTGATGTGAGCTGTAGCCATGTGTTGACTATGTATTTTCTTTACTTTATGAATGCTGTAAAGCAAAGTTACTTGTGGCACAATAAATTTTGCTGAAAATTGACAGGTGCATTTTTTTAGCCTGGTGGCAGCAGTGGGATATAAACATATGCCATCTAGACCACAGATGCCATTTTACTGAATGGTGCAGGATTAATGTCTAACATCGGTCTAGACTGATTGTCACTGAATACATTGCAAGACCTTGTTGACAAAGAATTACACAAGGAAATCAGATAGTGAGCAAAGCTGCCCTTCAAGATTTATAATTTCTTGTTCTTCTATCCAACATTAGTCATGGCACAACGCATTTTGCTGAAAATTGCCAGGTGCTTTTTTTAGCCTGGTGGCAGCAGTGGGATGAGGACCAGGGGGTGTTTCACAAAGATCCTAAGTGGAACTTATCTCTAAGTTGGACTTAACAATTATGGAAAGCCATTAGCATCTTTGAAAATATTATGTAAAAATTATTTTAAAAAGGCATAAAATGTTGATTCAAATCAATCATATTTTCTATTATCTTTTGAGATTTCATGTTTTAAATGTGGAATTTATAAAAAGTCTAACATACTTGAATTTTCAGTTTTGAATATATTTTATTTAAGGCTACAAATGGCTCTCTCTAATTCCAACTTAGAGTTAAGTTCAACTTAGGATCTTTGTGAAACACCCCCAGGTTTACTAAAGGCTTTATAAACAATATAATCCTTTACCTCTGTTGTCACAGTGTATGACCCGATGGGGACAACGTGACTGGGTATATAGAGTGTTCGCTTGTCAAGAGATGCTATCATGGGATTCAACACTAGAGGGCTCCCGTCTACAGCATGGATGAGGGACCACTGATAGGTTGTTTCTTGTGTGATGTCACAATCGATGAAGACCTCGATCTCCAACTTCACTGGATTGGAAAAGTTAATCTTGAAGCAAACAGAGGGAAATTGAATATTATGCTAAACTGATCATTATATTATACAATGATTTCATATCATCAGTGAATAATCCCCTACAAATTCATATCACAACTAGGACTTAATCAGACAATTTTTTGATTATGTTTTTGTTTAATATCCATGGTATTAGACACTCCAAAGCATGAGTAACTATAAATATCAAGAAAAGAGACCATCATTTCAGTCCCAAAAACGTAGATGCAAACAATTATGGCAGTTAGTACAATTATGTGTACTTTGCTTGGAGGGTAAAACTATTCTTACATGTGACTAATGGGAAGGACTTCAAATCTAGTTCATCATTATTCAACAATACTCATTCAACACTTTTGATCTATATTAATTTTCCGGTTATTCCTCTACAGGTACTGGGTAATCTCTCGATTTTAATGCTCCAATACATGCATGTGCATGAATATAATGTATTCAAACTTTCTTTTGAACACCCTATCTCCACCCTTTTATCTGTGACTCTCTTTCTCTCACTTTTCATCCCCCTTCCTTCTTTTATGCTTCATGTACCTCTCTGATTCCCTTCTATCTCTCTCACTCTTTCTCTCACCCTCTCATACCTACAAATGCCAAAATGTTCTACTCAACGATCATTATACAATATTTACCATTCTACTTGAATCACCAACAATGTAAAGCTCCGGAGTAAGACATGGTTCATCCAAGATGAATATATTGGTTGAAGCACTTGAGTTGCTCACATCGTTGATCGCAAACAAGTTGATGAAATACTCCCCAGTCCTACAAGACATTACAAAAAGATGTATTGTTCAGATATTGCACTTATGAAGAAGAAAAATTATGTAGATAGCTTATGGAAACGACATATTAGTCAACCAATCACTTTTGCTAACAATTTTAAAAATGTGTAGAAAAAAATGATGATTATGTGTACAGCATATATTAGCTGAGAGGTGATATACATTCAAATATTTTGGTAATTCAGGCAAACATATAGAATAACACTTCTGAGCAATGCAGTCATCTTTTTCAAAATTATTTTGTTTCACAATGGCTCTGTCTCTCAGCGAATAATATGAGCCTATAATAGTTGTGTGTCTGTCATGATTTCAGCTTGGTTTTTAGTCCGGGCCTCCACAAGGGAAATGACTTGAAGCAATGGGTGTTTGTTTGAGTCCAGCAAAGGTCGATGACTGAAGCCGTGCTTTGTGTTTAAGTGCCCTATCACTTTTTCATAGACATGGGTACGATAAAGTGGAGATCAATTCATCCCTTGGATAGGATGTAAAATGAAAGCTCTTTTTTTTTGTAGGAGAGTCACTATCTATGCCCATTCATAACCAACTGCACTCCTCATAAGAGACTAGGAAATACACCTGCACACCCCAACCAGTTATACCAAGAATAGAGACACTGGGGTCTACAATTACACGTAGTTTACTTTTCCCCTCCCAAGCAAAGTGACGCTGAATACATTGTTTAACAATGTTTTCAGTTTTACAAATCTGAGATGCATGGCCTTACGTATTATCAGTGTCTGTGATATGGTGTAATATTGAAGCCCTAAAAAGATGAAGTGCCTCAAAAAAGTAAAAAAATCTTTGAGTGACCGGTTTTACCATACTCATTTTCCCCAATAGATTGTAGTGTTATAAAAACCATTGGAAAAACGTTTTTTGAAATTTTGAGTTCCAATCATTCCTGACTGGCCTAAAGGTTATGATTGCAGCATGAGCTAAATCCAGGATTTTGTTTAGAAGCTGAAGCAAAGTTACCCAATCCCTTTAATAATAATAATAACATACAGTACCTGTTATAAGAGTGCACAATTACGGACTGCTCTGTGACCACATCTGGGGAACCATCACCAAAGCTCCAAACATACTCAATGTTGCTCCCAGAGTAGACCTGGACCTCCAGGACTGTCCTCTGCCCATAGAGGGCGGGTGCCGAGGTTGTGATGATCATGGTGCCGATGCGTGCCTGCAGGGTCATCTCCACAGGGTTGGATGTAGCGTTGCTCATGTGGTTGCCTGCTTCGACTGATATGTAGTAGCTGTAGGGGAAAGGATCATGAGTGACACATGGATTGATGGTATTTTTGGATGTGTATGTTGCGTCATGCAATACAAGAATGGAATATGGTTATGATCAAATGTGATGATCGTTATTGATCAATTAAAATTGCACAAAATGATTTAGAAATTCTCATTATTTTCATCCACATTTGTCAACATCATCATAATCATCACCATCACTGTCATCATCATCTCCAACACCATCATAATCATCATCATCATCATCATCATCATCATCATCTCCATCATCATCATCCTCATCATCATCATCATCATCTCCATCATCCTCACCATCATCTCCATCATCGTCGTCGTCGTCGTCGTCGTCATCATCATCATCATCATCATCTCATAATCTTATCATCATACCATCATCATCATCATCATCATCATCATCATCATTATCATTTCCACCATCATCATTTCCACCATCATCATCATTCTTTGACTTATCAGTGATACAGAAGTTTATTGACAACTTTTATTTTAGTAATGAAAGAAGCTATGTAGATTCCCACAGATCAATTAAGATTCAATCAGTACATTATTGCATCATCCGAATAAATTTAAAATGCAACAGTCCACACACATAAATGCAGAATAAATTTAAATGGGAGGCTTGAAGCCCACTGTGATAATTTCCACTCATTTTTATATTCAACAGTAAAGGGGTGATAGTGAGCATTAAACCGATTTAAATCGGGTAATTATCCGGTCTGAACAGTAGCAAAGTGACTTACATGCCAGGGAGGGCATAACGGTATGTCAAGGTATTGATCGATGTCTGCCGGATAGGAAGTCCGTTACCCAGGTCCCATCTGAACCACTTGGCACTATTCGCCGGGGTCTCGGCTGTGAAGAGCAGATCAGTGTATGTCGTTGCTAGCTGGCTCTGAACCTTCAGGTCGACGACTAGAGAAAGGTGAAAAATAAAGTTCAAATTAAATTAATAATTTTGCAGTCACCAAATGGATATTTTAACAGGTGTATCTGCTGTTAAGAGGAGATTGATGTATTTTGTTGCTAGCTGAATCTGTACCTTCATGTCAATGACTAAAGATTAAGTAAAGGAAGTTCAAAATCTTAAACAAATTTTATGTAATCCATTCTGAACAAGGTGAACAAATTAATAATAGTTTTAAGTTTCAACAAGAAAAGGGATCTATAAGTATGTGTATCTGCTATGAAAAGCAGTTTGGTCTATCTCACTGCTAGTTGAATCTGCACCTTCAGGTAAAGAGAAGTTAAAATTTGGGAATAAAGTTACATCTGAAGAAGGGATCTATTAATGGTGTATCTATTTCAACTTTTAATAGGTAAATATTTACGAATAGACAAAGATAAGCTCAAAATTAGGAAGAAATCATATTGCAACCACCTTAACAAAAAAGATGTTGTATTGCCCTTTAGGTGCCAAAAAATGGGTCACTCAGTCAGTAATCTTTTTTTAAAAACATTTTCTTCTTCTCCCTCTTTGGGCTGATATTTCTCAGTTTGGAATTACCATAGATTTCAAGATTGTTGGGTCGGTCGCAAAGGGCAATACAACATCTTTTTTTTTTAAGCCTAATGGCCATATTGATCAGCAAATTATGAAATCATTATTAATCAATGAACAAATGAAACTGTTAATTTCTGATCAACTCTGATCAAAAATGGATTTGGTTGTTGAAAGCTTCACATGTTTGTATAGTGCTTTAATATCAATCACATTTCTATTTTTATTATAACTTTCAGAGTACTAACATAATCATAAGTTATAAAACAAAATGTAAGATCATGAAATTTACTGATGGTTTGGGGATGATGAAGCACATTTGCTAGAAAATAGGGGATATTCTTCAGACACATAAATTTGAAATTTTTAAATATTGTTTGCACTTACAAGAAACAAAGTTGACAATATCCACAGTGCATGCTGTCTGAAGACTCTGGACCTTGTTGAATGCAACCACCGTGACGTTATAGCTTGCAGCAGTACGGTATACATGAGTGACAGAAGGACCTAAAAGCAGATATATATGGAGATAAATAAATGAAATTATACGGTACACATGTGGGTAACACTTAGGAAGTAATAATGATAATATTGGGTATTTAGGATGACTAAAGGTATCATAATACTTAAAGCATTGGGGAAGAAATTAGTTTGGCTAAAGCCAGTTAATGAAAGAACAGTACTTAGACAAGTGCTACATCGGTCAGTTAAACCTGCTTTAGTGACCACTTGTTTAGGAAGACCACCTCTCTATAAAGACCACATTTTTTGTTTCCCTTGAATATGGTTTTTCATCAAAACCTGTACTGAAGGAACCTGTACATTAAGACAACCTGCCTGTAAAGACCACTTTTCTTGTCTTTTGGATAAGATAGTACTACTATCTTCAGTGAAAGTGCGTTGCACTGTGTAGATAGTAGTACTATCTGCACAGTGCAACAAACTTTTCTTCTCCCATCAATGATGGGCAAACTATCTCTCATCATGTGATTTACTTTTGACCAATCGTAGAGCAAGATTCTTAGTATGTGGATTAATACTACTATTTATTATAATTACTAACCTGCAAACAAGTAGTTGGTTTGGTCTCCCATGGACCAATTGAAGAAGAGGTTATTCCCTTCATCCACTGTCACGGTCAGTATGGACATGTTACCGAACGGGAACGTGTAGACTGGATGGTCAAAGTATAGCCCCGTAGGAGAGATCACAACGATGAAGGGTGTCCCCAGCGACTGGCTGACGTTGGTCAGGAGATTGTAGGCTGTGACACTGACATGGTATTCACCCTCTGTGTGAGAGAGAGTGAGGGGGATTATTAATTATTTCATATTTCATATTGATGGTCAAAGGAAAAGACCACTAGGAAAGATCGCAACAATACAACAATATTGTGCACTTTGTTTCCTAACAACTGCATAACACTAAAGGATTCAGATCCAGATGTAATAAACTGTTTAGCAATAATATATCTACAAGCAGTCTGTTGAGAACCTGAATGCGTTAGATCTTAGTTTGTGAAATGATTATAAAGTGCACTTCTAGCTCTCGGCATGCGATGTGTTGGACAGTTTCTCCTGGAATACACCATTTTTAACCCATTGACTCTTGGAACTGGATGGCTCCTGTATTAAGCCTATGGGAATTAAACAATTCAGAAGTCAAAAGGTTGATTACAACAAATTTTGACTAACCTCAAGTGATTGCTTTCTAAGACATGACAACTATGGCAAACTATACTATGATTCCTCATAAAGCCATCACCGTCACATTCAATAACTTGAAAAAATATATTACATTATGGTACATGAGCCAAGTAAATAATCATGGTTCTTTTTTTAAATTTTTTATCCCAATCTTTAGAGTGTTTCATGATATCAAGTTGTACTATTCAAGAACTTACTTTGTATTTCAAGAAACATGAGCCTTTCTTAAAAATGAGAGCTTAAATTGTTTCAAAAAATATTCAATCAAATATTAAAAGTTCAGGCCATTAGTGCTGTCTATGAAAGGAAACGGACAAGGAGATGATAAGTGGCATAACAACCTACCTTCTGTGTAAACATGGGTGCCTAAACCATAGTAATTGCTGAATAAACCAAGCTGTCCTTCGATCACCTCCTCGTAGCCGTCTCCGTAGTCGAAGGCAAAACTGATGTGAGAGCCCCAACACAGGGCACGGAAGACGACAGGATCAGTCTCCCAGTCACCCGCTTCGGTTTGCTCCAGGGAAGCCCAGTTGTTGCCTTCATGAACCTGCAATAATAATAATTTGGATTTATATAGCGCTTAATACGGTATCGTCTCTAAAGGCTTTGCCAACATTATTACCCCGGTCATTGGATTCATTCCAAACAATGTGCACCATCTCCACTCCCTCTGGAGTATTTCTACCATATGGTCACCATGAGGGCATAGGCAATTACTATCACATACTATTGGGTATTGAGTGGCAAATGAAGATTAATGCCTTGCCAAAGGACATTAGTGCCGTGTCGGGGATCAAACCACGACCTTTGAATTGCAAGTGAAGTGCTTAAACCTCCCGACTATGACACTTGTACCAATGAAGCAACATCGGCCAAGATATCCACTACTTCGTCTTCAATATGTCCTCTATCTCACTGTAAGAAAGTTGTATCATTTAACGTTTCATATCAAGGTATAACATAGCTTAGTAAATGAAATGGCATGAAGAGAAGCGCCTGGAACGCAAAGTGCGCAATTGTTAAAAATCATATGTTCATGCCAATGAGGTAGAACCATGTCATTAGGACACAGAGCTAGTAATAATCTCAATTACTTTGATTAGACTTTGTATCACACAAAATAATGTCATCACAACATTTCAAATTAGATTTTATTTTATTCACCGATGTCTTTAACTCTAATGTTTATCCAGACGAGTCTTTTCATGCCATGACCATCTTGCTAAGCTACGCAAGTTACATGTACATCTATTGGATGTCTCTGTAAACCGTTAAATCATGCTACCATGATATCAAAAGATATTCATGTTAAAATGAAATACATAGATTAAAGACGTGTGTGGAACTAGTCTCACGATATCATCATCCAATACTCACACTAAGTTCCAGGGCTATAGGTACTTGTTGGACCACGAAAGGTGTGGGGTAGTGATATATCAGAGGATCCTGCTGCAAGGCATTCCTAGCACTCACACTGATGTAGTATTCTCCAGGCATACCGAAGGTGTGGAGGACTGCACTGTAACTCCCATTGCTAATAAAGCGTAAGAGAAACAAAGATTTGTTAAGGACAAGAGTGAAGAAGCAAGAAATAAATTCATCTGAATATTCAAGTGCCACACGTCTATAAATCTAGAATAAAAACAATGATAAATGAATATCCAATTTCTCAAAGGGCACAAGCTATCTGATTTGGTAAAAACAAAGAATATTCATGTTTTCTAAAAGACGATCGTGTACTAACTTGATTTTAGCAAAAATGACAGCTACATGTACATGAATATTTAAAGGAGCTCCCTTAATCCCAATGATAATTAAAATAAGCAAGCTGAGCAGTCCAACTGCATTTGTTTATCATAAATCATTGTTATTGAAATTGTAAACTGGCACCTTGGCCAAAATACAGCTGCATCTCTGCCTCTGTCCATACCTGTGAATGACCGTTGTAGGTCCTGTCATATCATTGAAATCCCACGTGAAAACAATGTCGTTGCCAGTATCAACAGTGGCCTCGACGGTGATGTTGTCAACGGCATTGACCAGCCACGAATTTGCTGTTACGATCGTAAGCCCAGTGATCCTCTCTTCCACTCTCACCACTGTAGAGCCATCCCTGTCGGAAACACCGTTGGAAACCGTTGCAGCAACTGCGTATTCACCTAGGTCTGCGTAGTGTTTCGTCAAAGCAAAGACGTACGTTGCTGGCTGGGTGGAATGGTCAATCGACTCAACGGACACGTCTGGAGAATCGGACGTCACTTCAGCTGCGGTGCCGTCCCCAAAATCGACGCTGAATGAGAATTCCGGTCCACCGCCGACTCGAAAAAAGATGGTGGAGTTTAATCCATGTAGAACGGGGCTACTGGATAGAACGAGACTTGTGATTGGCTCTCGGAGGGTGGTTAGGGCGTGAGTCGAGGTATGGGATATCTCATTGGAGGCAGTGACAGTGAGGTTGTATGTTCCTGGCATGCTTAATGGAATATAGGCCTATAGTTGAATTGTAAAAGGGGGAAAATGATAGGGAAAAGATGATGAAATATTTCAATTTCATCAATGCAAACAGATGACATGAAAACAAATGTTTCACAAAATAATAAGCTTGTGATTTAATGCGATATTATCAAACTCATAAATAATTTGATCTATTGATCTATAATCCTACACACAATAAACAATTTGAGATATTGGAAAAAAAATGTAAAAATCTGAATGAAATATACCCCCATCTTTTTTTCAACAACATGTAATACTTACTACACCATCTTTTTTCATCCATTTGACAATTCATGAAATCCTGTAATTATAAAGATCACATAAACTGCCCATAAATCAAAGCAACCTGTAAAGTACACATAGGCCTCTAGAAGAAAAACCAACATGAGAACTTGGCAATTTAATCTGATTAATGGGAAGCCTGAGATGATTTGGCTAGCAACAATAGAAAATATGTGTGTCAAATATCAATATAAAATCATATCCCACAGGGTAATTGAAGCTTGTTAAGTAAGACCTGGAACCTAACTCACCAGCGTGTTGGTTCCTCCGGTTGTCATCCTGTAGTTACCAGAATCGGACGAAGAGTTGGACATGAGAGGGACGACCACCCAGTCATACCTGATGCTTGAGCCAGAAGAAGGCCTTAGTTCCCATGTGATAGTAGTTGAAGGCCTGCAAAGACAGTAGTGCAGGGGGGCGTTTCACAAAACTTGTCATCAGTGACAAATGACAGTTTTTGTTATAAGCTACTGAAATCCTTGCTTCTGATTGGTTATCAGTAGATTTGTCACTGATTTTTGTCGGTTGTCATTGAAAAAAGGCTTTGTGAAACGGGTCCCAGAAAAGCATCAAATCAACAGGTTCTACAACACATGCTCTGCCAAATTATTCTATGTTTCATATTTTAGTGGTGGTTATTTTACCTGACTGCTAAGAAAGCATAAGTGCTTATTAGTAAGCAACCTGAGGACCAACGGCTTTAGGTCCACTCCGAGGAATCTGGTAATGAGGATTGCCTTATCAAAAGGGCACTAGCGCATCAAATCGGTTTCAAACCCGGGTCACCAGATTACGAGACTATTGCTCTACCAATCGAGCTATCGCACCTCCTCAGTATTCATCTTCAACACTAAACATAATATTACACATAAATGTAAACCCATGTCTAAACTTAATCCTGAACCTAACCCTAAACCTAACCCTAAGCCTAACCCTCAACCTAACCCTAACCTTAAACATAAGCCTAACCCTAACCCTAAACATAAATCTTACCTTAAAACTAACCCTAAAACTAATCCTTAACCTAACCCTAGCACTAAACCTAAACCTAAATCTAACCCTTCCACTTTTATGTCAATCTGTATAGGCATGTACATGCTTTTGAATTTTTTGGTTGGCATTGACAATTATACGATACTTGATACTTGAACTTACCACACAAATCTGGACAACAGAGGACCCAGCACGCTGATGTCCGAAACAAGCTCTTGGACACTGACCACCGAAGTGGACTGGGCAATTTCATTGTCTATGTCCACAGCAACAATGTCCAGCATCCAGACCCCATGGACGGAGAATGAGTGTGACCAAACCACTTCCAAAATGGGGCTTTGCATTGCCATGGTAACCGTGTCCGAGCTGGTGCTGTTGTATCGGTAGGTGATTTCTAAGCTCTGTATGGAACGTCCAGAGAGAAGCTAAATGTAAAAACAAAAATGGAAAATATAATGGTGATGATGATGATGATGATGATGATGATCATGATGATCATGATGATCATGATGATAATAATACTAATATTCAACCCTTCTTGTACCTCTGCGATTCCAAAGAGGTTTGCATATTATTACCTTTGGCAGCGGTAATCATCGCACAAGGAATCAATCATGCCAAGTACCCATTTAACACCTGGGTGGAGAGTGGCAAATGTGGATTAATGTCTTGCTAAAAGACATTAGTGTCAGGCTGGGATTTTAACCCTCAACTCTTGGATTGAGAGTAAAGTGAATGAACCAATATACCATGACACCTCCAAATAAAGAAAAAGATAATGAGATGTGTATCATGTCATGTGAAACAGTTAACCCATGAAATTTATGAATTTCTGCTTCTTTGGGGAGCTCTTCTTTTCATAATTCCACCAATTAAATCATAAAGCATAGCAATCCTTCAGTAATAAAATACTGAAGGATACTGCCAATGTGTACATGTAGCTTTATGTAAACAGTAAAGGAAAGCAATACTCCAAAGTTGATAAATTGTTTTTTTTTTGTAACTCAAGAATAAAACATGGACTGGTTTAGTTAGGGCCTTTGTTGAATACTTTTAGATGTAAGTTCTAATATGTCACATTCTCAAGGAACATTAATCAGGACAAATCAATTTTGCATATACTTAAAAAATCAATAAACCTGGAAAGGATATTTAATAATAATTTACTTTTTTACTGTAAATCAAAATTATCCCCTTTCTAGAGCTCTCTTTCTCTCCCTATCTCCATCCTTCCCTTCTCTCTCGCTACCTCTCTCTCTCTCTCCCTTCCTCCTTCCCTCTCTCTCTCTCTCTCTCCCTTCCTTCCTCCCTCTCTCTCCCCCACTTTCCCACTCGCCCCTACTCCCCCTCTCTTTGAGTCTTCATCCATTAATATTCTTCATCCTTTTTTCATACATTTTTCAAAGAAATTCAAGAAGTGCAAGTTGTTTGGGAAAAGTAACCAAACTGTTTAACTATGTTTACAATGGTATCAAATTTAGCTCTCTATCATGACAATGGTCCTCAATTGTTGCATATCCACAAAAAGTCCATTGTTTTCACATTTTCAAAAGACATCGCAATAGGAATATTTGATTCATTACACGGAAATAATAACAGCTGCCAAGTTATTTCGCCTTATTAATTCTCAGTGCGAATAATGTCCTATTCCGGGATCCTATCCAATTATATATATATATATAGAAGGTAAAATAAGACGCTTGCCAAATTTGTAATCACATGGATGGAGCATGTTCGCTAAATGTGACCAATCGGACCATCGCAGGGAGGGCAATCTTCACATACAATTGCCTCTAGACGAAGAACGAGGAACGCAACATGCTTGGCACCCTGACAAATTTACGCAAGATGGATACGGTGGTTTTGATTTTGTAACATATGTTTTTGTTTGTGTTTATTTCTCCTATTTCTTATCATCACTTGAAAGTTATTATCACATCAATCCCCTACTGTGAGCATTTGTTTTTCTATTGTATTCAACTGCATATTTAACATTTCTGTTGCATCATTGGCTGATAAAAACAGATGTTAGTCAAGATCCCCCAGGTTCAACATAACCATTTGTTAAAGTTTGACCTGCTTCAACTGTTTGGAATGCATCTCCCCATTTTCCATTGTGCATCATCAAAATATTTCTTTTGTTGTCTAAGTGGTAGATTTTTGTTCAAACCATTCTACTTCTCTGATCTTTTGTACTTTCCTCTAGAGTAATTTGCTATCAAGGTCGGACTTAGTTGAACTGAACCAGTAGAAAACTGCCCTAAGAGTCATGAATTAATGCCCTTAAGTTGGTTTCAGCCGTTAAAATAATTCAATTTCTTACATTTTCTCTTTTCATTGAGAAGGGTAAGAATCTAGCTCAGTATATCATTGTCCGATAAAAGAATCAGTTACATGGCGTAGAACACACTCAGAAAACAAACATGAAAGAGATGAACACTTTTTTGCCCTTTTCACTTAGTTTTCCAAATGTTTGTTTATAAGCAGTTATAGATATGAAAGATTCCCAGGCATATATATTCACATGCTACCTCACAAACTATCAGATTTTTTAAAATAAATATAACATTATGCATTTCTTAGATATTTTCTTTTTTGTTTTAATCAATCAACACCCTGAAAGACTGATCAAAGGTCACATTTTATTTTCTTGTTAAATGTTATTCCATATTACAACATGGAGAGGACAAATCAACATTATAGCAGGCTACTTTGTTTTCTTTGATTCATTACTTATTTTTCTTAGATCTAGCAACACATTGAAAGACTAATTAAAGATCAAGGGTCGTTGCTTGTTCAACAAAACTTCATATTATTTCATGACAAAATTGGAAATGTCAACATTTCAGCAGGCACCCCTGTACAAGCAATCATCATCAATAACCTTGCAAAACCAATCAATTATATTCATTATACAAAAGCCTGATAACAAAAATGCCAAAAAGAGCCCCTGTAAGTCATAAGCCCCAAAAAATTTGCATAGAGCTCAATGCAAAACATATTAAAGAGTGTTTTTTTCGTGCAAGCAAGCTTGAAAAGTAGCCCCCGAAATTGTTTAAATATTTTTTCCCTGCACTGATAAGTATACATGTACATGCTACTCTACTCTATCAAATTAATACAGAAATTGATGCCACGAATAAAACAGGATCTACAAAACAGACGGTAAAGATGTTTGGCATGTTTAGACTGCATGAAATTTATACAAAGCCCTACAAAGAAACATTGTATAAAGAATAGTCGTATGTGAAAGAGGCGTACAGACTAGGAAACAGTATCATATAAAGAAACATATGAAGAGGTCGAATGACGCGACAGCTGACCGATCATCAGCGCATGCTCAAGATAAGAACCGCCAAGGTATATCATTTTGGTACAATATCAGCGTGTCCACACACAAAACAATTTATCCCGAAACTCTATAACGAAACGTCGTATAAAGAATCATCGTATAAATTCCAGGATGTCCACACACAGAAGAAAGTAATCCTGAAACTCTACAGCGAAATGTCGTATAGGTGCGCAGTTTGCTACTGCGATCATGAAATAGAAGCTGAAATGAGAGGTCAGGTCTCCTTTCGCTCGAGGTCACGTTAAGCCCCGCCCAGTTATACCGTTCTAGTTCGACTAGTTACGTCCACACACAACACATTCCGTGATTAGGCATGATTAGGCGTGATTAGGCGTGATTCTTTATAGGTCGTATAACGAAACGCATGTTTGGGCATCGTTTCGTTATGCGACGTTTCGTTATACGACATTTCGTTATACGACGTATCGTTAGTAAGCGTCCACACAGACAATTTCATTGTATAACTTTCCCGAAACGGTATAATTAATCATGCCTAATCACGGAAAAATTTGGTCGTGGACACAGGGTTTGTTGTGTTAAACCAGAGCAGGATACCGATTCATAAACGAGGATCCATTCAAAGTGACGCTCTAACATGCGTTTTGCTACATGATGATGTTCCATTAAAGACATTCAGACTAGAAAAACGGTAATTACGTAACATATAGGTAGACGATATTAAACTCCAGTAGTCTGAACACAGGTGGTTTGGAAGATGTTGGCACTAGGATTTGTTTTGGATTCGTTCCCTGGGTTCATCTAGTGCCCCAGATTTGTAACTTCCAAAGGGAATATAAACAGTTCATGTGTTGAGAAAAAAAAGTGAATTGATAAATGGAATAGTTGATATGCTTCCAAGATCCAGCAAGAGAATCAGAATCGAGGCCACTCCAAACACAACATCAGACCTGCCAACCTCTGGAGTTCAAAAACTGTATTCTTCAATCCCCAAAGTTGTATTTGACTAACAAAAGTTGTATTCTTAAAAATAAACACGGACTGTTACGCGGATCAATGCCTCTTACCGTTCCTACATACAGGAAGAAATTTTTCAATGGACCATTGGTTGAATATGCATGATTTCATCACGACTGTTGTGTTCGATGGACCAATGAACATCCCCAAATTGCTGATGTGCGATGCTTGTAGGATACTTTACAGGACAAAATAGGCGTTTTGCCTCTGAAAATGGCACATACACACAAAAAAAAAATGATTAAAAAAAAAAAAAAAAAAAAAAAAAAAACTTTTTTTTTGTTGAAAATCGTATTTTATTGAGGAAAATCGTACTGTCGTATTTGCTTCTAAAAATCGTACGAAATACGACTAAATCATACTGGTTGGCAGGTCTGCAACATGGACAGTCATTAGCTGTCAAATAAAAGACATTAAATCATGACTCAGCCATGCATTACACATGTACGCTTCCTCAATGGCTTTAAAGTTACACTGCAACATCAACCACTGCAAGTGACATCATTGTAGTCTACAGTGTGAGTCCAAAAAAAGTTTACACCTAGAAAATTGCTAATTATTTAAAAAATCATCTATCATCATTATTCAAACATCACATAAGCAACTTTGGCGCAAGTCGATTTTTGCACTCTCGCAAACAATGCCTCCTGTTCATCCAAGCGTGAACGCATACCACACAAAAATGATACCAAATGATTTGGGATAAAACACTCTTTCATAAGATGTATAATAATTTACTGTTCATAGATGATTTTTAAAATAATTAGCAATTTTCAAGGCGTAAACTTTTTTTTGACTCACACGGTATAGCTGATTCAAAAGTTAAAACTTTGGTAGGCCTTCATGCTGCTATGGAAAATGAACCCAAGAGTATTTGCATTCCCAGTTCACTTGCATGGACATTAGTGAATGCCATACAACAAAATTTACTTCTGCTAAAATGCTGTAGAGCAAAAATATCAAAGGTTTCGGACATTGGTTCTTATGACAATTCAATAAGAATTTGGGTTTGCTCTGCCATGTTCAAAACATACACATTTTCATGGGAAAATTACTAAACTATGCCAGTCACTCAAAATCTAGGTGTTGTTTAAAAGATTAATTTTGTATTAACAAAAATCTATCAGTTGAGGTGTCCTATAGCTAGTCCATTATTGTAGACACTTAACTGGAGATGTGAAGGTTGTGGGTTAGAGCCCTAGCATAGCACTATGTTCTTTGGAAAAACATATGAATCTAAAGTTGCCACTCTCCACCCAGGTGTTAATTGGTACCTGGTCGGGGGAATTTCCTGAAATGCAGCGAGCATCAGATTTGGTAGCCAGCAAAAGCTAATCAAAAATTTGATTTTAGACTTCATTGGAAATTAGTATTTGAATAGCTGAATATCATTATTATATCATTGCATATCTATAATTACTTATATCGGTAGTTTAAAAAGTAAAAAAAAAACACACACCTAATTCTTCTTTTAAAGACCGTCAATACTACTGGGCCAGAAGGGATTAGACCACACAGCGAGATCACTGGACAGGTGGTTATCTCATCAACTCAGCTCTCAATTAACATAAGAAAAAGAGGATCATGGGGGACCAATGGTCACCGATTAGGCATTTTTTCTATATAGAGGGAGCCAGTGAAAAAAATACAGGGGCTCGGGGAGAATTAGCCCCCGAAATGCCAAAAAGAGCACCCGAAAGTCATAAAAGAGCCCAAAAAAATTTGCATAGAGTTCATTGCAAAACAAATCAAAGAGTGTTATTTTCATGCAAGCAAGCTTGAAAAGTAGCCCCCAAAATTGTTAAAGTATTTTTTTCCCTGGAGGGAGCAAGTAGCTACAAGTAGGACAGTGTGGCTTTAAATGTTGAATAAAGTAGGCTCATCAAGCAACACCAGTAGTGAATCATAAGGGGAAAACACACAGGGGTAAACAAAAAATGGAGGCATCATCCTGTGAAATATCTTTTTTTAGCCCTCATTAAAGTGATTAAAGAGATATCTCTTTTTTTAATGGTAAGTAAATTCTGAATTCAGCGACACCCTAGACTATAATGAGCCATTGTCTGGGAAATGAAAAATGACATCAAAATATAGAATCTTGAAATGGATTCTTTTCTTGCAACATAATATTCTAAAAAGAGATTTAAAGGAACCATTAGTTAAAAATGAATAATGACATCTATTTGTACAAAAGGGAAAACACCAAAATGATATGTTTTCTCTCCTCTCCCTGCTCCCTTTATCTGATTTACTGTCTATTGTCTTTGACCTTTAAAACAGGAGGTCAAATCTTCTGGAAGAAAATGACATATTGCTGGTTTGATGTCTGCTCTTATTCTACTGTTTCATTAAATGAGGTATGGCAAAAGGAATGTTGTGATGGTTTAATCCCCCTTCTGACAGTCACTGCTAAAGGGTCTGGGGTCTGGGCCCTGTTTCATGAAACTTGTTATCAATAAAAAGTTGCAATAACTGTTTTAAGTTACTGAATCATTGCATTTGATGGGCTGAGAGCAAATTTGTTATAGAAATGTGACACTTTTTATTGACAACGAGTTTAATGAGATGGGGCCCAGGACCTCCTATCCAAAATTAATTTATTGCTTTCTACCCATTCAATGACTCATTTATCGACTGAGTTATGTTCATTATCAAAAATGATGCAACTACAAGACAACATACATAATTGAGTTATATATCTTTCAATAATACTGCAATATCTTCCATGAAACATACTAAGGATTATTTTTTTGCCAAGTTAGAATAGAATCAAATGTGGATCCATCATTAGTTAATTTTACTGAAATTTTCATACATGTCCAAACAATTTTGAGGAAAAAATATCAAACATCTGAAATATATATGAAAACTTACTTACAACTTAATGCAGTCAACAAAAAGAATTTAAGACAGCTACATGAATGTACTTGTATTTTAGAGTGATGAGGCTTACCAAAGCCATAATTAAATCAGATTAATTATACAAATAGAAATAGTAGCCCAAAGTTTAATGTTCTGACATAACTTTGGGGCTTTAAAAAAAACAGCTCTGTATTACAAACGGCCTAATAGGCCATATTTGTAATGTAAACAAATTAATGCACAAATCTTTGAAAAGTGCCTTTTGTTATAACTGTTATAACTTGTTATTCACCTGTTACGAATAGTTGTTTTTCAATAGTCAGAATGCTAATTGTATACACATGTTTTTAGGTACGATAAGCTATAATGTTCACCTTACATAGCAACAGTTAATGTATGCAATTTGTATTCTGACTAGTGAAATACAGTTATTCAATAACAGGTGAATGAAATAATATGTAAGAGGCACTTAACAAATATTTTGTGCTTTAAATTTGATTACATAATGAAAATGTCCTATTTGCTGTTGACTAAAATTCATTTCATTATTTCTCCCGATGGTATTTCTCTTGATGACAAAAATCAAGACTATTGAGCAAGCCCCATTTCCAGAAAGCAGATTACATACATATAGATATAAACAAAGTTTAAAAGAAAGAAAGGAAAAGACATATGAATACAATATGCCATACAAATATTTTCTTTTTCTCAGAAATCTTGGTGAAAACATATTGTTTTAATGCAGGGTGACAGTCTCCCCCCCCCCCCCATCCCCCATGTCAAATAAAAAGAAACATAAATGTATAAATAGTCCTTCCTTAAGATCACATTTGTTTTATAGTCACAATAATGCGCATTAAAAAAGAAAAAGGGATTTCCTAGAAAAATCTTATTGTTCAAATGTAGTCCACCTCCAAGAAATGAAATGAAAATAAGTATGATTGGCCCCCTGGGTAATTTTACGGAGGTGGTGCCAATTTTCTATCTCTATTTAATATGAACAGTATTCCTGCAAGACCAGCATTTCAAAACAAACAATCAAAGGTAAAGATATTATGAAATATACAGAGTTTCAACAAAAGTTGATTAAGTGTGGCCTAAAAAATAAGACCACTACTGCTTCCCACATTTTACACCATAAGATATTCTAATAACATTTACAATGGACTCTCACAATTCTTTGCATTGCTTTCATAAATTTGATGTCACAATTTCATAAACATGTCATTCACAAACGTAATCACTTAATTTTATCAACTTCAAAGGAACTAGCTATGACGCTAGCTATCATGCTAGCTATGACGCTGGTACTGTCAATCCCACCATGTAGGCCTATTATCAATTTGAAATATTTCATCTCCCCATTTCTGCTCGAAGTCTTCCTCTCATAATTTCCATGTCCACAGAAGGCGCGTCTTCATCAGCTCGAGATTGCCAAATAGGGAAATAATCCCGAAGTTAAAAATCGCGTCTTCATCAGCTCGAGATTCGACCTTGAAACTCGACCTTGAGAAATTAGCTCGAAATATTTTGCTCAGCGTTAGCCCATAGTGCGAGTCTTCGGTCTGGTGAAAACGCACCAGACAAATAGCTGGATATCTTGCCAAATAGTGGGATATTTTGCAAACTATCCCAAGATATCTTGGGATGACAATCCCGACCAAATATCCCGCTAATTGCTACTTTGGTCTGTTGGAGACGCAAATTAGCTGGATAGTTTGCGATCGGGATAGTTCAAATAGCTGGATATTTGGCAATCTCGAGATAGTGAAAACAGGCCTAGAGTGCATTCTAATTCCTATCTGGTCTTCCCTTCACATGCCATGCTGTGAAGCAAGGCCTTTAAAACAATACAGATCAAGAGGGGACATTCCTTCCAATTCCACTAAATTTTCCATAAACGAGGGCTGGGTCATGTTTGTAAAACAATACAATTGTATTTTCCTCAGTCATTAAAATACCAAGGTTGGAGAGGCCAGTGAAACAAATTCACACTTCATACTACCGATTACCATGGGAGACCAAAATTTCCCTTTTGCTTCTTCCTTCTTCATTCCAAATGGAAAAACGTGAAGGAATTTCAACAATAGGATGCTGTTCTTCTGTTCTTCTGTTCTTCGGTTATGTCATGGGAAGTTGACAGAGATACTTATATAAGTACTGAAATACACATATTTGTTTTTTCCTTGACTTCTGCAATTTCCCCAATTTTATGAGTTATTCTGTGGGAAATGTAGAGGAATTTTTGACAATTTCATCCTGGTTTTGCTTCTTGTCTTCCACCACTCCAGATCTTCAGGGTCCTTTAGTTTCAAAGTCTTTCTTCTACTTTATTTCTTTTAAAAGAAAATTGTTTTATTTAGACGTGAATGAGATGATCTATTTCATAAATTATATTCTGCTGAATTCTAAAGTGAAGGGACAACTTTTGTCCCCATTTTATATATTTCATAAGGAAGGGTCTAATTGTTTTGTGATTGTAATTACAATGCTCTAGCACTTACATGTAGCCTTAATGGTTTTATCATCATAATATGAGCCTTCATATTTCATAAATCATTTATCTCTCAATCCCAAATCTGACATAACATTTCCCTAGCACGTATCTCCCATTTGTTGGTTCATTTGACCTGATCTCTTTTTTTTCATGGTCAAAATGCTCTTTCAATGAATTACAGTTGTGTAACTAACGAGAATCAACGATGTAAAAGAAGAATTCCTTTGAAATTTCCAAGAAAAAAACTCCCTTTGTGTACGCAACCCTACAGGACAACAAACCATTATGAGAAGTCACATGGCAAGAATCCAAACCAAAACAAATAGAATCAAGGGAATAAATCCATATCCACGATTTCCAGCAATTAGTTTTCAAGCAAGGTTGATGGAACGACAGATGTCATAACAAATATCGCAGCTGGGTCCGTACTCTGCCAAGTTCCAGAAAGTTATTTCAATATTAATATAGAAGATATATAAGCATTTATTTTTCCTCTCTAAACGTGTAAAGCCAGCCCTATTTCCATTCTAGACTCACTTCCTTGTGTAAAGTAATTTTAAGGAAGATGCAGAGCTTTCAAAATTTCTTTTGACAACTTAAAACTGTGCATGATGCATGTATTTTCTGCAATGCATCAGGGTTTTTTAGGAACATGCACTCTTATTCTGAATTCTCTTGAAATGTAATGTTCATGATGCACTAATTTCCTACGTTCTTCCTTCAACTATTTATGCAAGATAAACACCTTTACGTGAATGCTGCTTAATGAAAATAAAGCCAAGTTCTGGTCCTGTAATATTGCAGCGTAATATTGCAGCATTACAGAAAATAACGAAAGGTTATTTTGACAGGCTAATTATCAAGTGCAAAAGACAAGATATTGTGTATTGTGAAGCTATGGAATTCTCTCAAAATTGATTCAATCTTGATGAAAATGACAACACCTTTTGTATAATGCTATACACCACATGTAGTTATGGGTTTATATGGGATCGCAGACAAATGTGGGCATCAAAATTTGGTCCAACGTTTTAAACAACTTCTTGTCATATTTGGAACATGCTAGTATTTCAAGAAGATCCAATTTCAATTGGCGTTGCTATGTTGCGATATTCTTTCTCGGTGGAATAACCAGGATGAAAAAGCTCACAAATTATTACTCACCTTAAACCAAAACTCGACCTTCTCTTTAAAGTATAGGAAGGAATCGCATTACAAAACTCAAGTTCACATTACAAACCTCAAGGTCAAATATTCAAAGGGTAAGAAAACACCATTCAAAGGTAAGATAACACCATTCACAGTGTATTATTGCAGGGGAAGACCGCGGGTATCCTCCCAGCTATTTTGGTCCCGTCTGCGGTTTCTGTGGTTTTTGGGGGCGTTGCGTGAGCTCCCATTTAGCCCCCTGCTGGGGAAACCCAGCATCTTGGATACCCCTCTCTTGTTCCTCCCATCAACCTGTTATTGTCCTCCATTGTTATCCACCAGACTGATGGCAGTGATGGGACATACCAACCAAATTACCCATCATGTAATAGACTCCACATCTGTTGTATAACTAAGCCATCAGTTCCTTTGATAAGAGTCATGGCTCAAATGGACAGGTTTAGTTGGAGGGGTATTGTGAGAAGACCACCTTATTTGTTTTGATTTGTTTTGTTTGATTCCCTAGTAAGTTTCCGAATGCTGTTTCCTTAGTTTTGTCATGTTGAGCAACATTTTCAATATAATTATAAACAGTTCAGAGTTTTCTTATTTTGTAAATTAATCACAGTTCAATCCTCAAATCAGCAACAATTATTCTTGTTTTCCACTAATTTATAATTTGAAGAAAAAAAATTGCAATTCGTATATGACAATAAAGTTAGGGTTAGGTGCAGCCAAAAAAATACACGGGGGCGGAGGGCGGATTCGCCCCGGAAACACCATAAACAGCCCCCGAAATAGGCTCAAAATCCGATTTCGGGGGCGACATCAATAGGTGAAATGATCTCAAATCGCCCCCGTAACGATAACGAGCGGCCGCGCGCTCTCTTCTAGCTTCGTATTCATTGTGTGCATTTCTTGGTCCGCGCGCTGAATGGCCGTGTAAAATTGTATACACAAAAATCGGTCGTAAAAAACTTGAATCATATTCCATACCTTACCTGGCTTACCATGTCGCACGCAACTACGCCAAAACACGTACATTTTCGCAGTTGCGAGACGGAGCGTAGGGGTCGAGTTTTTGGCGGTCGATTTTGTTTTGGTTGATCAATATTAGCTGAACCTAGACCACTAACATCGCTAAAACTGCAATCAATTTCCATCACGAATTCACGATTGCCGGAATTTTATAAAGTTTCCATAAATAGAGGTATGAAATTAAAGCCTATTTTGTGATTATTCTCGCCATGTTTTCGTAATTTTGATGATCATTTCTTCAAAGTAAAGAAAATCAGACAAAATCACTGTGACTGACACGCATACAATACAGTGCATTGCCACTGTGCGGTGTGTGTGAGTTGATTTGAGCTGAGCTGAGCTAGCTCGCTAGTAACTCCGGGAAGCTCCAACACCGGCGGCGCCGCTGCGGCCCCGGTGTTGGAGCTTCCCGGAGTTAGCTCGCTAGCTGAGCTCGAGTCGAAGAGATTTGACACTTTGAAATTGTTATCTGTTGGTTTGCATCATTATTGCCGCGATTTCAATATAGTTTTGTGAATAGATGTACGAAACCTGAGCTTAGAATTAGTAAAATTATTACTAATGTCTACGTTTTTAAACGACTGTCTGATTTTCTTGTGAAAATTTTATTTTGAAAAATGATTATCGAAATTCATGGCCAGAAATAATCACAATCTGGGGTCTATTATGTTACAGTTCTTGCATCAAATCAATGCATGAAAACTTAGTTATTGAACTAGAAAGAGGGGTTTCTTTTTTAATAGGCAATTATGAAGCAGGATTGCCAGGAAGCCCGAAACCTTAGCCTAGACCTACTAAACAAATCTTAATCTCAACAAACTGTAGGCCTATCCTTTTATGAATTAATGAAAAAGTAGCCCCAGAAAAAAGAGCCCCCGAAATGGAAAAAAGAGCCCCCGAAAGTTGAAAAAGTAGCCCCCGAAAATTTCCCAAAAATTTGAAATGGAGCCCCCGAAATGAAAAACTTAATTTTTTGCCTGACTTAGGTGGGTGTTTTTTAGAGAATTTAATGATTAGATACATTTAAATCAATGTTTTCCAAAATGGCTTAAAAAATTTCTGTAACTTTTGCCTTTTCTGCTCATTGTGTAATTCTTAGCATTATGAATCAAACGATAATGCAAAAACATCGCTAAAGGGAGACACTGTACTGCTATGGATTAACAGACATTGAAGGTACACACATGTAGTCTTTGCAAGTGGTAACTTTTCCATAATAAATCTTATACATCCTTTTCATGTAATATCATCTTTGAATTTGTACTATTAATTCTATTACATGACACAACATACTGACAGGCGTTAAAACTTAATTTCTAATTTCTTTCTTCTCTCTCTCTCTTTCCCTCCTTCCCCCTCCCTCCCTCCCTTCCTTCCCCCTCCCTCCCTCCCTCCACCCATCCATCTTTCTCCCTCCACCCATCCATCTTTCTCCCTCCTCCATCTTCCACCCTCCATCACTCTCCCTCCCTCTTCCTCTTCCCTCCTCTCCTCTTCCCCTTCCCCCTCCCTCTATATCTCTCTCTCTCTGAACAGTAAAACAAAAGGTACTTACAGAGAGTGTGAATGAAGTGGTTGCATTAACTTCAACATAATGAGGATGGGTGAGCAGAAAAGGACTTCCTGACGCATTAGTTGGCACACGAACAATCCTCTCATCAACTGAAACGCAAAGTGGAAGAAAAAAGTGATAAGAAATAGTAGCACTACCTAGACATAATAGCAATTGAAAAAAAAACTTGCTTTTCGTAACAATATAATATGATATACATGTATCAACCTATATGATGCTGAATAGTTTGCGAACAATCCTCTCATCAACTGAAACGCAAAGTGGAAGAAAAAAGTGATAAGAAATAGTAGCACTACCTAGACATAATAGCAATTGAAAAAAAAACTTGCTATTCGTAACAATATAATATGTTATATTCCACATACTAAGAATCTTGCTCTACGATTGGTCAAGAGTAAATCACGTGATGAAAGATAGATCGCCCATTATTGATGGGAGAAACAAAAAGTTTGTTGCCCTTTGTAGATAGTACTACTATCTACAAAGGGCAACGCACTTTCACCGAAGATAGAGGTACTATCTACAAAGAGCAACGCACTTTCACTGAAGATTATCCAAAAGCGCACTAAAACAGGCGTAATTAAGCGCACATTACCAATGAGCGCAATTAAAACAAACACATGCGCGCACCGTCCCCTCAAGGGGTTGGGTTAAACTACCGTTTCACTTTTTTTGTGTGAATTTGGGCATGGTGTCTTTTATGTAGATGCATACACGTCCTTTTCTTTTTGTAGTTAAATTGTTTTAGATGTGGAATATAAAGCAAATTAGTTAAATCAGAACTGATTTTATTATTTACTATATAAATCTATGTATCTACCTATTATTGCTTAGTCCTCCAAGACAAAGCAGTCATTCGAAACAAAAAATCACAGATGTGCATACCTCCCAACACCCCGCTATACCTGTCACGCTCGCACAACGCCAGAATGTAAACTTCCTCTCTTAAAGCGGTCCCAGATACAGAACAGGGACATGTTGCTAACAAGGAGAGGGGCCGGAGGGAGGGACATAGGTAGATACATAGATTTATATAGTAAATATAAAATCAGTTCTGATTTAACTAATTTACCACAATAAATCTACAATACAATGTATCTACCTATTATTGCTTAGACCAACACAGATGCAAGCGGGAGGCATGTCCCAAACAAAAAAGGTTAGCGGGGAACCAACGAAGACGAAGCCACCAACTACGATGCCGTAGCAAAACGCTCCTCACTCGCCGGCACATCCTAAAGATAGCACGCGATGAACGTATTCGGCGACAACCAAAAGGCAACCTTCATAAAATCATGAAGGGCAACCCCAAAACAAAGCCCAGGAGGTACCAAGACCCCTGGCATCATGCGCACGAGGACGCACACCCTCCAAAAGGGCCTCGGGACCCGCAGTCTGTACCGCCTCCACAATCCATCCAAAGATAGATTCCCACGAGACAGGTGAGACGGGCTCCTGCCTGATAAGAAAAAGCAGAACGCTATCAAGGCAAAAACCAAAAACCCCAGAGGGGTAAGGAGAAAACTGATCCACCTACCGACTCCTCTCACAGAGGAGTAGCAAGGGAAAAGGACAGTGGGAGTCTAGCCACCAACAGGCAAAGACCCCGCAAAAGACTAACAACAGCACAGAGCTTCACAGAAGCCGAGCTTAGCAAAACGGATCCCGAAACAGACCGAGAACCAGAAACACCAGAAAGTGTAACCGAGTCCAACCAAGATACCCCGGGGGCAGGGGCAAAGCCCCCCCCCCCCGCGCCCCCTGGGCGGTCGGTGGCCTTCTCAGATGAGGCCAAAATCGGAGACACACAATCCGAAAACAAACGCTTCCTACCCTATGCCGAAACGTCGGGTGACGAAGCCTGCCCAAACACCTTAAAAGGCTGTAGGGTTTTAGCTACAGAACCAGCCCGATCATCACTATCATGCTACACCGCACCAGGCTGCAACACTTGGTGGTAGAAACCACCCCTTGACCGGGGGCCCTCCGTCACAGAGGCAACTCAACAGAGAACCCGAAACACATAAGAAAACCGTCAGACAGAGTCCAAGTCAGACTGACGGACCGAGGGCACCAACCTCCCAAAACGGGGCAAGGCGCCGATAGTAGCTGCCCCCAGAGGAGCACTAAATAAACAGCCGGAGGCTTAACCCCAAACAAGAGCCGACGGCACAAGGTGGCAAGTCATCACAGCAACAGGCAATCTGGGCCTAAAAGGTCTAACGGATGCCGGAGAAGTAACACCCAAGACTCATAAATCAAACCCGAAACTGAGTCAGGCATATGACCGGGGCCGACTCAAAAGCCGTCCAAAGCACGGGCAAGAAAAAAGGAGTAAACCTCCGCCTGAAAAACCGCGAAGCCCGCCGCCAGGTTTACTGAAACTTCAGTAACCCAACTAACAACTCCCATAAACATGGTGACAACTTACACGCCACAGCAGACACACTCGCAAACTCAGCGAATACAACTGACAACGAGTACGGTGCGACCGAGTCCGGCCCAAAGCCAGCCGGCGCACGGGCAGAAATAGGCACCAAGCCCTCGCCCGAACGGGGTGATAAATTTGATGCCAAAAATATTGGCGTCTGCCGGAACAACTGGAAGCCCCAGCGAAAGAAATATCAAACCCCCCAAAAAAAACTCAAAGCCGCCTGAGCGGAAACAGAAACGGCCGACTGAAACGTTTGACGCTAAACCCTGGCCGCCAAACCACCACTCCGCCTTCTCAGCCGGAGGGAACGGAGCAGTATCGCCTCCCCACTCCAACGAAAGACTTAGCGAATAGAAACACCTCGCTTGAGAAAACGGGGTCACTCGCGAACCCAATAATGGTTGTGAAACCAGGGTCAATTTCGCCCCCGACGACACGAATTGCTGTAAACAACTACGCACAGCCCGCGTCTCCTACGAAGCTGGCCGGTCCGGACAAGACAGCACGGCTTGTAACAGAATTATATCCCCGGCAACAGCCCTAAATAAACTGCCACTCATGGGGGATGGACACAGTCCGAACTCGGCGGAACAGTAGTCGTTTGTCAAAACGCCCCGAAGCTCAGCCTGAGCGGAGGCAGAAAAGGCAGACATCGGCGAGAATTTCTACTTCGCCTTCTTAGCTCCTGTCCCAGCCGAAACTTGGCGGACGAGCCCTTCCGTTTCTTACCCCTAAAAACGGGGGACGTAACAAACTCCACGGCCCTGCCAGAGCCTTAGCTCTAGCTACCGGGCAACGTAACCATGGCCGCGAACTCCACCGCCTCTCCCTCCAAAAGCGGGGGACGAAGCGAACTTCGCGGCCGTGCTAGAGCGTCAGCTCCAGTTCACGGAAAGTCAAAGCGAGCCTGAACACTTTCATTTCACAGCGGCGATTACATGCATCTCGCTAGAGAAAAAACAGGGCCCCTCTCGACAAAGTTGGTCGTGAAAAGCCGGAACAACTCCGCGCTCAACAGCACAAACTTAGCTCCAGCCCCAGCCGAAAACGGGTGGACGAGCTCTTCCGCTTCTTACCCCCAATACCGGAGACGAAGCGAGCTACACGGCCGAACTAGAGTTTAAACTTAAGCTAAACAGGCGGTGTGAACAGGGCAACAAGCTCTGTCGCCTCTCACTCGTAGATACAGGCGGCGAAGTGAGCTACACGGCCTCACTATCCATAACCCAACTTTACGGCCGGTGTGAATAGGGCCTCGAGCCCCTCCGCTTCTCAGCCGTAAAAAACGGGTGGTGAAACGAGCTTCACGGCCCTATACTAGAGCTTCAGCTTTAGCTTTACGGGCGGTGAACATGATACGAAAACGACACACCGAGAGGGGCCCAAAAACCACCTCCGCACTAATTACCTCTGCTAAAAGAGGAGGCTTAACAAACCACGAGCTGGGAACCATCCCTTCCAACTACCAGGCGATCGTTCAAAAACGAAACAAAGCCTCAAACTAATGTCCCCACAAAGGAACAGATCAGCCGTACGTGGCAATACCCTCACAAAAAGATGGGATATCACGCAAAAAGTCCGCCCTGCACGAAAAAATAAATTCCTCAAAAGAGGTATAGAATCCGGAGAAGAACGCTGTTGAAACAGCGAAAACAGAACACTACCACCAGCACTGGGTCGAGAAAAGTAACACAAAGATACGTCTCTAACAAAACCCTCGCGTCAGAGCCCAGACCCGAAAATCGACTCGGGCCTGAGGCCAGCTGCGAACCCTCCGAGACAACGGAGGCCGAGTCCCAGTTACACTGACAATCCAGCATGACCGAATCATACGGCTGAGGGAATAAAACCCCACTGAGGTAAACAACCCCTCATCCAGCAGAGCGCCGAGAGAAACGGGCGCCGGAGAAACAAAGTCTAACCGAGCGCCGACTGTAAGAGGCAAAGATTCTGAAGTCAGAATAGCGGTACTCGACAATTCAGAAAAATAATTTGAATCCGAAGACAAATGACAGGCTCCGCTACACCACTAGCCGGAGCACGGGGGACGGAAAAAACCGCACCCGATACCGTGCCGGGTGACAAATTTGACATCAAAGTTTGTTCACCCGCCGATACAGATGGGGCGCCCAGCTGACGGAACAACTGCAACATGAGAGCCCTGAGCTCTGCCTGCGCAGAACTCGACAAAGACGACACCGGCGTCGATTTCTTGCCTTCTGAGCCCGCGAACCAGCCAAAGCATGGACGCTCGAACTCTTCCGCTTCTTACCCGTAGCAACGGGGGACGAAGGGGACTTCTCGGCCTAGCTAGCTTTCTCAAGCATAGCTCCACGGCCAAACTGACTCGAACCGTCACGCTTTACTGCTTCTATAGAAACGTGAGCGAGACCTTGGCGACAGAGTCCCAGCCACACCAACAGCCTAAAGCTGAGGCCAGAAAACCAGTGAGTCAAACGACTCCTCTCCCGGAGACGCACCGAGAGAAGCGGGCGCCGTAGACACAAAGCCTAACGAAAAGCCGACTGTATGGGGTGACAAAATCAACGCCACAGGAGGGACACCCAAGAATTCAGAAAAATAATCCGAATCCGAGGACAAAAAGCACGGCTCCGTCGAACAACACCAGCCGGGGCACGGGTTACAGTAGGCACCGAACCACAAGCGTGCCGGGTGACAAATTTTTCGCCAATTTGTGCACCTGCCAAGACAATAGCCCACCAACCCAGACAAAGCCTGGGCGCTCGGACCCTTCTGCCTCTTACCCGCTACAACGGGGGACGAAGGGAAGGCTTCCTGGTCTTGCTAGCTTTCATAAGCTCGGCAATACGATCGATTGACCTGTGCCGTCTCGCTTCACTGCTTCTAAAGAAACTTGAGCGACAACCCCTAATAAAGGAGGCATCTCGGCCGTGTTAGCTTTGTCAAGCTCGGCTCTAGGGTCAATTGACCTGGGTCGTCACGCCTCACTGATTCCATAGAAACATGAGCGAAACCCCTACGGTATAGTGTAACCGGGACCCTCACACAGCAATGCCTCGAGAGAAGCTTCAGTGAAACACCTTGCTCGGTGTGACCGGGGTCTGTTCGCTTCAACACTTCGTGCGAAGCTTCAGCGAAACCCTTTGGTCAGTGTGACTGGGGCCTGCTCGCGTGAATGCTTCCTGAGAAGCTTCAGCGAGCTGCTCGAGCGTCAAACTTCGTGAGAAGCCTCAGCGAGCTCAGACCGTGGCGTGTCACTGGGGTGATTACAGGCACCTCATATGTGAACGCAATCCGGGTCGACTTCATGCTTGAATGCATGGCTCGTGCTTCGCACGGCTGTTGTCTCGCAACAGAGCACAGGGGCCGTGAAGCCCGGGGCCTCTACAAGTCATGCTAACCCACGAGGGGGAGAGCCACTGGTAGGAGTCTCTTTATTCAGTGTCAATGAATCTTAGACCTCGACATACTGGCGCCGGAGCACAGCCCGCTGGCTGGCCCAGACGCGGTATCCGTCGGTAACTTACTACAGGGCAAAACTCCAGACACACCAGGCATAAAATACCCGGTGCGGGGAGCAACCTGTCTCGAGCCTGTACTCGAGACGCCCTTACCTCCCCCCTCCTGCCGCACCAAACCCACTCGCTAGTGAGGTGGTGACAACAGTCGTAACTGGGGGAAGTGAATCCACTCCAAAACCAGACGCCTTGTCCATTGGAAAATCTGTGGATGAGACAAAACAAACTTTCGAACGAAAGCAAAACACAATAAAACAAAGTAACCACAGTTACTAAAAACAAAATCGACGAGCAACCAGCGTCAATCACAAACAAACTGCGTCGTTTATAAACACACGACAAACTCGAACAAAACAACAGCGTCGTTTATAAACACACGACAAACTCGAACGAAACAAAGCGTCGTTTATAAACACACGACAACCCTAACGTAGCAAACAACTACGAAAGAGAAAAACGCATATGTAGCGTCAACAAAGAACTTAACACACAGCGAGCTCTAATACAAAAGAGCCGCACCGTATACACACACGTTAACAACACACGAGGTATGCACAAAGAAATCCCGTAACATTCGAGTTTAACACACACAGTGAAAAAGCCCCGGAACACAAAACACTGTGCCCGGGACCGAACTCAAAAAGGGAAGTACGCTCGACAAAATGAACACTAAATTCTTTCTTGCCAAGACTAAAGTGATTGAGGGTTAAAAAACCGAACCAAAATGTATCAAAACAAATTGGAACTGGATAATGACAGAAAGAATACACCAAAAACGCTGCGAGGAGCAAAAAACCCCAAATTCAGCGCTAGTGACTTATCTGCACTCCTTAACGAATGACCGCGAAAAGAAGAGAGGAAGTTTACATGCTGGCGTTGTGCGAGCGTGACAGGTATAGCGGGGTGTTGGGAGGTATGCACATCTGTGATTTTTTGTTTCGAATGACTGCTTTGTCTTGGAGGACTAAGCAATAATAGGTAGATACATATGATTTATTGTGGTAAATAATCACCTTTTGGTTTCAGGCGATGGCAAACTATCACTTCCTCGTCGATCAGAATGTATACGCTATCTTTCCTCAGCTTCGCTTCGGAAAGATAGCTACATCCAGATCGCCTCGGAAGTGATAGTTCGTCCCATCACCTTCACCAACGGTAGTTATTTGCTTAATATACATGTATCAACCTATATGATGCTGAATAGTTTGCCACCATGTATCATAATTGAAAATTCTGTTTATTACATTCAATATTCATTTTGATATAAACCATGTCTATAATATCCATCTTCAACTAAATAATTTTAAATTTTAAGGTATCCTTGATTGCATGTATAACGACTTGGATCTGTTCTGTATTTCTGTATGTGTATAAATTATGTATGCTACTATGCGTTCATGCTGTCATGCTTTCATTGGAATTCAATCAGATTGAAATTGAACTTAAACTTGTAACTTGAAAATTGAAATGTTTAGTTTGTAAACGGGTGGTCTTTATACCCAGGTGATCTTTTAGCCAGGAGATCTTTCTACCCAGGTAGCTGCTGCTGCAGATTTGTTCACTGTACATTTAAAGCCCCTCTGCTCTAGTTTGGCCAGGAGGGATTAGACCTCCCTGCATGGTCACTGACAGGTGGTTATCTCATCAAATCAGCTCTCAATTTACATAAGAAAAGGGGGAGCATGGGGATCAATGGTCACAGATTAGGCATTGTTTGCTATACAGAGTACCGAAGCTGTGATGTCATACAAATCTATTTTTAGAATTTCTCTTTTTTTTTTCATTTTCTGAAAGAGCATAAAAAATAATGTCCAAATGTCGAAAACCAATTGAATATGTTAAGTATTGGCTGAGATATGACCATCTGAATAAACCTTATGGGAACTCATATTCTCTGGCTCCTAATGGTTAGGAGAAATTGAGAAATTCTAAAAATAGATTTTTGATGACATCACACTTCACCACTCTATAGAGGGCGCAAGTAGATTTAAGTAGTGCAGTGGGGCTTTAAACCAATAACAGAATATAAATCATCCTCACCTAGATTAGATGCAATGAGAGTGCTGTTCTCCGTGACCTCATCACGTCCTAGGATGAAGACGCCACTGGATGTTGTGAGGTTCATCCCATCTTGGAGCCAGTGATATAACACATCATCTCTGCTGTTCAGTGTTCCTGAAATTCAAGACAAAATGTGCGTAGTAACATGAATGCCCCTTAACCCGTTGACTTCTGAATTGTTCTCATTCCCATCGACTTTACACAGGGACCACCCGGTTCCCTTATACAATGGGTTAACAATTTTGAAGAATGTTTTTGGACAGTTATAACATCCTAACATTTTGCCTATCAAAATACACCTAGCAACTACACTATACATGTACATTTGATTCCACCACACAAGTTGCTAAACAGTACTCTGTGGTAACTAATTTGTTGGAAATTGTCTTTCAGATACATAGGTGGAAAATGTGGAAAATAAATGGATAATAGTTTTGGACTTACCATCAAAAGATGTGACAAGTGCCACTTTACCAAGTGACAAAGGATACAGATGAAGTGTTAAGTTGCTGATGGGCTCCTGAACTAAGAGTGTAACTTCAGTGGATGCCTCAGAAACATTGTTGAACGCTGTGATGTTCACATAGTGCAATCCAGTCTCTGAGGGTAGTGTGGTGACCACAAACTTTCCATCCTCACTTGATTCCGACTGCAGTAATCGTTCTTTCCCGTTCTCATTGATGGTGAACTTCACATGAGAGCCACGTATCACTCTCAGAGCTATGTGTGATGTCTGATTCAAGACGGTCGGATGGACAGACTGAGATGAAAGACCACTGATTGGTTCCTGGACCACCATCGGTTGGTCAAGTCTTTGGGTCACCTCGCTGACCAGATTCAATGCAGTGACGCTAATGTTGTAGTCACCAACTTCCGTAAAGGTGTGATTGACTATGCTGAATATCATCTGACCCGATGCGTCCGCTAGTCCAATGTCATCATATGTGCTTCCGTTCTGGAAAACCCAATGGAATGTGGGATCGGTGCCACTCTCTGTAGATGCTTCAAATGTTACAACCTGATCCAGAGGGACCACAAAGCCCTCTTCTGGAGCAGAGATGGACACACTTGTGATTGCTTTCTGCACTCGGACTACCTTCACAGCAGATGATTGGCTTACCAAGTTCTTCACAGTCACTTGCACAATGTATTGACCTTCAAGATCAAAGACTTGGATGAAGCTTCCATTCTGTGTGGTGTCCGCAGCTATCGTCTCCCTGCCGAACATCACTGTCCATTCGTAAGTCATGTTGTTGGTTTCAAACGGAACCACTGCAAGAATGGAACCTTCCGATCCAAGGGGGTAGGAACTTGATGCTTCCAGCTGGACATACTCAATGGACCTCTGCACAACGATAGCTTCAGAGAGTTCAGCCAGATAGGCAGTTCCGTTGCTCTGGATGCGCGTCTTTGGACCATAGCTCCCTGAGACAGCGTACTTGTGACTGAAGGATACAATGAGCTGGCAGCCATCTCCGTAGCTTGCAGTGAGGTACATGTTGGCAGGATTGGCTGATCCACCACTGATGAAAGTCTCGTTGACATCACGGAGGGACTGGTTGTAAACGATCCCGTCGTCAAACTCCAGGGAGAGGACAGCTTGCTCCCGATCAGCCGTCTCCATTTTAAGGCTGAAGATCAGACTCGTGTTGGGGTTTGTGAAATGAGAGCCTTCCACCAGAGACAAACTCAGGTTGTTGATACCTCTGTTCATAACAATCTATGCAAAAAGAAAATGATTTATGATCTGTGAGTGTGAGCCCATCTGTACTAGTTTACAGGGGGGTTAGACCACCCTGCAAGGTCACTGACAGGTGGTTATCTCATCAAATCAGCTCTCACTTAACATAAGAAAAAGAGGATCATGGGGGACTTATGGTCACTGATTAGGCATTGTTTGCTATATAGAGGGCGCAAGTAAGTAGTGCAGTGGGGCTTTAACAATTCTACCATATTACTAGGGACTTGACCAATAAGCGCTTCATTGACAATCAGGAATTTGAATGATATTTTTGGCATACTGGTAGCCTGTGCAGATCTCTCAAAAGAGGGGTGATCCAACAGAATTTGGAACAACTACAAATCAGTCTTGCAGAAGTGTTTGGACTCTCTGCAGTAGCTTTATAAGGGCGTCAGGGCAATCTAGGTTACTAGTGATGCCAGTATAAACAATTTGTTTAAGGCTGTCATGACATAAATTCAATTCTATTTAGGTTAGAACAGTACTGATGGGGCTATCCTGTTGAAATTATCAAATAAATAGATAAATAAACAATTCCATATCACCAATACACATAATATCTTGAGGCTTGGACTTGATATTTTGTCATGGTCACAATAAAATAAACCACTTACCACATGAAGGGTTTTTTGTGCACTTCCAAGTTCATTAGAAGCATTGACAGTCACTGTAAAAAGCCCCTCCTGTTTAAAGACATGGGCCTGGAAAAGCACACACAAAAGAAAAGAAATTAAGTCAGGGATCCATTTAAGTTATTCATAGTAAACCAGAAATCTTTCCTAATTGTAACAACCAGCCTTTTTTTGCGGCAAAAAACTGTCACGAATTGAATAAATTAAGTGCTTGGTTCGGTTTCATATTATACAAAAAAGAAATTTCAACAAATCTAGAATTGTAAGAATGCATACAGGTTTTCCTTAATCACTTTTTCTTTGCTTATTTTTTTTTATACCAATTCAATTTAATCCTTTCTTTTACTTCATTGAATACATATTGATAAGAACTACTGAAATGCAAGTAAAATATCAACAATAAACACAGCCTTGCAATATTATGAAAATATATCAATGGAATTCATTGATTTCTTTTTTAATGTAAGGAGGCTAAACTAACACATGAACAGCAGACAAAAAAAAAGATTAGCTGCATTCACAACTGGAAACTGAAAGATGTAGACTCTGCTCAAGGCTATAGGAATTGTGGTATTAAAAGTGTCAAATAATAGTCTTTCAGCCTTTTCACACACAGCTAAAATTCATCGTTTCCAGAGATGATTAGAATCACTCAACAGTTTTAAACATGTTTATAGAAAAAAAAATCCCAGTGTGAACATCGTTTATACGATGTTGGGATAGATACGAAGTAACAAAGTCGCGATCCATACGCCCCTAAAAGCAGGCTGCAGATACGAAGTTTGACATTTTGTGTGTGAAAGGTTTTTCGTGTTTAAACGTGTTTAAACTGGATGGAGCGACCGCTCTGTTTGATATGACCTGAACTTCAATGCGCAATGGCACTACTGCGCATTTTACGAGCAGTAGTTAATCACGAAACGATTAACGATCGCAACAAAATTTCTGTGTGTGAAAGGCTCGTGATCAGTTTAAACACGTTTCAAACAAGTTTATACTAATCATGTTTATAGAATTTTAGCTGTGTGTGAAAATGCTGTTGGTCTTCAGACCCTGCCCCCATGCACGTTTTAAAACTTGAAGAAATTATAACAGCTAAATTCAGGATGGTTTACTCTACAATTATAATTAACTTATGGGTCAGCCTCATATAAGGGCCCTTTTTTCCATTTTGGCAGATACCTACATGTACTCCAGCATACATGTATCTATTTGTGATAGTATTTTATGTTATTTTCTTGTATTTATATCTTGTCGTTTTTTTATTTTCTTCTGTTGTGATTTTATACTCCCAGTAAATTACAATAAATGAATGAATGAATTTTTAGCTCCAGAAATGGGAGAATTTTTTTTTCAAATAATACAATTAAGTAGAATTACAAAGGTTGCATTGAATAAACTCTCTTGGGATTTGCATGAAGAAAGAAAAAGTTGCAAAAATATAACACCCACACAACAAATCCAGTACAAGATAATAACGGTTACTGTCACAAAGTTTAAGATTGCACCATGAAATTATCTTCAGGTGCTGACAGCAGCATCTTGTTCTTTTTCATAAAAAGTTAAAAACTCTATAAAATCCTGAGGAATGTCGGCAAAGTCTTCCATCTTTCATTAAGCAGTTTTTCTTCATTTTTTGAGGGAAGATAAAGCGCTATCAGTAAATCTTCTCTTTTGAGCATTTATCTAGGAGAAATCACTTGTCAACATAACTCATCTGATTGTCTTTTCATCCCCGATGAATTGGATATATGTCCTTCATAGAAATACAAACTGTCTCTTCAGAGGTCTGGCTATTAAAAACAAGAAATTCTGTGTGGCTGTACAGAGGACAGTCCTACAAATAACCCACCCACTGCCGCCCACACTGTAGGCCAATGTCATACTCATCCTATCTCTCTCTTAACCTGGGAATTAAAGGAGGAATTGCACTTTTCAAATTTTCTTGTAAAGTTGGATGCTATAAAAGGGTACACTTTCTCTAAAAACATCAATATATCTACATACATGTATGTGTAGCTGTCAGTATAATGCTCATCACAGTTTTGATAATTGGTATTTAATTCTCCTTTGTGAAGGACTAGCAAACTTTGCATTTGTTTGATTCATTTAAAAATAGTAACTTTTGGTTTATCGGATTTTCAACACACGTTCGCTGATCTCTCTCTCTCTCTCTCTCTTCTTATTTCCACAATAGACTCGATCCTCTTTAAAATTGTTTAATGATGGTTGCAAAATTAATACTGAAATATGCTTTTTTTATTCAACTAAATCAACAAAAGTTATGTTTTCCATTTCAATAATGCTTTTAAATCAAACAATCTCCTTGAGATTATCTTTTAATCTGAACTTTTATCTAGTGGCGGCATCATTCAGAAAATATCAAAAAGTGATGAATGGGATGTTTGGATGGCATATTCTCTAGACAATTCCTTCCCATCCTCATAAATCATCTGAGATCTCTTTTGATAGCATCAATCTTGAAGCACTAGCCATGTTCACAAGAGGCGATAGTAGTTCTGAACTTTACGTTTGCGAAACTTAGAAGTTACAAACAACAATCCACTTAGAACGATGAAGGTTCTCATTAATGGACCAAAACAACAAGTATTCAAAGTTTAAACTACAAGTTAATCGCATATGCATGGCAAATGACTTCAAGTGAGGAACCCCTGCTGCTTGTGGTTCTTGTGCTACTCGAACAATAGCTTGTGGTTTAAAACTTTGAGTAAACTTTTTACAACTTTTAAAGTTTCATAACCATGACTGCATCCACACAGTCCCTACACTACAAAATGACTTTGATGTTTAATTCCAGGACCTAAATTTAAAGGTAACAGACTGTCGTGTGAACCTCACTAATAGTATTTCTGCATTACAAAAACTGATCATCAATGACCCACGTGTGAACTTTGCCTTATTGCAGAAATCCTGGAAAGCATTCACCACTTTCTTTCCTTACTTTTAATAGGTTTATTCTTCATAAATTGTTCCCATTCCCCACCATGTCTCCCTCTCCCTCCATATCTGTTCCCCCCCCCCCCCCCCCATCTTAGTCCAACATTTGTTTATACATATTTCTTTTGAACTTTCTGCATCTCCTATAAATTGTGTTATACTTTACCTGCTTTTCTTGGTCTATTTGTAGTATAACAGCAGTTCATTGTCTGGGCTACATTTAAGTAGGTTACATTTGTCATTAGGTGCATCACCACTAGCCCAGCCCACCCAACCACAAGCTTGCTCAAAGCAAGGAGTTACCAGCACTCATTGCTCAAAGCAACACGGTCATCTAAATTCATGTGTATTACTTCTTACTTCGCTGACAGTTAATTGAGCCTAAGGGTTGTTCTAGTAGTCTAGAATTTAGTTTTTTTCAAACAATGGTTTTTCATTTGGAGTTTTCTGTAGTGAAAATGAGCCTACGATCTAGTGACTTTTCACCAGCAAGCTACCCAGCTAATTGTCAAAATATTGGGTTTCCAAAACAAGCCCAAGCCTTAAAAACAAAATGTGCTATTTTCATCTTAATTGTGAATTCCATGTAGCTCGAGCTACCAGATACCTGTGTAGCTTTGTTTGGACTAATTTGGCCAGATCAGAATAAATGGGCTATGCATTTTCAAAACCTGGGCAAATGGAGACGGACCTATTTTGGGGGTTCATATAAAAGGAGAACACCCAAAATATGCCATTGTGTTGTCCACTACCCACGCAATTTAAATAAATGACACAAAACTGGTTAAAATGACCACGAGGGAGTTTTATTTTAATGTCACCTGCTAATACATTCACACCTAAACGCCCTTTTAAACTGAGTACTGTACATTCCAGTACAAACCCTATGGGAAAGGTTTTAATAGTCATCAAGTTAACGGTAGCGCATGTTGTTTGCATTTTATGTCTATTGTGCTTCCTTTTGATGGATTTTGTATGACCCTCTGTTTAACTTACATTTTCCATAATTCTAGTTCCCTTCACAAACAAGTGTGAATTTATTGAGAAATCTCAGGGCTTTTCTGGAGTAGACGGTATTAAATCATCAAGAAATTCAGGTCTTAGTTTAATACAATAAAAACTGGGCCAGTTCAGAACTTAAAGGCAAAGACCAATATTGGAAACGCCCCAATTTAAAAAAAATGAAATGGAAGCTCTTATTACCAATCATGTGAAAGAATATGTTTTGACTAAATACATGATGATAACAATTTTGCCGGGAAACCGTCTACTAATTGATATATTTGGTAAATTAGTTTATCTATTGTTATGTGATAGATAAAACGCATGTGTCACGCACGTGTGCATAGTCCCATATACATCTTTCTGTGTGCGGTGCTTGTAACTTTACCAAGACTGGGCCAAATTTCTTATCATTTTGATGATTCCAGAACCTTGCAGTACACACCAATACTTATATACTAGATGATCAACCTTCTCTGATCGATTCCACAAAGTTTCTTTCACAATGCAATCGCATGACCAGAACTGATCTTTATCTTTAAGGGAGCTTTCAATTCTTCTGTTTAAATTAAAACTGAAGCCCGAAACTAGTGCTGTAACATCACGGATATCTCCAATTCCGTTTAACCACGTGGGAAGGACTTTCATTTAACTGCGATGTGCAGTTGAAGGCGCCAATTTGTGCTTGTGAACTTGTCACAAATAGTAACAATGTCGATTTTACAAGAATGTGTAAGATCATTAATGTAAATTAAAAAACAGAGGACCTAGGATAGAACCTTGGGGTACGCCGCCGTGTGTAATAGAAGAAAAATTGGAGGAATTATTATTATAAGCTACATATTTTGAGATCTATTACAAAGATTGCTTTCAAACCACGATGACAGACAAATTGGAGTATTCTTTTAGTTTCTGAGTGGTGAGTCAACACACTGATTACTGAGCTGGGAGACATTGCCAGGCATAGTGCCAGGTGGAGGGGCATAAATCAAAACTTTAAAAAAGAAAGAAAAGAAAACGGGAAAACAAAACCGTCCAATTAAAAACGCATAGTGCCATGGGAGGTCGGATACCGGACGGTTAAACCTTTATCCTTTAACCTTTAACCTTATGTATCTTTTAATTTTTTTTTTCACTGCTGATAAGGGTGTTGAAGCAGTCAAGGAATTACATTCGAACAGACATTTCCTTTGCTTCAAAAAGCTTGCAATTTACGTACCAATTCTGAACAAGGATTAACCTGTACAGCATTCAAATACATTAATGTAATCAATATTTTCTCCCTATTTGCCAAGTTTCATTAATATATATTATCTCTTGAAGCCATGAATGGAGAGAGGAATCCATATATTCCATCCCCACATAGGCCTATCTTTAACAGGATTGTTTTCCAATGACGTTTCGATAAGTCTATGTATTTCCCATGAAGAGTGTAATTAAAAATTAGAAACTTGCTTGAATCGAATCTGGAAATCTATTTTGAGAGAACTTGCTTGAATCAATACTGTAAACTACTTTTTTGAGCCAGAAGTACAAAGTCAGGGATCCTGCTATTGTTGGCTTACAACAAGTAAGGGGAGATCAAATTGGTGGAGAAACTATTTAAATGAAATCACCCAGAATCTAGACTCCACAAGAAGCAACAACTCAAGGCGTGTCTGCACTATCTCGAGATTGCCAAATATCCAGCTATTTGAATTATCCCGATCGCAAACTATCCAGCTTATTTGCGTCTTCATTAGACCGAAGTAGCAAATTAGCTGGATAGTTGGTCGGGATAATATCCCAAGATATCTCGGTCTAGTTTGCGGTTTTCCGTGTTTACTCGAGGTCAGTGGTTGCGAGGTCAGCGCTGAGCGGTATAGATCGCATGTGCGAACCGGAAATCGTTGTGCATGATGGGATCGGGATAATTGACTCCGTACTTCGGTCTAATGAAGACGGTCGCAAACTATCCCGCTAGTTCGGAAATAGAAGGATATTTTGCAAACTAGACCGAGATATCTTGGGATATTATCCCGACCAACTATCCAGCTAATTTGCCACTTCGGTCTAATGAAGACGCAAATAGCTGGATAGTTTCGATCGGGATAGTTCAAAATAGCTGGATATTTGGCAATCTCGAGATAGTGCAGACACGCCTTCAGAGTAGTGTGAAGCTGGCCTTTGAGCCCCGATCAAAATCTGGGGTTAAGTGACATTTGGTTTAGTGGCAATTGACTCCAAGCAAATCAAAACAGACCGTTCATTCATTGGGCTTTCATTGGGCTGGTCTGAAAAGAAAAGCGGCTGTAATGGGGAACTTTGTCCTCCAGTAATTGAGGCGTTGACAGACATTGTGATGTGGTTTCCTCATAACCCGAAAATTATATTCTCTGGAGTGAGGGTATTATCGGAGCAGGCCTGTATCGGATTCGGAGTATAATGAAAACTATTCAAATGCTGATATGTATCTCAGGCAGTGTTCTATTATAAAAACAGTTGCCTGTAGGTAAGATTTTGACAAATGATTTGAACAGGTCCGCTATGTGCCACCCCCCCCCCCCCCCTTCTGTAACCAAAAGATTAGAGAAAGGATAAAAAGATATTATTCTCACTAAAATATCAGAAAATACATTTACAATAAAATGGGTTAACTGACAAGAGTTCTTCTTCGTTCTTCTTCGTACGAATTGGTCAATTCAGGATGGCCAAATGAAAGAATAAAGCCCCATGGAAGACCAGCAGCAACAACTATAATTGCAGCTGAATATGGGCTACCAGCCGTATACGGTCCCTTTTTCTCTGTATGATTATTTTATATGTATTTGTATCTGATTTTATTATACAGAAATAAAAACAACATTCTCATGGTTGCAATGGGTTTCATGCAAGAACAATCTGGTTATGGAAGACGGAAGACACAGGTTTGTAAGGCACAAAATAAATTTGAGGTATGCATGCTCTTGTACTGTAAGCTCAGTTACTACCCAGATTAAAAAAATCTTCACATAAACTTTGACATGATATCACTTCTTGTTTTGCAATCTCTTAAGCTACATTGTCAGTCCACAGTTATACACTGCAAGTAATATTATACCAAGACAAACAGTTCGCCTAATTATTCTTGTAATGAACAGAGGAAGTTGAGACTGCATATATAAGTAGAAACCTGGTCATTGTGGGGGAACAATGAGTATTCTTTTCACATTAATCAACTTATACTTATAGCTTATCCTCTTTTTTCTCATGATAAAACCTCAAATTCAATTCAATTATATTATGTTTTGCATCATGAAATCAAGTAAAAATCAAGTATAAATAAAGAATACAAAATGGGCCAGGAAATCTAAGAAGCAACTTGTGCTTGTAAATGAGGCCACTACCTAATAAACTGTTAAAATTGCTTCAACATAGTGCAAACGAAAAATACTTCTTTGTGATTCCACAATAATATTTAATGATTGATTTATTGTCATAAATTATGGTGTATTGAATAACGCTATTCATTGGCTGTATCTACTGCATGTTTTTTATTTAAAGATATGTGCATGAATATGATGAGGTACATGTAATTAAAGTCTGAACAGTAAAGTGCAGATTTCTGGAATCAAAATCATGCTCTGTCAAACTTTGTGCCAATTAATAGCTTCATTCACATTAGCGGTTCGACCGGTCCCTGACTCTGGACAACCACTGGTCTGGTCGGGACTTTGATGTCAGAGGTCAATGAGATATTTGTGGCAGTCTTTAAAAGGTATTCAGAGGTCGGCGATTGGTTTCCTGAGCATTTTGGTAGACTGGAAGTTAACGCTGCTGCTTCGAAAACCTCCTCGTGGAAAAGTGTTTCTTGGTCTTCAGAGGGTACGCAGAAGTTGTCAGACTGATTGCCAACTGAAGAACGATATTTGGTTGAGAACATGTAAGCAGCTCACCCAGGAATATTAGTTTATATATATTTATTGTTTTTGAGATATATATATGTAAATATACATCTCCAAAAGTTGATGCCTAAATATTGATTTGGGCAAAATTGCACTTGTGGCAAATGGGCGACTTTGCAAAGGGGCAAAGAAAGCAACCACAGTGTTAAAGCCTATCTGCACTAGTTTGGCCAGGAGGGATTAGACCTCCCTGCATGGTCACTGACAGGTGGTTATATCATCAACTCAGCTCTCAATTAACATAAGAAAAGGGGGACCATGGGGGACCAATGGTCACCAATTAAGCATTGTTTGCTATATAGAGGGCGCAAGTAGCTACAAGTAGTGCAGTGAGGCTTTAAAGAAACACTGTCTTCCATCTATGCATTGGTATACAAATAATACATGTTTGCGAGTTCATTAATGAATATGCACTGCATGCAGTCACAGTAGGATAATGAACGAGACTTGTCGAGTTCATTATCCGTCTCATTGTCTAGACTTACATGTAACCAAGTGCAGTGCATATCACTAAAACACGAGCTAAAACATGATGATTATTTGTTTTATAAGATGGGTCTACAATATGAGTATAAAGTTGAAAAATTGACAGTTGTTATTACCAAAATGCACTCCCTTTCCATGTATCGTAAAAATTAATGGACGCACAGGTGATCTATTTCGACGCTTCTAATTGGCTACATGTATATTCTTGAACCCCTTTTATAACACTTTTTATTACCAGCACACAGCATAAATCAAACATTTCAACAAAAATGAGTGTAATGACCACAATTAATATCTCATTTTATTGAAGAAATACTCAATTTGTAAATATGATTTCCCTAAAAATATGATCTTGGATTCCCTGAACTCAAACAGCTCCTCAAAGTATGACAAGAGGCCTGTTTTCATCAGCTTGAGATTGCCATATAACATGCTAATTTAACTATCCCGATCACAAATTATCCATCTAATTTTCGTGTTCATCAGCACGCAGTGGCAATTAGCGGGATATTTGGTTGAGATAATCATCCCAAGATATCTTGGGCTCTTTTGCAAAATATCCTGCCATTTGTCTGGTGCGTCTTTACCAGCCCAAAGATTCACACAGTTTTGAGTTTCGAGCTGATGAAGAAGCGATTTGTAACTTCAGGCTTATTTCCAAAATCAGAAATAACGGACTATTTGGCAATCTTGAGCTGATGAAGACATACATGTACCTACGAATACCAGTCATGAAAATAAGGTTACTGACCGAACCTGCAAATTAGTGAAGTTTGGCAATCCTCCATCCATGCAATGGTACTCTTTATTTATTATCAGCACACAGCATAAATCAATCAATTCAACAGAAATGAGTTTAATGAACTCAATTAATATCTCATATCGTCATTGGAAAGGTACATAGATACCCCACCCTTTTTTATGATGTTATAAAAGTGTTGTATATATGATTCATAACAAAGATCATAAAAGGGTGGTATGTTTTTCTTAAGACCAAATTATAGAAAGGTGACAACAAAAAATCATAACAATTTATATCAATACATTATTGGTCCCTTGAACTTCCTTTGTCACTCTTTATCTCTCTCTCTCCCTCTTTCTGTTTTTCTCTTCACTCTACATTTCTAAATTTTTCTTTTTCTAAAAACTTCTGTCTCTATTTAGTCTGTAGATCTATTTCTTTTTCAAGTTACAAAACATAAAATCCTTTATTCCGTCACTTAAATAAATAAAAAAACTAGAGTATGTATTGTTAAACCGGCTCACTAGGCTTACTACTGTACAACATGTGACAACTATATGTGTCCCTCCCTCTGTCTCTCTCTTCCTCTCCACCTTTCTGTCCCCTGCGCCATTTCTTTCTCTCTCTCTCTCCCCCTCTCTCCCTTTCTGTCCCCTGCGCCATTTCTTTCTCTCTCTCTCTCCCCCTCTCTCCCTTTCTGTCCCCTGCGCCAATTCTTTCTCTCTCTCCCTCTCCCTCTCTCCCTTTCTGTCCCCTGCGCCATTTCTTTCTCTCTCTCTCTCTCTCTCCCTTTCTGTCCCCTGCGCCATTTCTTTCTCTCTCTCTCTCTCCCCCTCTCTCCCTTTCTGTCCCCTGCGCCATTTCTTTCTCTCTCTCTCTCTCTCTCCCCCTCTCTCCCTTTCTGTCCCCTGCACCATTTCTTTCTCTCTCTCTCTCTCTCCCCCTCTCTCCCTTTCTGTCCCCTGCGCCATTTCTTTCTCTCTCTCTCTCTCTCCCCCTCTCTCCCTTTCTGTCCCCTGCGCCATTTCTTTCTCTCTCTCTCTCTCTCCCCCTCTCTCCCTTTCTGTCCCCTGCACCATTTCTTTCTCTCTCTCTCTCTCCCCCTCTCTCCCTTTCTGTCCCCTGCACCATTTCTTTCTCTCTCTCTCTCCCCCTCTCTCCCTTTCTGTCCCCTGCACCATTTCTTTCTCTCTCTCTCCCCCTCTCTCCCTTTCTGTCCCCTGCACCATTTCTTTCTCTCTCTCTCTCCCCCTCTCTCCCTTTCTGTCCCCTGCACCATTTCTTTCTCTCTCTCCCCCTCTCTCCCTTTCTGTCCCCTGCACCATTTCTTTCTCTCTCTCTCTCTCCCCCTCTCTCCCTTTCTGTCCCCTGCACCATTTCTTTCTCTCTCTCTTTCTCTCCCTCTCTCCCTTTCTGTCCCCTGCACCATTTCTTTCTTTCTCTCTCTCTTCCCCTCTCTCCCTTTCTGTCCCCTGCACCATTTCTTTCTTTCTCTCTCTCTCCCCCTCTCTCCCTTTCTGTCCCCTGCACCATTTCTTTCTTTCTCTCTCTCTCCCCCTCTCTCCCTTTCTGTCCCCTGCACCATTTCTTTCTCTCTCTCTCTCCCCCTCTCTCCCTTTCTCTCCCCTGCACCATTTCTTTCTTTCTCTCTCTCTCCCCCTCTCTCCCTTTCTGTCCCCTGCGCCATTTCTTTCTCTCTCTCTCCCCCTCTCTCCCTTTCTGTCCCCTGCACCATTTCTTTCTCTCTCTCTCTCTCTCCCCCTCTCTCCCCCTCTCTCCCCTGCGCCATTTCTTTCTCTCTCTCTCTCTCTCCCCCTCTCTCCCTTTCTGTCCCCTGCACCATTTCTTTCTCTCTCTCTTTCTCTCTCCCCCTCTCTCCCTTTCTGTCCCCTTCGCCATTTCTTTCTCTCTCTCTCCCCCTCTCTCCCTTTCTGTCCCCTGCACCATTTCTTTCTCTCTCTCTCTCTCCCCCTCTCTCCCTTTCTGTCCCCTGCGCCATTTCTTTCTCTCTCTCTCTCTCCCCCTCTCTCCCTTTCTGTCCCCTGCGCCATTTCTTTCTCTCTCTCTCCCCCTCTCTCCCTTTCTGTCCCCTGCACCATTTCTTTCTCTCTCTCTCTCTCCCCCTCTCTCCCTTTCTGTCCCCTGCACCATTTCTTTCTCTCTCTCTCCCCCCCTCTCTCCCTTTCTGTCCCCTGCACCATTTCTTTCTCTCTCTCTCTCCCCCTCTCTCCCTTTCTATCCCCTGCACCATTTCTTTCTCTCTGTCTCACTCTCTCTCCCTTTCTGTCCCCTGCACCATTTCTTTCTCTCTCTCTCTCTCTCCCCCTCTCTCCCTTTCTGTCCCCTGCACCATTTCTTTCTCTCTCTCTCTCTCTCTCCCCCTCTCTCCCTTTCTGTCCCCTGCACCATTTTTTTCTCTCTCTCTCTCCCCCTCTCTCCCTTTCTGTCCCCTGCACCATTTCTTTCTCTCTCTCTCTCCCCCTCTCTCCCTTTCTGTCCCCTGCGCCATTTCTTTCTTTCTCTCTCTCTCTCTCCCTTTCTGTCCCCTGCGCCATTTCTTTCTCTCTCTCTCTCCCCCTCTCTCCCTTTCTGTCCCCTGCACCATTTCTTTCTCTCTCTCTCTCTCCCTCTCTCCCTTTCTGTCCCCTGCACCATTTCTTTCTCTCTCTCTCTCTCTCTCCCTTTCTGTCCCCTGCGCCATTTCTTTCTCTCTCTCTCCCCCTCTCTCCCTTTCTGTCCCCTGCACCATTTCTTTCTCTCTCTCTCTCCCCCTCTCTCCCTTTCTGTCCCCTGCACCATTTCTTTCTCTCTCTCTCCCCCCCTCTCTCCCTTTCTGTCCCCTGCACCATTTCTTTCTCTCTCTCTCTCCCCCTCTCTCCCTTTCTGTCCCCTGCACCATTTCTTTCTCTCTCTCTCTCCCCCTCTCTCCCTTTCTGTCCCCTGCACCATTTCTTTCTCTCTCTCTCTCTCTCCCCCTCTCTCCCTTTCTGTCCCCTGCGCCATTTCTTTCTCTCTCTCTCTCTCCCCCTCTCTCCCTTTCTGTCCCCTGCACCATTTCTTTCTCTCTCTCTCTCCCCCTCTCTCCCTTTCTGTCCCCTGCACCATTTCTTTCTTTCTCTCTCCCCCCCTCTCTCCCTTTCTGTCCCCTGCACCATTTCTTTCTCTCTCTCTCCCCCTCTCTCCCTTTCTGTCCCCTGCACCATTTCTTTCTCTCTCTCTCTCTCTCTCCCTTTCTGTCCCCTGCGCCATTTCTTTCTCTCTCTCTCCCCCTCTCTCCCTTTCTGTCCCCTGCACCATTTCTTTCTCTCTCTCTCCCCCCCCCCTCTCTCCCTTTCTGTCCCCTGCACCATTTCTTTCTCTCTCTCTCTCCCCCCTCTCTCCCTTTCTGTCCCCTGCACCATTTCTTTCTCTCTCTCTCCCCCCCTCTCTCCCTTTCTGTCCCCTGCACCATTTCTTTCTCTCTCTCTCTCCCCCTCTCTCCCTTTCTGTCCCCTGCGCCATTTCTTTCTCTCTCTCTCTCTCCCCCTCTCTCCCTTTCTGTCCCCTGCACCATTTCTTTCTCTCTCTCTCTCCCCCCTCTCTCCCTTTCTGTCCCCTGCACCATTTCTTTCTCTCTCTCTCCCCCCCTCTCTCCCTTTCTGTCCCCTGCACCATTTCTTTCTCTCTCTCTCCCCCCCCCTCTCTCCCTTTCTGTCCCCTGCACCATTTCTTTCTCTCTCTCTCTCCCCCCTCTCTCCCTTTCTGTCCCCTGCACCATTTCTTTCTCTCTCTCTCCCCCCCTCTCTCCCTTTCTGTCCCCTGCACCATTTCTTTCTCTCTCTCTCTCCCCCTCTCTCCCTTTCTGTCCCCTGCACCATTTCTTTCTCTCTCTCTCCCCCCCCCCCCTCTCTCCCTTTCTGTCCCCTGCACCATTTCTTTCTCTCTCTCTCCCCCCTCTCTCCCTTTCTGTCCCCTGCGCCATTTCTTTCTCTCTCTCTGTCCCCTGCGCCATTTCTTTCTCTCTCTCTCTCCCCCTCTCTCCCTTTCTGTCCCCTGCGCCTTTTCTTTCTCTCTCTCTCTCTCCCCCTCTCTCCCTTTCTGTCCCCTGCACCATTTCTTTCTCTCTCTCTCTCTCCCCCTCTCTCCCTTTCTGTCCCCTGCACCATTTCTTTCTCTCTCTCTCCCTTTCTGTCCCCTGCACCATTTCTTTCTCTCTCTCTCCCCCCCCCTCTCTCCCTTTCTGTCCCCTGCGCCATTTCTTTCTCTCTCTCTGTCCCCTGCGCCATTTCTTTCTCTCTCTCTCTCCCCCTCTCTCCCTTTCTGTCCCCTGCGCCTTTTCTTTCTCTCTCTCTCTCTCCCCCTCTCTCCCTTTCTGTCCCCTGCACCATTTCTTTCTCTCTCTCTCTCTCCCCCTCTCTCCCTTTCTGTCCCCTGCACCATTTCTTTCTCTCTCTCTCTCTCTCTCTCTCTCCCTTTCTGTCCCCTGCGCCATTTCTTTCTCTCTCTCTCCCCCTCTCTCCCTTTCTGTCCCCTGCACCATTTCTTTCTCTCTCTCTCCCCCTCTCTCCCTTTCTGTCCCCTGCACCATTTCTTTCTTTCTCTCTCTCTCCCCCTCTCTCCCTTTCTGTCCCCTGCGCCATTTCTTTCTCTCTCTCTCTCCCCCTCTCTCCCTTTCTATCCCCTGCGCCATTTCTTTCTCTCTCTCTCTCCCCCTCTCTCCCTTTCTGTCCCCTGCGCCATTTCTTTCTCTTTCTCACTCCCTCTCTTCCCTTCTCCTCAATCTCTCTAACTCTCTCTTTCTCCCTCACTTTCACTCTCTCTGCCTACAGGTGTCAAATAAATAAATGTTACCTGATGGGAGTGGAGACACATGATGAGGTCGCACGTTTCTCCGTCTTCCAGGTATGGCGCCGAGGTCACATGACTCCCGTCATCACCGAACCACCAGTCGAACGTCAGGTTGACCCCGATCGAGAGGTAGGCCTGAAACTCGGCCGGCTCGTCGACGAAGACCGCAACGGCGGGAAGATTGGACATGAGGTTGTCATGTTCGGGGACACAGGACGGGATGTTTCCCTGACCCGGCCGCAGAATGACCTGGAGGTCAGAGGGCACGGGCTGTACCACGTGAAGGACCGTGGTGGCAGTGCGCTGTGAGATGGCATTGCTAGCAGTCACTCCTGCAGAGAGAATACAGTGAACAGGATTTTTAATTTTTAAACCACATCTACATGATCTACTAGGCCATGAAAAGTTTCCCCATAAATCCTCCTATAGTTTGCCAGCTAAGACCAAAAACCAGCTAAAGCCAGGATAGTAATATCCAAATTTCTCTGGAAGCACATAGGGACATTATTTATGTGGTCTATATACATTGTATATATACAAGAGCAGTTTATTTTTTAAATATTTGTTATCATCTGATGAGAGCCAGAATAATATGACTGAAACCCTTGAGGGCCTGAGGGTGTTTCACAAAGATCCAGAGTCGACCTTAACTCTAAGTTGGACATTATGGAGAGCCATTTATAGCCTTAGAATAAAATATATTAACTACCAAAAATTCAAGCATCTTAGACTTTTCATAAATTCCACATCAAGAACATGAAATCTCCTTGATAATAGAAAATATGAATGATTTGAATCAACATTGTATGCCTTTAAAATAACTTTTACAAAATATTTTCAAAGATACTAATGGTTTTCCATAATTGTTAAGTCCAACTTGGGGTCTTTGTGAAACACCCCCTGGACTAACAAATAGTTTAGGAATATATAACTATATGTGTGACAAAAGTTAATTGTGGAACTTCATTGTCTGTTCCATTAGTTGACCAATGCCATTAAAAAGTAAAGGGTTAATAATTCCCTCTTCATAAACATGAAACTCTAAAAATTATATACTTTGTACTTGTTGGAGCTATTTTTTAACCATGCATGTGTAGGGATTGAAGGCAGTCTAGGTTGTAATAATCAAAATTTCTATTCCACAATCCTTACCCCCAATTGAAAGATACAAATGTAAGCCTTTGTCAAATGAGCGATAACTGTGCCAGTTTTTGCACGATCAACAAGCCTGTTTGTTAAAGTTACATAACTTCCCCCCCCCCCTTTCATCCAACAGCCTTCACACAAACAGATGAAAAGGTGAAAATACATGTCTGTGAGTGAACACTGTACATATCTTCCTACATGGAGAGTATTGCTGCATTGTTCCAAGAAGCCAGGGAAATGTTTGCATCAAGCAAATAAGTTTCACAACAGCAAGAATCTCAATTGCTACTGTCAGTGGACATGCAGAGTTGGCCTCTTTTGATCAGCTCGAGTTTGCCAAATAACCCGCTATTTTCAGACACCAGATATTATCCCGAAGCTCAAAATTGCGTCCTCACCAGATCGATATGCTCATCTCAAACTAGCTCGGACGGGCGCAAATTAGCTCGCTATTTCCCAAATAGCGGGATATTTTGGAAACAAGACCAACATTTCTCAGGATATTTACTCGACCAAATATCCCGCTAATTGCAACTGCAGGCTGATGAAAACGCAAATTAACTGATTAGTTTGCGATCAGGAAAGTTAAAATAGCGGGTTATTTGGCAAACTCGAGCTGATGAGGACAGGCCTAATGGGACTGGATTAGCTTGTGTAATTTGATGCTCCATAAACTATACATGCTTTTTCTAGTACTTTCTTGTGATTCATTCGAATACCTTTGTATTTATTTAGAGAATGCCCATTCTCCTACCCTCCTTCTTTCTCTGGCCAAAATAAGGAACAACATGATAAGTAGATCGTGTACTCTTTAACAAGGAGGTGGAGACTTTTTTGTAAATGGCCAAACAAGTTTTTGACGACGGATGGCAGGAATAATTGCTCAAGTCTAGAAAATATCAAGTCTGCAAACTCTTTTGGTAAATAACCACATTTTGGACTCCATATTTATATAAATAGCTCACAGGTTTCACCCTGCTTGCAAAATTTTCTTGACATAATACAGCCATTACATAAAACCTGTGGGTCTCAAACATTTCCAGCTTTGAATTGACCAATTTAGCCCTTTGAAATGATGCTTTGTTAATCATGGGATGGAAGCTTATATCAAATAACAAAGCTCTTGGTACCAAATAATTAGCTGGTTACATTTTAAATCTTTGTTACATGTATATCAGTGCTTCAAACCAAAATTATACAAATATACAGGACTAGCAAATTAAAGAGAAGGTTGAGTTCTGGGAAGAGGTGAAAAATCATTTGTGAGCGTTACTCATTCCTATTATGCAAGTGTGGAAGAACATCAGATAAGACATGTTCCCTGAAAAGCATGGCTCTTCAAATGCCTTCATATTCTAAATATGCATGTAACATCGTAAAAATCGGGGGGCCGGATTTTTACGCCACGTGTTCGTGTAGTCCCATATACATCTTTCTGTGTACAGTGTTTGTAACTTTACCAAGACTTGGCCAAATGTATTATTATTTTGATGATTCCAGAACCTTGCAATACACACAAATGCTTATATGCTAGATGATCAACCTTTTCTGGTCGGTTCCACACCGTTTTTTTCACAATGCAATCGCATGACCAGAACTCAACTTCATCTTTAACCTTGTTCACCCTTTCTAGTAGGATTGATATATACATGTAATATAGCGCTAAATGTGTATATTTTTCCTCAAACTGGAAACAATTTAACTTTTCTCTATTGAGAATGTTGTCGAAAAGTTGACAAATTTGAGTTGAAAAAAACAATGATTTTGAACCCATCAATGTGTTGCCAATTATAAGTTTCTTAAAGTTTAGTTTTCTTTTTAAAATTCCTGGCATCAAATGCAATATGATGTAGTCTGTGCAGAAATGTTTGCCCTTTCTACTCATCGATAAATGTGGAATAATTGTCACGTAAGGCTTAAAGGTATTATGTCCCATTTGCAGCCAACATCAAATTCTGTAGAACTTTGCAGGAATTATGAATATGTCACGTATGTCCTATCTGTGAAATTTAAACTTTAGCAATGTCCTAGTATTTATATTATGCAAGAAACCTGTTTACTTTCTAGACTTCACTGTCAGACACTATTGAGTGACTGACTGGCTTTTTCCCTTCTTTTTGGGGTATTTAAATAACATACATAAAATGAGCTGTAAAGGTGACAACAGCATTTGTCTACATCACTTCTTGTAATGACCAAAATTAAACTGATTGAATCTTTGCGCAGCACAAAACTAAGGAGCATTTGGTACAAAGGTCTGAAAATCAGACTATTACTAAAATGATTGCAATCATTAAAGTCGATTTGACAACTAATGCTTGCTATTTTCCCAGACATTTTCAAGCCCTTTTGTTTTGAGGAAAGTTCTAAATTAGTATTATCTTTCATATGCCGTTGGAATTTCATCTTTTCCTTTTTTTTGGCTTGCAAATGGGACATACATGTACATGTAGTATCTTTAAAAACAAGAGTTTTTTATGAAAGTGTTCCTTATAAGGTTGCTCTGCACTTGTATGAGAGGAAAACTGACAAATATGTGTCAATTCTATATATCATCCATCACCAAAAAATTTAACAAACAATACACAAATTATTAAGTCAATAAAACTAATAAACAACAACCAAATAAATTTCAAAGAACGTACCAATGAACCAGACTCCGACTTGATGGAAGGTATAGATGAGGCTGGACGTAGTGGATGTATTGGTGACCGTTTTGATGGAATCCTTAACCACACTGCCGTTGATTGACCAGGTAAAGTTCACGTACTGCAGGTCATTGGTGGCCACATTCAAGATACCTGGTGGGGAAAATGGACATTAGTGTGGATATAACTATTCTTTCTTTAATACAGAAGCAGATTGAACTAACACTGTCATGATATTGTTTTTTCGGAAATCATTGCTTTACCATTTAAAGTAATTCTGTGCAAAATGTCGATATGGGTTGGGTCAATTTTTATGACATACCTAACCAGAAGTGAGAAACTTCGTCTCCTATCAACTGTAGTAATGTTTGCTAAAATTTAGTTTAGCATTTTAAAAAATAGCAAACTATGAATACAAGGACTCAAGCTTCATGGTGGATATGAAAAATATGAACATTTTAAAGAGGAAAAATAAAAGAATTGAATGGAATTGTTTTGAATATTATAGACCCAAAGTTTATGTAAGGTTATATGAATATGATGTCCATGTAACGCTGGTGAAAAGAGAAATGATATGCAACTGAAATCTCTGTATTTGACCCTTTAATAATTATCCATTTATATGAAAGAAATGGATAGAAGACAATTAAAGAGTGCCACACATCCAATAGAATGCCTCTATAGTTGATGGAAACGCAGTGAAATTGAGCAAATAAAATGTCCCATGAGTTGCAGTTTCTTTTTGTGTTTTTAATGACAAAATAACATACTTGCATTTTTTTTATAGGTTTCTTTTTTAACAAACAGCTGTGTCCTGACTCCATAAGTGTGCACATGGTACTTGACAGGTGCCAGAGTGATTTAATATATTTTCTGTGATAAACTTGGAATTGGATCATCAGAGTGACATGAAATAAAAAGATGAAAAACGCTGCCTCAAACCATGCTCAGACTACAACTTTCCATCATAATCAGAGACCACCAGTATGCTTTATTATTAGCATTAAAGGTAAAGACCAGTATTGGAAACGCCCCAATTTCAACAAATGAAATGGAAGCTCTTATTACCAATCATGTGAAAGAATATGTTTTGAATAATACATGATGATAAAAAATTTGCCGGGGAAACCGCCTACTAATTGATATATTTGGTAAATTAGTTTATCTATTGGTGTGTGAGAGATAAAAACGCATGTGTCGCACACGTGTGTGTACCAGTAGTCCCATATACTTCTTTCTGTGTACAGTGCTTGTAACTTTATGAAGACTGGGCCAAATTTCTTATCATCTTGCAGTACATCTATGCTAGATGATCAACCTTTTCTGATCGATTTCACAACGTTTCTTTCACAATGCAATCGCATGACCATAACTGGTCTTTATCTTTAAAGGGAAGGTCTATCTGATACTGCTTTTGCTGTATTTAAAGTTGAAAAATAAATTAACAGATCAGATGAAGTTCTAGGAAATTCAGATCTTTTAAAGGAATTCAAAATTGCAATTGATCAAAAACAACTAGGCAACTCTGTGACTCGCCACCTACGTGTATATCAAATGGAATGACAATATCAAGGAAAAAACTTTTTTGTTTTACTGTTTGTTTTATTCCTACAAATGGCTGTTCTATATATAGCAATTGTACAGATAACTACAGATGCTTCGAGTTAGTAGCCTGGAAACAATGGACAAAAGGAAGATTGTATCCAATCAACAGAAAAGACAACTGGATTTAGGTGAAATCTCTCAGTAAAGTCAAAGAGATAATTCATAATCCACCTAGAAATACAGATGACAATAGGTCCTCTGTGAGGGTATCATCTGATTTAGAGTAAACTGAAGTCCAAATTGATACCAAGTTTCAAAATCAAATCCATAAATCCTTAGTTGATATCCACAGAGAATACTCTACCGAACCCATCTTCAGATGGCTGGAGAAAAAGTCAATCTTTTTAAACAAAAACTTGATGAGGAATCACAGTCCCATTCTCTTCTGAATGGTACTAAAAAGTCTTCTTTTTTGGCAGGGACAGATAAATTCTCCATATGTTCCTCCTAAATTCCCACCTACTGTACATGTACATCCACAGTAGTCAGTACAGAGACTTTATTTGGGTCTCCAGCTCCTATCCTCTTATCCCTGCATTTACAGTAGCACGACACATGCAAGTACATGTAATACAAAGTTTATACATGTAGAACCATTTATATTATTGTAAGGTCCGAGCTAGGCAAAAAAGTCACTGGCATGATATCAGTATTTCTACTTATATGCATGTATTGCGCAATAATTCTGTCTTTGCAGTATGCACAATTGACATGCAGAATAATTTCATCTATAACATATATATACATGTACAGTGCATCCCAGAAGAAAAGAAACCAAGATTTATTGGTGTTTAAATCACAATTATAATTACTAAATGACACATATTTGTAAAGCTTAGATCCTCCTCTTTCATTTGATACAACTCCTATGATGCATAATTCATGCAAGAGTGAAATTTTTAGAAATGTGATTTCCTCTTTGAAATTCAGATACCGTCCACCAAATGACTTTTTGGTACCCTCTCTTGAAATTGTTTCTAATCACTCATGCATGGAATATGCATCACATGAGTTGCATTAAATGAAAGAGGAGGATCTAAGCTTAACAAATATGTGTCGTTTATTAATTATATTTGTGATTAAGGTATAATAAAACATTGATAATTCTCTTTTTTTCTGGTACGCGCTGTATATTATACAGTAACTCTGTGTTCACATACTGTACAAAACACAGAGCAATAAACAAAAAGTAAAACCAAACAATACACAATAAGCTACATGTATGTACTTATTGGGCTCCACTGAGTCAATGGCAGTGCTATATAAATCAAGTATGGAAAAATGAAGGACCATTACAGAGTTCTTCAACTTTGTTTGGCTCTGTTGCCATGGTTATAGCTGAGGAAGGTATTGGGAGTTCAGTGATCCCTGGTCGTTCTGTCCAAATTCCCAAGATGCATTTAGAACAAATCCACACTTTCTTTCTATCTCTCACACACACAAATACACAAACACACCAACTTTCTCTACCCCTCCTTCTCCATCTCCCCACTTCCCTCCCTCCCTTCCTCCCTCCCTCCCTCTTTTTTGCTTTTTTGCTTTTTCATCTGAGACCAGTGAACACACAAAAAAACAATAAAACACTTAAATTATTTTGGGGAAAATCACATCTTTACGCCATCAAATCCAAAAAGAAATCACTCATATATAACAAAAAAGTATTTCTTACATTGCATGAGACACTTACCAATTTCTGTGTCAGTAGCACCAGCCAGTTCTATTCTGGCATCGAAGAGAGAAGTAATACCAGTCTGTACAGTAGCGGATCCTTTGGAGAGAGTGAGGTGGAGGAGGTATGGCCCTTCTGTGCAGTAGATACTGACTGTATCTGTACTACCACACGGTAACTCTGGCCTTTCTCTTTCACATCTGAAAACGTGAAACAAAAGACCATCATTCTAGTTTTTTTTTTAATTTGTTTTATATCATACTGTATATTTGTTTACATTCATATAGTTTCTATTTAATGTATTTATCTATGTATTTTGATTTTGAACGTATTTGCTAGAATTGAAAAACGACAATTGAATCGAAATTGATCTCTTACTGTGTGTTTAAAAAAACATGATAATTTGCGAGCATAATGTAAAAACACAAACTCTCTTGATATAAATTTTCAGAAATGGCAAACAGCACCTTTTGCAGGAACATACTACTGTACATGTACTTCTGATACTATGAAATTAACACACTTACCAAAAACCAAAAAATCACTTACGTTTCATTGCACTCTTTATCAGGAGCTCCAAAAGAAGTGTCTGTAACATCACCACACCAACATGAACTATTCCCAATAGCTGCATAATCAAACCTGGCAATAAGAAGAGAAAGGGGAAAATAGTATTTCATAGATTTATCATTCTACTTTATTGAAATGGTTTGGTTTGGTTTATTGTACCTAAATGTAAAACACATCAAACAAGTAGAGAGATATAAACGTATAAAAAACTACAATACATTTTGTAAGTCAACTTTGCAGAAATTAAATAGCATTGGCAAGATGAATTCGACATTGCAGCTGTCAATATTGTTATATTTAATTGCATTATTAGGCAAGCAATGATCTAAAATGTATACAATTTGACACTAATGAGATTTTGTGAGACAAGTTTTCATATTTTTTTATTTCCATCTTTTTATGATCTGGTTGGTAGCTTACTTCATATTACATACATGTAGTATGTCATAATTTGTTAAACAAATTTTATTATTTTAGAAGACCGACAGCTATAAACAATACACACTGAAAATGTTAACTTACATCTTACCATTTTAAGACATGTACCGTAATATACTTGAAGGTCAAGTTTTCCTAATACCATGATTGGCCAAAAGAAACTTGTTGCAAATATGCTTTTTCTATTTTTTTTTCTTCTAAAAAAGGGCTTAAATTTCAACAATTTGCAAGACAAATTTGTATTTGCATTTAGAGCTGCTTCAAGATTCACACTGTACCTAGTAGGAAGTATTTTCACATTCTGATTACTAATATTATTAATATTTGATTTTCTTGTACAGAAATTAGACAGAAAAGTTTCCATTAATTTCTTCATGAACTGATATCAGACATGCTATAATTGAAATCCAAATCCGAATCAGGGACTTTAGAAATGCTTTTTTTCCAAGAAAAAGAATAGCTCGTACTGTATTTGAGTACATGAGAATTTGCAAACATGACTCCAATCAAATTTTACTGTTTAATACTATTGTCTATAAGTTTGTTATCACATAAGAAGTAGTTTTTTTCTTCATCATCAATTCATTGACAAAAAAATTGCAATCCAGTTAATTCAAGTTAAAGTTCTGCTGTTTTCCATGTAAGAAATGGGGGGGGGGTTGATAAATACATATAATGGTGCTGAGGGATAAGAATAAGTTTTAAAAAGTGTTACTCATATTATACAACTTTTTTTTAATTTTTTTTTTTCTTTTCCAGAGTCCTATAAGAGATGTCCACTTCCCAGACCTACATGTATCATTCTTTTGCCCTAAAGCAAGGGTAATAATAAATGTGCCTTGGAATAGAATTATCTAGATAGATGGCGCTATGAAAATGCCTATTTTTATTATTATTATTACCATGGGCATAAGTCTCCCATTCTAAATGACACTTTAATATTTTACATGGAAGAGGTAAAAGCAACGAATATTCATTACTTCAGATGACAAAAACGCTTACCCATTTTGATAGCATTGTGAGCAACATGTTGTCGGTGTGGCGGCAACATTTTCTTGCACAACATAGCTTGGATCTGATGTTGTAATAGTGGCCCATGCACATCCTTTGTACCACTGGTCACCTGAAATGTTACAAATGAGAGAGACATGTAATAAACCACATCTCCCAAATCCAAATGACTCTGAATATCCACAGATCTTCAAAACATGAAGAGGTTCCACTTTGTACATTTTGAATAATGACTCCTCCAGCGATAGAGGTGTTACACAAATAGCCTTTGTTTCCCTTTTCCCCTGCTTGTGCATAAATGAATAATGATAACATAACTTTCATGAGCATGTATCCAGTATTTTGTCTTGGTGTATTTCACAATTTGGTCTGCAATAACCTTTATCTGCTCATGCTCAGACTGCAACTATGAACTGGCTTATTGCAGTGAATATTTAAGATTTGATTCACAAATCATGATTATACACAAGAACAAAACTATTTGCCTCTCTGTACTGTTCCTTGTTTGTCACGCGTACAATTTGCGCAAAACAATAGGCACCATGTGATAGAAGGATTGCTTTGTGCAACACAACGACTTTGCAAAATTACCCATTTGTGTGTGGTCTAGACTAGCTCTATGAATAGAAAACCCTTTTATAAATCTCAAGTATGGATTAATCTTGCACTTGAAATTATGGAGCCTTGGGTATATATCTAAGTTTTATCTATTCCATGGCAAATTCAATGTGTTACACAGAGATTATTTGTGTGGCATATAAAGAGATGAATGCATGATCAATCCAAAAGTTTAGAAAGCTTAATGGGATAGTCAAGTTCTTGTTTAAGACCGCAAATGTCCTCAAAGTACATGGCTTTTGCTCTCATTTTTACTTATGTCATTTCAAGTGCCCTTTTAAGGCCAAAAGTTGCTTTGAAGGTAATTTTAAACCCCAAAATGTGTGAAATTTAGATTAAAAACAATCATAACGATTCAGCTCCAAAAAATACAGTGACCGTTATTTATTTAATTAATTAATCAATAACAACAAAATATTGAAATAAAATTAATATTACTAAATTGAAGCATAGACTATAAACAATTTTCAAGAAATATTCCATGGACATATTTTATAATTCTACACTTTAAGTCTTCCCTCGGACAGGTCGAATAGTGTAAAATCCTGAACATTCCATATTACTGTTCTTCACAACAATAATTACAATAACTAGAAAATTATCTATAAACATATATGGCTACAGTATGCCTGAAGTTTAGAAATCAAAAAGGAGATGTCAGATACATGTATTTACTACTCCAAAGAGGAATTAAAAGTTTAACAGGTTTCAAAACGAGGAAAATGTGTTGAACAAAATTATTGCTAAGTTGAAGTTTGCCGAATTTACACAATTTCAGCAGAGCCCAAATAAATATGCCCCTCATTGCCTACCCATGTTGCAGTTTTAAAGTTTTTACTGCTAAGTCGAGACGATTTCACCTCATCTATGAGCAGACGACCGCTTGTGTGTGTATACCACCACCACCTCCCGAAACGACAAACTTTCTTCGCAACCTCATTCTAATGAATGATATGAATCCTCCTGAAAACTGGATAAAAACAATCGTATAAATCACTTTAATCTCACTTACCCGATACTAGGTTAATCACAGATATTAGAAGAAGGCAAATTATCAAGGTGAATGTTCGTGAGAAGCCGAAGACCGACATTTTCTACGTCGTTTATGTTCCATTATCTTCCAAGAAACTGAACTGCCGGAGATGCGGCTCGCAGGTCTTCCATTTATTGCGCACTTGTGCACTGATTTATGCCACTACGTAACTCCACTGCACAGCACAGTACGATTGCGCACGGTGATACCGATACATGGAGTTTGGTGGTGAAAATGTCACAGAGATCGTGTGTGCACGAAAAGCGAACTTTTCTATGGATGCTACTTGCGTTGATTTTCAAGGCTTGGGAGCTTTTGACCAAACATACGCAAATCCCCGCTTTTACACTAAAAAAGTAGCTATGAATAGCATGAATGGGGAGATTAAACTGGAGAGCCGTTTCTGTTGATAGCACTTGAAATGGAACACTGGCTAACGGACCAAACTTCTTTTTTATAGGGATTATAGGGTATATTACTCATGTAGGAGGAATAATTCTTTTACCAGTAATTGAAAAACAGAGTACGAAGTTTCCGAGTTATATGCACTCACAAACCCCCCCCCCCTCACCATCACATCAGTTACGTAATACAGAGACTTATTCGGAAAGGTTGGTGATTATTATCAGAAAGAAAAAAATCTGTCGTGGTAACCCATTGGGTAAAGTATTTCAAAAGTTGTCTCACGGTCACAAAATAGCTAGGCCCTATTGTAAGTTATCTGAAAAATAACAATCGGACATTTTATTTTACTTAGTTGGAGAAAAAAAAGCTTCTTTCCTTGCATAAGCCCCTGCACAAAATGTGTATAGGCTAAATAGTTTAACTTTGATCGAAACTTCTAGTTTCGCTATATACCGAAGTAATTTGAAGATCGGTAAGATAGAATGCCAATCACACTATTTCCTTGCCTTTCTTTGTCATCTTTCAGTTTCAGGGCCCATTCTCCTAGTATTTTCCCTTCTCTTTCGTATGTTTAAGCCTACAATTTTTATTTCGTAGCTTACATGTACAATTAAGTTTCGATCAAAAGCATGATTCGAACAATGAAAGCCGAAGGGAAGAAAAAACATAATGCTTGCAAAATTACTCTTCCGTTTATATAAGTTAAAGGAGTTTAGGGCTATTTTGAAAGAAGAAGAATGTCATTATTCTTATTGAAACAGATATTGATTTTATCTTGCAATAGTTGATTGGCCCTAATTTTTATTAGTCAATATCTTTTATAGATTTTGAGCAAATTCGAACGGTTCAAACTTCAAGTCCCTTCAACTGACTTGACCCCACTGACAGTCATCCCCATCACGATCTTCTAGACCAGGCCTTCTCAACTAGTTTATTAGAAGCGCCAAAACAAAAATGAAATTGAGGTTGAAGTGCCAACCTGTATGTTTGGTGACTGTGTTACGAGGGAGCGTAGCGACCAAGCCGATACCGGGTGGGGTCCAGGGGGCGAAGCCCCCGGAAGCTAGTGGATTTTGGGGCTTTTTTAAGGCCCAGATGTGGCATTTTATCATCTTTTTGTTCCATAAAACATCAATCATAATTTCATATTGATGTGAAATAATGAGTACAATTCCTGGCTAAAATCTACACTGGAAGTTAATTTATGTAGATATTTTGGTGGAATAAACACGGAAAATGTCAAAATGAAGTGAAAATCAAACAAAAAAATGGCTTCCTTACATTTTGGGCTCAACTTCGACTGCGACTTTTTGATTTTTCTGAGTTGTTTTATTTTAAAATATAATTTGTTAATGTTGTTCGTTCTTTAATTTTTAATTTGTATTAATTTTTTGGAACAGCCGAGCGCCACTCTGACTGACCGCAAGCGCCACGAGTGGCGCGCGCGCCGCCAGTTGAGAAGGCCTGTTCTAGACTTTAGCTATCCAGCTATATACGCTCTCCCCATTCGCAAGTTTAATTTCTTTCGTAAAAACTATACAATGTATTATTTCATCTGAAGATAGCTTGGCATAACACTTCATACTTCATGTTCATTCATATTTATATCTCATATATCTTTTTTGTGTATCTGATCCTTTATCCGTCTTTATCCCTTAATCCAGTACATGAGAATAATAGAATCATCGGAATCTCAAACTGGGCCCCGTCTTACAAAGATTTGCTATTGAATAGGCGAATCAATCACAAATTTTCATTCCTTCTTATATGTAATTAGCTGCGATTGATACAAATCGCAAATATTATGTTGCGATCAACCGCAACTGTTTTATAAGATGTGACCCAGGTGTCCTTTTAAATATAATGACGGAGCCCATCTATCCCTGCAAAGGATTACAATTAGTGAAGTCCACGCTAATATTAGAATGGGGAAATAGTATAGATCAGCGGAAATTCGAAATGAGAAAAAATCTGATAAAAACAGGAAAGTTTTCTTTTGTTTTAAATGTACTCGATCAAACACATACTTCTGATTTGTCTGCTTAAGTCCGGGTTGGCCAGCTTGCAGTTTTAAGACTTCCTTTTTCCCCACTCCCTTGGGAGCATTCCAATCAACGCTGAGCAAACTACAATGACTTTCGCATCCTACCGAGTATACCCATTTAACACATCGGTAATCAGTGGCAAAAGTGGATTAATGTCTTTCCCAAGGACGTTAGTGCTGGGCTGGGTTTCGAACCCTCAACCCTTGGATCGCATGAGAGTCAAGAGAACAAACCACGATAACCACGACAGTTTCTCAATCTTGCAAGCCAACAAGCAAAACATGGACGTCCATGACCAGGGACAGCCCCCCCCCCCCCCCCCCCCGAGGCATCTAACACTATGAATATGACAGACAAATAAAGCGGACAAAATATACAGTTCCTCAGGTAGACAAAGGAACATCCCTTCACTGCTATTATGTTAAAATGTGTAAAAGAGCTGTCACATGCATATTCACCTGTTCTACACATTGTTGCACAATAGCAGTGAAGGGATGTTCCTTTATCTACCTGAGGAACTGTATATTTTGTCCGCTTTCTTTGTTCGTCATATTCATAGTGTAATGCCCCGTACGTACTAAGCCTTATTTAGCAAATACATTTGCACCTTATTGAACAAAGCCTTACAGTTAATTACAAAGCAACAACAAATTAGCTTAGCGTGCCGCTTACCTACATTTGAAAGGACAGCGCCCGGTAGGCTCATCATTAAGAGTTCACCATTTACAGCCAAGAATCATCTTATTCTACTAGGCATTACATTAAAACAAATAATAATCGACTTATTAAACAAATCCTTATGAATAATAACACAAAAATAGTAATCATTCGAAACAAATTCACCTACGGACAGGGCCCGGTAGGCTCACCATTCACAGGTCACCATCTCCCAGCCAAGAATCATCTACACCTAATTCTACTTAGCATTATATTAAAGCAAATAGCAATCACCTTTTTAAACAAAGCCTTTAAGACAATAATACACATATAATAATTATTATAAAAACTTGACTGGGCGTGCCGTTCACCTACAGTTTAAGGGGCAGGACCGGATAGGCTCATCATTCACAGGTCACCATCTCCCAGCCAAGAATCATCTTCACCTTATTCTACTTAGCATTATAATTATTAAAGCAAATAGCAATCACCTTTTTAAACAAAGCCTTTAAGACAATAATACACAAATAATAATTATTATAAAAACTTGACTGGGCGTGCCGTTCACCCACAGTTAAAGGGGCAGGGCCCGGTAGGCTCATCATTCACAGGTCACCATCTCCCAGCCAAGAATCATCTACACCTAATTCTACTAGGCATTATATTAAAACAAATAATAGTCACCTTATTAAACAAAGCCTTATAAATAATAATACACAATTAATAATTATTATAAAAACTTGACTGGGCGTGCCGTTCACCTATACAGTTTAAGGAAAAGGGCCCGGTAGGCTCATCATTCACAGGTCACCATCTCCCAGCCAAGAATCAACTTCGCCTAATTCTACTAAGCATTATATTAAAACAAATAATAATCACCTTATTAAACAAAGCCTTTAAGATAATAATAAACAAATAATTATTATTATAAAAACTTGACTGGGCGTGCCGTTCACCCACAGTTTAAGGGGCAGGGCCCGGTAGGCTCATCATTCACAGGTCACCATCTCCCAGCCAAGAATCATCTACACCTAATTCTCCTAGGCATTACATTAATTAAAACAAATAATAATCGATTTATTAATCATAGCCTTATAAATAATAACACAAAAACAGTAATCATTCGAAAAAAATTCACCTAGGGACAGGGCCCGGTAGGCTCATCATTCACAGGTCATCATCTCCCAGCCATAAATCATCTACATCTAATTCTACTAGGCATTATATTAAAACAAATAACAATCACCTTATTAAACAAAGCCTTATAGATAATAATACACAATTAATAATTGTTATAAAAACTTGACTGGGCGTGCCGTTCACCTACAGTTTAAGGGGCAGGACCCGGTAGGCTCATCATTCACAGGTCACCATCTCCCAGCCAAAAATTATCGACACCTAATTCTACAAAGCATTACATTTATTCAAATAACAATCACCTCATTGAACAAATCTTTCCACACAAAAAAAGAAATTGAAAACAAATATATTATAACAATTTGACTGGGCGTGCCGTTCACCTACATTTTAGGGAAAAGGGCCCGGTAGGCTCATCATTCACAGGTCACCATCTCCCAGCCACACATCATCTACACCTGATTCTACTAGGCATTATATTAAAACAAATAATAATCACCTTATCAAACAAAGCCTTTAACACAATAATACACAAATAATAATTATTATAACAACTTGACTGGGCGTGCTGTTCACCCACAGTTTAAGGGGCAGGGCCCGGTAGGCTCATCATTCACCGGTCACCATCTCCCAGCCAAGAATCAACTTCACCTTATTCTACTAAGCATTATATTAAAGCAAATAGCAATCACCTTATTAAACAAAGCCTTTAAGACAATAATACACAAATAATAATTATTATAAAAACTTGACTGGGCGTGCCGTTCACCCACAGTTAAAGGGGCAGGGCCCGGTAGGCTCATCATTCACAGGTCACCATCTCCCAGCCAAGAATCATCTACACCTAATTCTCCTAGGCATTACATTAATTAAAACAAATAATAATCGACTTATTAATCATAGCCTTATAAATAATAACACAAAAACAGTAATCATTCGAAAAAAATTCACCTAGGGACAGGGCCCGGTAGGCTCATCATTCACAGGTCACCATCTCCCAGACAAGAATCATCTTCACCTTATTCTACTTAGCATTATATTAAAGCAAATAGCAATCACCTTTTTAAACAAAGCCTTTAAGACAATAATACACAAATAATATTTATTATAAAAACTTGACTGGGCGTGCCGTTCACCCACAGTTTAAGGGGCAGGGCCCGGTAGGCTCATCATTCACAGGTCACCATCTCCCAGCCAAGAATCATCTACACCTAATTCTACTAGGCATTACTGTAACATTAAAACAAATAATAATCGACTTATTAATCATAGCCTTATAAATAATAACACAAAAACAGTAATCATTCGAAAAAAATTCACCTAGGGACAGGGCCCGGTAGGCTCATCATTCACAGGTCACCATCTCCCAGCCAAAAACCATCTACATCTAATTCTACTAGGCATTATATTAAAACAAATAACAATCACCTTATTAAACAAAGCCTTATAGATAATAATACATAAATAATACTATTATAAAAACTTGACTGGGCGTGCCGTTCACCCACAGTTTAAGGGGCGGGGCCCGGTAGGCTCATCATTCACAGGTCACCATCTCCCAGCCACACATCATCTACACCTAATTCTACTAGGCATTATATTAAAACAAATAACAATCACCTTATTAAACAAAGCCTTATAGATAATAATACACAAATAATACTATTATAAACTTGACTGGGCGTGCCGTTCACCCACAGTTTAAGGGGCAGGGCCCGGTAGGCTCATCATTCACAGGTCACCATCTCCCAGCCAAGAATCATCTACACCTAATTCTACTAGGCATTACTGTAACATTAAAACAAATAATAATCGACTTATTAATCATAGCCTTATAAATAATAACACAAAAACAGTAATCATTCGAAAAAAATTCACCTAGGGACAGGGCCCGGTAGGCTCATCATTCACAGGTCATCATCTCCCAGCCAAAAATCATCTACATCTAATTCTACTAGGCATTATATTAAAACAAATAACAATCACCTTATTAAACAAAGCCTTATAGATAATAATACACAAATAATACTATTATAAAAACTTGACTGGGCGTGCCGTTAACCAACAGTTTAAGGGGCGGGGCCCGGTAGGCTTATCATTCACAGGTCACCATCTCCCAGCCAAGAATCAACTTCACCTAATTCTACTAGGCATTACATTAAACAAAATAATCACGTCATTGAACAAATCCATATAGATAATAATGATAACATTTCAAACAAATATTACAAAAACTTGACTGGGCGTACCGTTCACCTACAATTTCCTGGGCAGGGCCCGGTAGGCACATCATTCACAGGTCACCATCTGCCGGCCAAGGATTATTACATAATTTTATTAAGCCTGCTTTGAGTCAACCACATTGTTTTTCGAAGGAGAGGGAAATGTGAATACAAAAAAGACATGCGACCACAACAAAAATCAAGCTTAAAAAAGAGGGGCTTTATTAACCAAGAACAGTTTTTCAATTACTTACGTGTGAATAGGAATTTCAAATTTGTCAGATTTAAGAAACCATCAGACGCAATCTTTATGGAATTAAAAAAGAAGATATAGATCAATTCCAATGCATCGCGAATATGGAAACAAGCTACTCAAAATGAAACAGATTGAATGCCACTGAACTGGATATACAGTGATCGTACTCTGCACAATGAACATTGCCTGCGCGTTCTATCTTTGTACAGCACATAAATGCATAAAATGGCGCCACATTTCTGGCGCCGTAATTGTTAAGAAGTAAGGAAATCAAGATATTAAACATAAAAATACTCCTTATATCCAGGCTCTGTCGAAAATGATATCATTTGTTAATCGTATCAAATATTAACATCCATCTATATGACTATGCTACACACAATAATTAATAAACTTTGAAATTAGGAATCCGAACACATACCACTCACACATTTACGAGACTTCTTCTTCTTCTTCTTTGGGTTAAGTCTACCTCCTTCACAGTTGAAGATTCTTGCATTGGATAAAATTTACTAATATAAACATAAAAGAAATCTGCACTCTTACCCACGATATCATTATCATATCCCTGATACGAACCCATGTTATCAAACAGGCATCACTGCTGGCTATTTGAAAATAGATCCAGTAGGTGAGACAGAGTCGAGGATATGAGGTACCGTTCACTTACACAAAACTGTGAGACCAGGGGCCCGTTTCACAAAGCCTGCTTTCAATGACAAATGATAAAAATCAGGGACTTATCTGCTGATAACCAATCAGAAGCAAGGATTTTAGTAGCTTATAACAAATACTGTTATTTGGCACTGATGGCATGGTTTGTGAAACGGGTCCCTGGTACCAGATCGGTAAAGATGGTTGGTTCAATAGGGAATTTTAGATTTGCACGTTTTCAGCTTTGACTGCAACGTGTGACGTCATTTTAAGGTACTGCGCATGCGTCTCTCTCTCTCTCTTGTATCCTTCCTCCGCTCAGGTCGGAGATCGTCGGCACTGTGAGTCTGCCGAAGTTACATAAATGACTTTCTATAGGACGTTAAGTAGATTTTGACGGGTTGTGTGAAGGTTGCGTATAAAATAAAGGATAAGTGTATGCAGCTGTGTTTTGGCACTACTGCTGATGTGTCCAGCAGGGAGAAAGAGCACTGACTCCAAGAACAGCGCAGGCGCAGACTCGAAGTATTGAGCAAACTGCTTTGTGTTGAGGTTATCCTTAATATGATTAATAAGGTCTTGACGCACAGATGATAGGGCTGGGCAAGTTGCAACAAGGTGCTCAACATCCTCTCGCTCTGCCCGACACAGACGGCAGCAGTCATCAGTTGCCTTCCCGATCCTGACAAGCCTGACTTGGGTCAGGTAGACTTTGCAGGAGATCTGGGCTCGAATGGTGATAGCTGACCTCAAGCTTGGGTTGGCGATATGCCCAGGATACAGATCCTTGGCCTTAGGTTTAGGTCTTCTGGTCCACAGGGATAAAGAAGTCTTTTCAGTGAGGGCAACACATTGTCTGGTCTCAGAAGCTTGCATCACTGCTAACTGTACCATGCGCTTCCATAGGTGGTAGTTGGGGGGTTTCATTACAAGCTCGTCTAGAGTGGGAAGACTAAGCTGCTTGAGAGCAGAGCGCCATTGCTGGATGGAAGAGGTGTTGGAGCAGATACCATGAAGGAGCATCCTGTGTTCGATCCTATCAGAGTCAATGTTCAAGATCTGCCCTAGGAGAAGAAGCTTATCTTGTAAGATCAGCAGACTAATAGGGAAGGTATCAGTGAGCAGATAGACGGCTTCATCAGCTGATGTTGCTGGAAGCCCCAATATCCGTTTGAACAGGTGGATCTGTGCTTTATCTAGGCGATTCAACATTGCTTTGGAGAAAGGTACACTGGAGCAGCCATACAGCATCCGTGGCACACAGAAAATTGTCCAGAGCTTTGCCGCGATGTGAGGTACAACCCTTGCTCCGAGTGGAGAGGTTCCAACTAGGGCATAAAAGGCTCTGTAACCTTTGGTGATCGTATCTGCAGCATAATCATGTTGAGGGTCACATGTCCTGGTTATACCAAGGTGCTTGTAGGAGGATACCTCATCTATTGGCTCGCCATCGATATGCCAGGAATGTCCGCTGATTGTACGATGTTGGTTCAGCACGATGACGGCACTCTTAGTGGGGTTAATCTTGTACCTCCATTCTTGGGTGTACTGGAATGTGATGTTAAGCATTTGTTGGAGCTCTGTTGGGTCGTTACTAAGAAGAGCAATATCATCAGCAAATGCTATGACACCTACGTAGAGGTTCCTGATTGTGCAACCTAGATGGCATTCTCTCAGGAGCTTGATGAGGTCATCAATGTAGAGAGTGTAGAGCGTGGGAGATAAAACACCTCCTTGCCTCACTCCTTGCAGCACACGAAAAGAGGGTCCTACAGAATGGTCCCAAAACACCTTGCTTGAGCAGCTGTTGTAGAATTCTGCAATGGTATGCAGCAGAGCTGGGGACGGGTGTGTTGCTGCTATCTTTGCCAGGAGACCTTCCTGCCAAACCCTGTCAAATGCTTTTTGAGCATCAAGCATGGCAAGGTATAGCGGTTGGTTAGAGAGCTTGTAGATTTCAATCACAAGGTCCAAGGCTTTTCCTGTTAGAGTACAGGATCTTCCCTGCTGGAAGCCAAATTGGAGTGGGTCTGGTATTTGGTGCTCTTGTAGGTGCTGGGTGAGTTTAGGTTTGATCAACAGCTCCAGCAACTTGCTCAGGACAGGGGTGAGTGTGATGCCTCTATAGTTACCTGGGACAGATGGATCCTTGTCCCCGCCTTTGTGAAGAGGGATCACAAGACCATCCTTAAGGCTAGGAGGAATATGTTTCAAATGAACCATCAAATTCATCAAGACAAGGATGAGAATCCTGGTATTGCGACCAGCGTACAATAGGTGTTCAGGAGAGATGTTGTCAGGTCCACTCGCCTTGCCGGGTTTTAAGGAAGAGATGGCAGTGCACAGCTCCTTTGATGTGAAGAGGGGTTCTAACCCATGGGAGAGTTGACTTTCAGGGTGTGTTGGATTGGGAGCTTGTGCTGCCCTGTAGTCAGTGGGTGTGGAAAGATCTTGGAAATGTTGAGTCCAGCCCTGGATGATATCCGATCCTGAAAAGCAATGACCTCCAAGGTTAAGCTGCTGCACATCTGCTTTTGGTCTTCTGCCTTTCACTAGCGTGTAGAACAGCCTGTCACTGTGTTCATGGGCCTCCTCAATCCTTGAGAGAAGTCCGTTTCTGCAGGCGGCTTTTGACTGCCGCAGCTTGGCACGGAAAGCTTTCTTTAGCTTGGCAGCTAACATCCCTATTTGACTGCTCTTGTCTTCTCCTGTCTCTCTCCAGTTCCTCCACACGTTAAGGTACCTCTGATAGCACTCATCCACCTCTGGATTCCACTCAGCCTTACCCTTACCTCTGCTTTTCCCTTTTGAGTATGGTAGGCTCATCGAAGTTACAACGAGAATTGACTGTAAGCTGGTTGTGACTGAGTCCAAGAGATTCTCATCAGGCATTACACTAGCAAGGGTGGCCAGGATTGATTCGGAGGCTTTCTCAAGAGGTTCAGTGTAGCGTTCTATGATCACCTGCTTGGACACCTCCTTCCACTTGACTCTTGGACGACACAGTGGTTGGCTCAGCATTGTGTGTTTGGTCCTTTCCTGGGCAGCACAGGGATGTGGGAGATTCCAGGTGACCATGATGGGAAAGTGATCTGATTGATTCAGTGGCTCATTGTAGAGGATCTCAAGGTTGGAGAAGTCATCAGCCATCAGGACATGGGTCAAGAATGTGTCTATGTTGGACTGCTTAGTGCCATCATCACTTTGAAAGGTGTAATCATCCTGAACTCCCAAGATCTTAGATAGACAGGAAAACTCATTGTCAGTGATAAAAGCATCAAGGATGTTCCTAGCTCTTTTCTTTCGCTCCTTATTGAGTAGATCAACGTTAAAATCACCACCTATAACAAAGGTGTCAGAATGATTCTGTTGGATGATGCACAAGATTTCCTCTAAGATGGCCTGATATTCAGCCAGAGCTTCTGAGGTAACGTCACAAGGCATGTAACAGTTGAAGACCAGGACCTCTTGTTTTGCAAAAAGCAGTTGGACGCAAAGCAGCCTTTGGGAAAGTGTAGGGATGGGCTTGGTTGAGCACGGGAATGACTTGCTGATAAATGTGGCCACACCTCCTCTACCTCTCCTGACTGGAAGTGACTGTATGGGATCATGGGCTTTGGAAAATGTATGGAATCCCTGGTGTACATTACTTAAGTATCCAAGCTCCCCTTCATGGACCCAATGCTCCTGAACAAGAAAAATATGTGCTTGCTTTAACAGTTGATGGATGAAGGCTTCATTCGACTTAAACCCACGGGTATTGAGAGAACAGATGTACATGTAAGTAGAGCTTACCTCCTCTGAGGAGGTAGAAGCCGAAGGCTTGATTCTGTTAATTGCATGATTCGTAGGTGCTGCTCCCTGATCGAATCTTCGACCATGCTGTTCGGATGCGTGGGGTGTATTGACAGAAGGTTTAGTAGAGACGCTGTGAGGTAGTAGACTGTTTCCATCTGCCAGTAGTAGGTGGCCGTCGATGCACGGCCATGCCGAAAAAGCGAGCTCTGTTCAGGCTGATTGTTGATGACCTGACCTGTGACCTTCTGCTGTTGGTCACCGTTAGGAGTGTTACTCGACATGACTTCGGCTGGCCGAAAGAGCGTTCTTGGCTTTGGCTGATTGTTGACTTCTGTTAAAGTGGCATTCTGTTGCAGGTCACAGTTTGGAGGTTTGTTGCTCATGACATCAGCATACTGAAAAAACGAACTTGGCCTTGGCCGTTTGCCGACTTCTGCTCCTGAGACATTCTGTTGAAGGTCACAGTTAGAAATGTTGCTTGTCATGACTTCGGCAGAATTCCTGAAGTTGGGCTTGCTAGGGAAGGCTTTATTCAGGTCATCATGCATAGGTCGGCTAGTTCTGGTAAGGTGCTCGTCTTCCACAGTGTGCTGAACCATGTCAGGCTTGGGACAGAGTTTCTTTTCTGTTTCATGAGTTCGGGGCATATCAGCTGGATGTTTATCCTGACCCCTGTTTCCCTCGACATCCATTACACTTTCAGCAATGTTTGGTGGGTAGCAGGTTCGGAGAGGAAGCTTGTCTGCTTCTGCGTTGGGCAAGGAGTTTCCAGGAGTAAAGTGGTGCATCTGTAGGGTTTTCCCGCATGGAATTGCCATATGGTTTGTGAGCCTCGGGCGTTTTGGTGAAGTTACTGCATGGTTTGTCACTGGTTCCCTATGCAGATGTGAGCCACTGTTATCAGCACCCTGGACCTCTTCATCAACAGCTAGACTTTCAAACCTGTTGCTGGTTGGAATGCCATAAGGGTCCTCAGCCACCGGATGTTGAATGCTAACTGGTGAATTAGGAGGCGATTGCAGATAGCTGTTGCTCCCATCATGATGTACTTTGTGCGTCCTGGTAGGAATAAAGTGTAGCTGTCTGTCTTGGTGTTGGCTCATATGTCTAGGGTACTGGTTTGAGTGAGCTTGCGGACCACGCTGGTTATAGTTTTTCGTGGACGTGCCTAAAGCTTGGGCGTTGTGACTGGAGCTGGTAGGTGATCCAGGTGGTGGACGGTAGCGGGAAGGCGAACCCAGGTGATGGCTCTTCGGCTTGTACTGCTGAGTGCTATTGGTGAAGGATCTGCTCTTTTGCAGCCTTGGCTGATGCGTTGCATTAGGACTAGTTTGACCTCCTGTTGATGGTGTCTCCGTAGGGACGCTCTTATCACTGAAAATATCATGGAGGCCATGGGTTTTGCAAACAGTGCTTAAAAAATCAACTTGCAACTGGAGAGATCTGAGCTCAGCTTCCTTCTTGAGCAACGAGTTCTGCATGGTGAGTAGTTCCTTGACCTTACTATCAAGTAAGGCCTTGTCACAGACTCGTAGGTCCTGTAGGCTCTTTAGCTCCCTCCGAAGTTGTCGCATTTGGTTAAGGAGTTGCTCATTCTCCATTATTATGACTGTGTTAATGTTAGATTTCTCCTTCAAGTCTTCCTTGAGCTCCTGAATCTGCTTGGAAAAAGCTTCGTACTCAGATGTTTTTGATGGGGGATTCTCATAGGCAGTTGGGTTAGGGACGGTGTTTTTTGAAAGAGTCCTCTGCGTCTCATCTTCCAACCCAACTGCGTGCCTGCTTTCACCATGTTCCTGGGGAGCTTCGTTTACATCTATTATGTAAAGTTCGGGTTCAGGTTCTTCCGATTGACCTTCCACAAGGACTGCTCTTGCAGAAGTTGCTAGATTATTGCTGTTGAAGTACTCCCCCTCGCTAGGTGTGCCCTTTCCATCAGGCTGTGATTGTGAGGAGCAAACCTGTAACAACCCACTAATGGTGGAGCGCGGACTAGAAGGCAGGGGATGATCATCACTGGGACATGTCAGGAAAATCTGTTCCGATTCTGTTTCTTCATCCATTTGGGCTTCTATGAGATGTTGACTTAATGAGGTGACCTCAGGGGATCGGCTGGCACCACTAGATCGTAGCGATAAGGTACACGTGGACGGCTTGGTGGCTTTGCAGGCAACGCAGGAGAATGGGGCCTTTTTGTCGATTATTAGTTCTGCTAGATCGTGATCCTGTAACCCTGTACATTCGAAGTGGGTCCATGTGTCACATGCGTGGCACTGGATAGTACTAAAACATGCATGTGTATTGCAGATAGGGCAATGCAGTTTCCGTTCCTCAGGGGAACACTGGCATATCTTTGCACTGCTAAGACCCTTACGTGACGAGCTAGCTGCCATGTAAATTTCATCAAAGAGGCAGTTGAGGCTTTTTCCGAGAGACGAATCAGCAGTGACATCATTGGCTTCTTGAAAGAGGAATGACTTGAGTTCAGTGATTAGTTGAAATTGCTTGCCACTAACAAACATGCGGTGGGCTTCATCAAAAAAGAGGAGGGATAGCTTTTTGGCCTTTCCTGCATCGCCGCCTTTCTTCTTGTTGGAAATCTCAAAGCCATTGCTCACTTTACCGTTGACTGGTACTGCTACATGTGCAGGGTTAAATGTTGGATGTTTCACTAGGGTTTCACAAACAACTTTTTTGATTTTCATGAAGAAAAGTTTTTCAAAGGCTACATTAACAAACTTAAAGCCCCCTTTGCCTTGTCCTTCAGAAGAAATTTCAAAGCCCTTGAGCTCAACTGCAGATGAAGCCGTGGTCATTAGCAGTGACATTGCGCATTAGTTGAAAATTTGTAAAGTTTGACTTTGACAGAGATGGAAGCCAAGAAGCTAGAAGCCAGCAGGTTACAAGGAGAGTTGACAGCTCCACAGGAGAATATTCTGGTGCTGTATTCGGTACGGACCTTCTACTTAAACTTGAAGATTAACCTTGAAACTGATAGCTGTATATACTGTAATGTGTCGGTAAATTACACAAGACTGCTAGGCTATTTTGTAAACATGTCAGGATAAAGTTTGACTTTGACAGAGATGGAAGCCAAGAAGCTAGAAGCTAGCAGGTTACAAGTAGAGTTGACAGCTCCACAGGAGAATATTCTGGTGCTGTATTCGGTATGGACCTTCCTCTTAAACTTGAAGATCAACCTTGAAACTGATAGATGTATATACTGTAATGTGTCTGTAAATTACACAAGACTGCTAGGCTATTTTGTAACATATAAGGAAAAAGTTTGACTTTGACAGAGATGGAAGCCAAGAAGCTTGAAGCCAGCAGGTTACAAGAAGAGTTGACAGCTCCACATGGGAATATTCTGGTGCTGTATTCGGTACGGTCCTTCCACTTGAATTTGAAGATCAACCTTGAAACTGATAGCTGTATATACTGTAATGTGTCAGTAAATTACACAAGACTGCTAGGCTATTTTGTAAAGTTTGACTTTGACAGAGATGGAAGCCAAGAAGATGGAAGCCAAGAAGCTAGAAGCCAGCAGGTAACAAGTAGAGTTGACAACTCCACAGGAGAATATTCTGGTGCTGTATTCGGTACGGACCTTCCACTTGAACTTGAAGATCAACCTTGAAACTGGTACTGTAATGTGTCAGTAAATTACACAAGACTGCTGGGCTATTTTGTAAAGTTTGACTTTGACAGAGATGGAAGCCAAAAAGATGGAAGCCAAGAAGCTAGAAGCCAGCAGGTAACAAGTAGAGTTGACGGCTCCACAGGAGAATATTCTGGTGCTGTATTCGGTACAGACCTTCCACTTGAACTTGAAGATCAACCTTGAAACTGATAGATGTATATACTGTAATGTGTCAGTAAATTACACAAGACTGCTAGGCTATTTTGTAAACATATAGAGATAAAGTTTGACTTTGACAGAGATGGAAGCTTAGAAGCTAGAAGCCAGCAGGTTACAAGTAGAGTTGACAGCTCCACAGGAGAATATGCTGGTGCTGTATTCAGTACGGACCTTCTACTTGAACTTGAATATCAACCTTGAAACTGATAGATGTATATACTGTAATGTGTCGGTAAATTACACAAGACTGCTAGGCTAAATTGTAAACATATAAGAATAAAGTTTGACTTTGACAGAGATGGAAGCCAAGAAGCTAGAAGCCAGCAGGTTACAAGAAGAGTTGACAGCTCCACAGGAGAATATTCTGGTGTTGTATTCGGTACGGACCTTCTACTTGAACTTGAAGATCAACCTTGAAACTGATAGATGTATATACTGTAATGTGTCGGTAAATTACACAAGACTGCTAGGCTAATTTGTAAAGTTTGACTTTGACAGAGATGGAAGCCAAGAAGCTAGAAGCCAGCAGGTTACAAGTCGAGTTGACAGCTCCACAGGAGAATATTCTGGTGCTGTATTCGGTACGGACCTTCCACTTAAATTTGAAGATCAACCTTGAAACTGATAGCTGTATATACTGTAATGTGTCAGTAAATTACACAAGACTGCTAGGCTAGGTTTTTTGTTGTTGTAAACATATAAGGATAAGGTTTGACCTTGACAGAGATGGAAGCCGAGAAGCTAGAAGCCAGCAGGTTACAAGTCGAGTTGACAGTTCCACAGGAGAATATTCTGGTGCTGTATTCGGTACGGACCTTCCACTTGAATTTGAAGATCTGAAGATCTGATAAATCTGATAGCTGTATATACTGTAATGTGTCAGTAAATTACACAAGACTGCTAGGCTAGGTTTTTTGTTGTTGTAAACATATAAGGATAAAGTTTGACCTTGACAGAGATGGAAGCCAAGAAGCTAGAAGCCAGCAGGTAACAAGTAGAGTTGACAACTCCACAGAAGAATATTCTGGTGCTGTATTCGGTACGGTATTCTCAGTCGGCGATCGAGAATGCGTCAACCTTGATTTTCCTAAATCTAGTACGATACTAGTATGCCGCGTGCGCATAAAATATACAGTTCCTCAGGTAGACAAAGGAACATCCCTTCCCTGCTATTATGTAAAAATTTGTAGAACAAGTGTCACATGCATATTCACCTGTTCTACACATTTTTACATAAGAGCAGCGAAGGGATGTTCTACCACAGCAATAGGCCATTTTCGTAATGTAACCAAATTTAATGCATAGGTCTTTGTGAAGTGCCTCAATACAAACTATTTCATTCACCTGTTAAGAATAATAGTATTTCAATAGACAGAATCCTAACTGCATACATTAGTTGTTGCCACGTTGGACAAACATTATGGCTTGACCTACCTAGCAACACTTAATATATGCAGTTGCATTCTGACTATTGAAATACTACTATTCCTATCAGGTGATTGAAATTATTTGTATTGAGGCACTTCACAAAGACCTATGCATTAAATTTGGTTACATTAAGAAAATGGCCTATTGTTGAGGGTAGAATGAGGAACTGTATATTTTGTCCTCTTTCTTTGGCTGTCATGTAATTCATAGTGTTACTTCCTGCATACATGTATATCGTCGAGTGCAATCTAAAAGATTTCTAATTGTAGTCAACATGTGCAGTTGAGTACGTTGACACGCATGATCAGTCGGCGTACGTCGTGTTCTCGTCCACTCATTCTAAAAGTCCCTAATACCAGATTATGACCTTAGACACTAGCATTGAACATGTCCACTGGACTATATAAGAGTCAATTAAGAGAATGTCACCTAAACAGCAGATTAACATTCTATTCTAATCTCTTGTCCATCGCAAGCTCTCTGAGGATGGTTTTGTCGTGTTCGAGGAAGTCATATTGTCCTCGTCAGCTCTGGCGTGGTCGAGGCTCAAAGCAGGCGCGGATCCAGGGGGCCGAGCGGGCCTTGCCCCCCCCCCCCCCCTCCCCCCTCCCCCCCCCCAAAAAAAGGGGAAAATTTGTGACCAGAGACTAACCTTTTCTTTTTCGCTAAAAAGGGGGGGGGGGGGGTTAAAGCGCTCACTATCGGCCAGCGCGATTTTCAAAATGTGATGGTCAAAATAGAAGGAAGAAAATAATGCTCACTACCCCCCCCCCCCCCCTAAGAAATCCTGGATCCGCGCCTGCCTGGTAGGATTCATACCTTGAATGCCCTGGGTTGCCGGAACTAGAGCAGGGGTAATAATATCCAAAGTACTTTGGAAGCTCATATAGAGACGTAAAGCATATCATAAAGTGATATGCGTTATATATAAGAACGGCATATTATTATTATTATTATGCTTATCATTATTTGTCTTCCTCACACCGCTTTCATCCACGTGATAGGCCGCATGGCCCTTTCAAGATTACTAAAAAGAGGAAGAAGGGGGTAGAGATGATTGAAATTTCGTCGGAAGAATATACTCATCATTAATCATATTTGTTTCGGTTGCCTAACACAGCAAATCGAAAAGATAATAACAAAATTATGACTTGTGAAAAAAAGCCGTATTTACTCATAGCGGTAGAGCGACGAAAAAATAATTAGCCGCCAGCTTTTGAAGTCATCACTTTTCCTTAACATTGCTTTCTTCTTCTCTTCGGCAAAGCAGGGAGAGAGAGAGAGAAAGGGGAGGGGGGGGGGCTACCTGAATTCGTTTGTTACATAACTATGTTACGCCTTTATAAAGCTTAAACACTAATTTAACCGTTTCATTACGCTTCCCACCACTGTACTCCAATTTCCTTATCCATTTATCTTACTTTCTTCGTCTATAATAGCTTTCTTGCGTTCTTTTCTAATCTGCATTTTATAGTTTTACACAGGCGAACCCTTACTATGTATGTACGATTTTTTTAAAAATATAAAATAAGTTTGTATCTTGCTTATGCTAAGTATTTATTTGGGGATCATTCTCATCAAGCCAATTTTGTCTTTCATGATTCCCCACTTCCTTTTACCTTATGTTGATAATGAACAAATATGTATATACTTTTGGTGTTTTTTAAAAGAGAGTGAAATAAATAAATGAAATGAAATGAAATATTAATTTACCACCTGTTTAAGAGCTATATTAATATTGCTTCCAATACATCACAGTATTTGAGTATTTAAAAAAAAGAAAACAAAAGAAGAAGAAATAGAAAAAGCAAGAGGAGGAGAAGAGAATAAAGAAACGGGAAAAAAGAGAAAATAACGAAATAGACAAAAACGAAAGTTATATTCAGAAGTTAAAAAATCAAAGAAATTAATGGGCTTTATTTCATTGTTGTATTATTGAATACCTGTTTTAAGTTGGCAGCTAACAGTTAATCGTTAATAAAGACATTTTGTTCCAATTTCTCACGAAAAACAATAGCCTGATACAAGCATTTCAACCGTGCTTACTTGTAAGTTATTCTAATGATTTACGATGTTCTGATTTGAAACGAAGTGTGTGAGCGTGAGAATATATTACCATGGTATGAAATGAAAACAATGCTCCCATGGCAGTCCCGAGAGAGCGACTTCAAACAGGAAGGAATTTCTCTTCATGTTTCTTTTGAACACCGCACTTCTGCTCTGGCGACAATTGCTCCGGTCTCTATTCAGGCACGTAGCCACGGGGGGGGGGGGGGGGGGGGGGGGGGGCACGTGCCCCCAATTTTTTTCTCTCCAAGACCGGTTGAACTTTTTTAGACCCCTTTTTTTTTACCTCGATCGATTACATGTATGTGCCCCCCCCCCCCAAAAAAAAAAAAAAACACACATCAAACGCTACGTGCCTGTCTCTATTAGGATTACGGTTGCAGATCGGTTTCAAGTTTGGGGTTATAGTTAGGATTAGGGAAGTGCCCCCTCCCCCTCCCCAAACCTTATAAAGTATCCCCCAAAAGGTATTTTTTTTAAACTTCAAATAAGTGCCCCTTTTTTACCTCTGATAAGTGCCTCTGTTCTAATCTGATAGGTGGCCCTTTTTCTTTGACAAGTGCCACTTTTTTCTTCCTAAAACTTGCCCATTTCCATGTGCGATAAGTGCCCCCTTTTTCTTTAACATGTGCCCCTTTAATTTTAAAAATGCCCCTCTTAATACTCTGAGAAGTACCCCTATCAAAAGAGAATCTAGTCAAGATAGTTGCCCCTTTTACTTTTACAAGTATCTTTGTATTCCGTTGGAATAGGCCTAAGTACATTTCACTTCTATGAAGTGTCCCTTTCATCTTTGTTGATTGCCCCTTTTTAGGTATCAGAAAAGTCCCTTTTTGCCTTCTGATAGGTGTCCATTTTTCTTTGACAGGTGCCCTTTTCCCTTTTAATAAGTTCTCTTTCCGCTTCTGATAAGTGCCAATGTTTCCTTTCTAATAATTGCCCCTCCCCTTCTTATAAATGCCCCCTTTTAACCTCTGATAAAAGCCCATTAGAAATATAAAAAAATATTGGGGATAACGAACCATTTTGAATTATTGTCTTACTATCATATCTTACTGACCATTGTATACTCTTTTCCTATGTTATTATTTATTTGAAATTTTTGATGTATTTTGATATATTCATTTTTTTTCTTCAATTCAATTTTTCAATTTAGTTTGCAACGTGCAGGGAAGTTTTCGTCAATAAATAAATGACGTTACTATGGGACTACAACTTTTGCCCAATCAGCGTGATTCCTTTGCTAAAACCTATGGTGGCGTGAAGTTATGTGTATACATGTACATGATCTCGCCGCAGATGGGGTAGTGCATCGCCAGCGTTAGTTCTATAAAGGGACACTACCAGCGGTAATCATGCCTTAGGCGCATAGAGTTTCTAAGCTAGGGACTATTACGACTCGACTACCCCAATAGAAATTTACGCACATCTCGTAACTTTGTCAACAAATAAACACTTAGAGTACGCATTTGCGCTTCCAATACATTTTCAAAATTTTGTTTATCCATTTGTTGTAATTTTAAGGACACAATATTTTTGCTACTTCAGTAGTAATATAGAGTCAGTGGGTCCCTGACAAAACATCCCGGTTGGTATCATAGAAACATGAAATATATTCGCGAAAGTAATATGCAATTTATACTGTAAATAGATGAAAGATTATATATATGTCGTAATTATAGCTATATTAAATGATCGATGAGTTATTTATACGCATCATTCCCATATCTTATAATAACAATTATAAAGGATGTTCCCCGGATCTGATCACATGTCTCCTGTGTATCACTGTAGGGGTCCTCTCCCCAAATATGGGTTTCGGGTATATGGTATATGCAGGATAAGTTTGTTTGATTTACTGCTGCCATGGCGGATAATAATATGATTGCAGGGCCCTCGGGGAGAATAGTATTAATACTGATGAGGCTACCCGGGTAAACAAGACATTTTATTAACCTATATAGGCAAAAAAATGGCGCAGGATATATATTTTTATTCATATAAGCTTCATCAGCCATCGGACTTCTTCAGAAATGGTTTTAATCTGAAACAGTTAAGAGCAGATCCAATCATTCAAATAGCATGACAAACTACCATAGCACGAATCGGTACAATAATTAGAAATGCGTGAAAACAATTCACAAATATAGAAAGAGGAAAAAATCTCATACAAATATGCGTCGGGGTAGATGATGTAGTAATGAATAATAAATTTAGTAGAAATGTGTAAAAATACTGAAAACGCAAATGAAATACTATAAAGCGAACATACATGAGATAATAGAGGGTTCATGCAAGTTCCTAGGCCTTTTAATTCATAAATCAAAGAAATTAACTCAAGCAAGGTAAAACAATTTTTATTTCTATCTTTTTGGAAGTAGACGCATTTTGCAAACATCCTAAAAATATGACCCCTTAAATATAAGAAATATCTTGCTTTCACAAAAAATACCCTTTTTTTCTTCAAATCTTCGAAAACATTCCCTGAATAATTCTTTTTTTGAGAATTTAATATCTATCTATTTTATGCTACCACAAACTAATATGTCAATATTGAAGAGACACAACTGGAGGCCATGACAGTGCTTTCATAGAAGATCAGGTTGAATTCGGAATGAATTACCTTGCATTTTAATATGCCAAATATAGTTGATATGAGCCTGATGCGACTATTGTATACTAGGAGCGGAATCGCCACTCCGCTGTGACAAAAAAGGGCGTTATCAATAGCGCCAACTCCAGATGAAATGTATGATTATTATGCACGCATGAACGCACCGAACCACCAACGCATCATCGCTCAAGATCGCAAACCTCAACCCTTGAGCGATTAATAATACACCCATATTGGATTTTCATAAATAGGGGTATTGTGGAACTGGTACTTGTATCTTTGGCAGCTAGATCTTCGGTTGGACGCTTTAGAGCACTATTCTAATCTCCAATTTATGCTCTCACTAGCTGAAAACAAATACCTGCAAAATTTCAGAAGGATACCTAAACCCAAATAATCGGTATCACTGGATTGTATGTGTTCTGACCATCTGCATAGAATCCAGTAACGAAGGGCGTGCCGAAGAGGTTGGATTCGGCGCGCGCGCTCCATCTCTACACCTGCGCCTTCTGCGAGTAAATATCGTCTGCTAGCTGTACATATCAACTATCCAGATTTGTTCAATCGTTGAAATTTGTCAACGGGAATAATGGATTCTCCTCAAAATGGCCCCACCGAGAAAACGCATATTGTTGCCAAGTCAGAGGTAAGAAATGTAAGAATTTCCTTTTTTATGCCTCCGCCACCGAAGGTGGTGCCGGAGGCATCATGTTTTCGGGTTGTCCGTCCGTACGTCCGTCGATCCGTCCGTCCCGTTTGACCGTTATCACAATATCTCAAGAACCATTTAAGATTTAAACTTAAGACTCGGGAATAGTATTTATCACCATAGGAAGACGATCTGATTAGATTTTGGAGTACGTAGGTCAAAGGTCACAGGTCACAGAGGTCAACTTATGAAATTCCTTGTATTGAGTTTGTTAGCGCGATATCTCAAGAACCATTTGAGATTTAAACTTCAAACTTAAGGATAGTATGTATCACCATAGGAAGACGATCTGATTAGATTTTGGAGCACGTATGTCAAAGGTCAAGGGTCACAGAGGTCAACTTATGAAATTCCATACATTGAGATTGTTATCATGATATCTCAAGAACCACTGGAGATTTAAACTTCAAACTTAGTGATAGTGTGTATCACCATAGGAAGACAATCTGATTAGATTTTGGAGCACGTAGGTCAAAGGTCAAAGGCCACAGCGCACATTATGAATGCAAAAACAGCTTGTGATCGCGTTATCTCAAGAACCGATTGATGGATTCATGCCAAAATTAGGTCATGTTTGTTACTTGCAGAGCCAATGAACCGAGTAGATTCTTGGTTCATAAGGTCAAAGGTCAAAGGTCATGGGCCCATTATGTATGCAAAAATAGCTTGTGAACGCATTCTCATTAGAACTGACAGATGGATTACTATTTAACTCGGAACATCTTGCAGAGCCAATGAACTGAGTAGATTTTATGGTCATGAGGTCAAAGATCAAAGGGTCATATATGTATATGAGAAATTGCTTGTAATCACAATATTCTGAGAACCTGTCAATGGATTACCATTGAACGTGAATTCAATTTTTTTTTTCTGTTTTGGTTTGTAAAATTGCTCTATAACGGAGGCATCATTTTCGACTGCGCGCAGTCGAATTCCATCTAGTTTGTTGTTGTAAAGTGTAAGCTAACTTATATTGTACAAGGTTATTTGAGAATACAAGTACAAGTGTGAGCTCAACCAAAACAAGTTGCAGAATTAATTATGTTAATCACATTATCTTGGAATTTTGATAGTGCCAGTAAATGCCAGTTCAGGAGCTCATGACGTCCCAAATGTAATACATCCAATTGTGGGTGCACAGCAAATGGAATATACTGAAAATATTAAATAGTTAACAGATAAATGTTAATCTGCCATTTTTACTCTGTAAATCAAGATTCACACATTTTGAGGTCTAAAATGACCTTCATAGCCATTCTAGGTTCTAAAAGGGCACTCGTAATGTCATAGATAAGAATAAGACCAATAACCATGCACTTTAAAGGCATTTGCGGTCTGAAAACAGAACTCAACTATCCCTTTAATGGAGACTGGCTGTTCTATCAATCTCATAAATAAAGCATCCTATATACTACTCTGTGATACTCATAGGAAGGTAATGTATTTCACAGCTCTGCAATATAGGAAAGGCAGAGAAGTTGTAACATTAGCATAGAGATGAGCTGAACGCTACAGAGTGCTTAGAGTATAAATTACAATGATATTGATGTTTTCCCTTTTGACATTTTCAGGCTAGTATCACATTGCTAGAAATAAAGGCCTTATCAAAATGCCTTATTTACCATGTTAAGTATGTATCGTTAACTATATATTATATAGTATGTACACAGTCAATGAAATGTTATGTTTAAAATTACTTTTTGTTCACAATGAGCATTTTTTTCCCTCAGATAATCAAGGAGAATTTCTCAGGGAGAAGGAACTGTGATATATTTGTTTATATTTCGTTTGGTTTCCCATAACTAAATTACTCATTGCTCGATCCTTTGTTTGGGTATTTTGTTTTATTGTCTGTGAGAAAATGGGGTGATCGACCTTCATACTTCTAACAATAGTGATTCTAATGACATTGTGTGGATAGCATAAATTTCACTTTTGAGGTTTATGTTTTTACTGTGCATCGATCGATAGAATTAGAAAGGGTTGGAATTCAGAGTTTAGAGGATGTTTCTCAGAGCCTAAAAGACTGAAAAATGTATCATAAGAGGCAAGCTATGTATTCTCATTCTCTATTACTTCTATAAAGATATCCTGCATACATATTCAAATACACTCTCAATAAACATAACAAAAACAGGAGAGTGAATTACAACACAGTTATACACTTGAAACTGCATGCATACAATAATCATTTGTATATCTCGGATTGGTTAATGCACATTTGAGAATGTCATCTACATCATTCTTCTGAGACCAAGAGCCCAAATATTTTAAATTACATGTCTATCAATTCTTTTTATTCACACTATTTTCATACAGATATAATGCCCTTCTGGCTTTCAAAAGATGACACTGCTAGGAGAATGCATAGATGGAGGGATAGTATATTCCACTGTCAGTGGGACCTATGTGAGAACAAAAATCTCAAACCAAATGAATACAGTTGTGTACAATCATATGCAATATACTAAAAGAGAAGGTACACGTACATGTTTGAATTAAACAAAATGATATGAATGTCATTTGCTGAATAATTAGTAGAGCAAAAAAAAAATTCTTCTCAAGCAATACATGTATGTACAATTGTACAATTGTACATCATGTACACACAATCAAGTACAGTTGTGCTCAGTGACATTGGATGAATGAATCACACAATGGAGCTGTTGGATTGTACACACAAGCACTGTAATAGGACGATAATCTTAGTGGCAGTAATTGATTTATTTCTTTGTATCCCATATGTCGTTTATTGAACCATAAACTCTGGGCGTTCCATTGTGGTTAACATGCGGTAAAGATGTTTATCCTCTACAGTGAAAGAAGTTGCTTGCTGTGAACACATTCTAATTTTGTATGTAAATACTTGTACTTGTATGTTGCTTTTCTAATAGACCTGTTTACGAACAAACATGTATTCAAATTGATGAATGTTTCTTTGTTTCTTTCCTGGGGACCTAGAGACAAGTTACGGTATTCCATTAACCTGTTTTTGATTAATGAACTACAATATTTTGAATCCAGTCTGCATACATTACTTGTAGCCATGTTGGGCAAGCACTAGGCAAGCGTTCAGTTTGTTAAGAACAACTCATGTTTAAAAAGTGTGCATAAAGTTTGATTACGTTAAATAGCAAACTAGTCTTTTTCCAAATGGATAAGTGAATTAAAAATCTATATAGCAGAAGAGGTTTTAAACTGCATCTGTCCTGCCCGAATTAAGTAGATGAAGATAGAAATTAACATGTTAAATTTCTTTTTACTTAAATAATTGGGGTATTTGATAAGATCTTTGATTGGTATGAACTTCAGAAAACAACCTGTTTCTTTTTTCAGAAAGAGAAAATCTATTCATTAAAAAAAAAAATGGATTGAGCATTATTCCAATTCTTTCACAGGGTCTTCTGCCATGGAGGAGGTTAACAAAATTAAGATAACCATTGAAAAAGGAACCATTAACTTACAGACTTGTCTGTAGAAATCTTGCATACATGTGTTATGTGGTGATGAAGTTGATTGAACTGTAAGGATTAAATGTGATCAGTGCTAGTATTTTCTTTCTGTCTCTAAACTGCTCTGACTAATTATATTCCCTACATGAAACCCTAATAGTGCAGCTTTGCATAATCATGCATTTCATGCAGTAGTCCATCATAAATGATTGATTATATGCAAAACATTAAGCATTTCTCAGGATACATGTAAACCTAAAAATACAACTTTGCATAATAATGCATTTCATGCAGTAATCCATCGTAAATGATTGATTAAGTGCAAAACCATTCTGCCATTCTTGGTGGGAATGATGAAATATGATCAATGTGTCACTTGAAATAAAGGCTATTTTACTGTGACAAGCAAGTCAACTATTATATAATTTACACATGTATATTCTATTTCCTTCCTTCATTCATTAAATGATCTATTTCCTCCCTTCATTAAATGAACTATATAGCATTCCTACTAATAATAGCCTCAGCTTTAATCGCTCTCTTGTCCTAGATGAACCATGATTTTCCATTGCATATTAGAATAGAAGAGAACTCTGCAAACACACAGGCTGCCAGTGCAGCACGAGTTAATAAATTATGCGCCACCCGAGTTGCATTAGAACGCCTCATTCACTACAGGGATGGCCGCTGATATAGTGTACCCTCTATGCCAGACCCAGGCTGTCCAATCAATAAATTGCCTCTCATATTGATTGACTTATTCCAGTGCAGGCTGGGTGTTATAAGCAGTTGTTCACAATGCACCTGCATGTACATTATGCTGCTATAGACATAATAACTAGCCTAGACCCATTCTTCTTACATTAATGTTTAACAAAATCATAATGCAATAGGTTTAGAGCCGAATGTTGTTTTAATATGATATAATGTGATGTGATTTTGGGGGGGATTATCATTATACCCTGACAAGCAACTTGGCTCATGTTTTCCCTCTCCTCATACTGGTTATCATCTTATTTCCCCATTAGTCACTCACTTGTTTTTCTTGATATGTATGTATTCCTTTGTATTGTAATAATGTACATTATTTTGTATTTGCTTGTTTTTTTTAAACTGAAATGTGGAAAAATAAATGAATAAAGAATAACAAACTTGCACACTTAATACAGAGTTAATGCCATTCTGGCTCTGAACAAACAATTGTACATTTATTCCGCAATATATATGATACACTGTACTGTCAGCTTGGAATACAGTGTCATCTCTCAATACTGGCACTGCAACACTGCAGTTTTGATCTAGACACATAATACATGGGCAAAAAAACGAAAATGGAAAAATTAAGAAAAAATAATTAAAAAATTGTAGATGAAATGCAGTTCATAAATAAGAAAAATGTTAAGGAAAATGAACATTCAACTAGAACCACAATATGAACTAGACTTTAATTCGTCACTTTGACGAATTAGGTGATACGTAATTATGCTCATGTGTAACATAATGAAGAACGCAATTTCACGATTTCATCTTTCGTTATAAAATACTACTCCCATTTTGATCTATCCATGAGTCAAGTTTCAACTGTGTAGGGCAGAGGGAGACAGAGCAACAGAATAAGAGGGAGGCAAGGCAAGAGAGAGAGAGAGAGAGAGGGAGAGGATGAAAGAGTAGAGAGAGAGAGGGGGGGGGGAGGGTGAAAGAGTAGAGAGAGAGAGAGATATATAGATGGAGAGACTGACCAAACAAGCGAGAGGGGCAGAACATGAGAGGAGAAGGGAAACAGAGCAAGAGAGAGAGGAGAGAGAGAGATGCAATTGAGAACAATGCTTTCCATATTTCTAGCATAAATAAGCTCTTGTGAATACTGATCTTGAAAGTGATGACGATATTAGAATGATGACCTTGATTAAAAGTGGCACAGCGCCCCCTTCAGGTTTTCGATAGAGGATTAAACTGTTTACTTATACTAAACAAGCTCAAAACACCTTTTTTAAAATAAATATTGCAAAATGTACAAAGGGATTTATTTAATCCTGATTTAATATAAAATATGAGTAAGATATTAATATTGTACCCATCCATAACCCAACATTTATGATGTTAAATCTAGAAACGATTGTTAGTATGCATGGCAGTGAATAGCCAAAAGATAAAAATTGCCTCGAATTTCCTTGGATTAAATTGTTATACATAATATGAGACAAGCTGAGATGATGCAGAGAGAAAGGTGAGAGTAGAGATAGTGAGAGAGGCAGAGACAGAAGGAGACAGATCAAGAGAGGGAGAGGGTGAAAGTGTAAGAGAGAGGGAGAGAACAAGAGAGATGAAGATGAGAGAGACCAAGAGAAGGAGAGGGGCAGAACAAGACTAGGTGAAGGGGGACAGAGCAAGAGAGAAAAGAGAGAGAGAGGGGAGAGATGTAATTGAGAAAAATGCCTTCAATATTTCTAGCATAAATAGCTAGGCTCTTGAATTACGATCATGACAGTGTGCCGAAACTGCCGATGATGATATAATGATGATGTTCATGAATACGATGATGACGATATCAAAATGATGACCATGATTGAAATTGTCTCAAATTTCCTTTGATTTGATTTGTATACATGTAATACACTAATAAATGAGACACTGGGATGATGCAGAGAGAAAGGGGGGAGACTATACAAAAATAGAGAGGCAGATCGAGACAGAGCAAGAGATAAAGAGGAAGGCAGCTAGGCATCTCACCCATCTCTTTTTTTCTCAATCCTCTTTTCCCTCTTTCTTCTTCTACTTTTACTTCTTCTAATAATTCCCCTTTTTTTTTACAGTTTGGATAAAACATAACCTTTTTCTTGTAGTAGCTATTACCTAGAGGAAAATATAAATGTGTACAATTTGTCATATAAGTATTCGCATAATAACTTCGCCTCTATCATTTGTAATTTGTATAATGTGTAATGCTTGAATATTGATATCGATACCTTAGGATAGTGTTACTATACCCTCTGTCTACCCTCTTACTATCCCCACTTGAATCTTCTTTTTCTTCCTCCTTCTCTTCTACTTTTTCCTCTTCTTCTTCCTCTTTATCTTCTTCTTAATCTTACCATCTTACCATCCACTTTTGTTTTCTTTCTTTGCTTTACATCATCATCATGTTCTTCTTCACTTTTCTGTATCTCCTTTTTATATCAAATGATTTCGGAAGATCAAAAATGAAATACAAATTTAACAATTTACTCATTCAGGTTCAATTCTTTAATATCGATGTTATTTGATATGAATGTTTGTATATATTGTATTTTAAATTTGTAAAACATTTCCTAATTCAGCCGTTTATGCCGCAATGCACTGTTGTTCTTTTATTTTTATTCTCAAAAAAACGATTATCGATTCAATTCAATACTAGGACACTGCTAACGTTAAAATTTCACAAATAGGACATACGTGACATCATAATTACTGCAAAGTTCTACGGAATTTGCAAATCCGACTTTCAATTGAAAATTGTGACATGATCCGATCATCTGATTAAAAAACTAAAAGCACCGTTTTCATAGCCCATGGTCTCAGCTATAACATACCCAAATTTGGGAGAAAACAGAGCACAAATAAGCAAGATAGTGCTGAAAGATGGATGTGATGTAGATTCATAGTGTGGACAAAATTCACCCTCCATAGACATAACACGCAAATGACGAAAATTTTGACATGTGGCCTTTAATTGAATTTTTTACTATGATGACATCATTTAAATGAAAATTGGTGTAAACTGATCTCGAAGACGATTGCCTCGGCTACAACATATTAAAATCTAGAAGAGAATCGATGAATATTAAGAGAAATACACTAAATTTTCCATAAACATAATGACGTCATAATATGCATTTTTGTATTTTTGACTTCCAAGGCCATTATGATGACGTCAAGATGTACTTAATGGCCAAATGAGATATGAAATCATACCTTCGACTCATACTCTATCTAAATCTGAAAAAAAAATTGGCAATCCTTCTTCATCCCAATGGACTTTTTATAGGCATGTTTTTGCCCGTATATGCTATGTATTACAAAAATCGCGCGTGCGGACGGTTATCTTGAACGGACGCTCATTCCGTTATTAATAGTGATAAAGAGATAAACTTGGTATCAAATTGTTCGGAAAATTATGAGGAATATCCTGTCAAAAGTTTTTGAGGAGGAATTATTTTTCGTTCGGCCGTGACGAACGAAAACGTCCAAAAATGCGTGTTTTGCGCGATTTTTTATGAAATGCTTATAATGGCCTGAAACGTATGCAAAAAAATTTTTAGACGATTTTGAGCAATTTTAAATTTTACGCGCGCATTAACGCGCGCACCTACGCGTACGCGCATTTTTGCGCGCATTTATTGATCTGAAATTGACCCGACAAATATTGACCTTGATCATGACAAATATGAATGAGAAATGGCTTTCTGTTATGAAGATATGATCATAAGTTGATTTTCACAAAATGGCGTGTGGATGACGTCACGATGACTTTGAGTCTTTGAAAAGTCACGCAGTTCTAAGTTAGACTAAGATCTATCATCATTGAAAGTTTCATGACATTGGCTTGATTCAGTCTTGAGATATCCTGCGAACAAATTCGAGGAAGAATAAATAATAAAGAAAAATCTTGACGAAATCAATAGGTGATACGTAGACTTCGTTACGTATCACCTAATAACTTTATATGTCATGTTTATTGAATATGTACCAGTTTTATTTTGTCTCAAGAAAACAAGAGTAAGTCAAAACTTGTATTGGTGCCCATAAGAATTTAAGAGGCAAAACTGAAGTCCATGTACTTTAATAGATCTGTGGCATATGACACTGTGTCTGTTCCTCTCTAGTTATATGGTAGGGGTCAGTTTTGTTTCCTTAAAGGAAAGCCAATATCTTCACCATTCCAAAAAAAAAGCATAAATTTGCCCATTATAAATATAGTCTTAACACAAGATACATAATTAACTCACAAATCAATAGAGTCAGGTGAAAACTAAAAACTATAAAGGTCCTAGTAAGGTTCCTTGTGAAACTCCCACATCATGCACATGTATCTATGATTAATGATTCACAGCTTTCATATGGCACCATATTTCTGTTAAAATCATTACTCAAAATATAGGAATGAAAGTGTTCCACAAGGAAGTTTGCTGTGGCCTTTATTATAAGCTCTGGGATAATTTTTATCCTATACATGAAATAAAACCGTGCACTGAGCTATAGCCACAAGCAGTACATGCACGATCACACTCATTTTTTCACGTACATGTACACTTAGCATGCAGCGTTTTTTTGTATACAGCATCGTGGAAAAAAATTGGGCAGGCGATCTAATCAAAGCGAAATATCCAATGACAAATTCTGCTTGTCTGGTATCAAGCTTCAGGGTTACCGTAACGAACACACAGACCTGACTTCCTTGCCTCTGCATCATTCAGCTAATGCGTTTCTTGCATGGGAGAAAGTGCACAGAGGCAAGACGATTGCTAACCCATATATTATTGCTTGCTGAAATCTTGTATCTCGTAGAGTTTGATAAATGGATTGCTCAGTTGTTCATTACATGATTGAGGCACATGATAAGTATAACCCATTAACTAAAGGATTATTATATTTCCATAATAGTAATCAAAATAATAATTTGTATAGTGATAGAAGCAGTAATAATGATAATGATAATAATAAAAATGATAATAATAATAATGATAAGAAGAAGAAGAAAAAGAAAAAGAAGATGATGAAGATGAAGATAAATAAAGAGGTGAAGAAAAGGTAAATGAAGATGAAGATGAAGAAGCAGAAGAAGAAAAAACAACAAGAAATAGTAATAATCTAGTATTTGTAAATTGCATTTATCTTTCTATTGTGGCACCCAGAGTATAGAAAACAAACATCTGACATGCTTTTCCTTATCCATTGTTGGATCTTCCTTGGACTTTCAATTCATGTTTCTGTTTCTGTCTGTCTCTTTCTCTCTCTTTCTCTCTGTTTCTCTCTATTTCTCTCTATTTCTCTCTGTTTCTCTCTATTTCTCTCTCTTTCTTTCACTCTCTCTTTCACTCTCTCTCTCTCTTTTTTTTCTCTCTCTCTCTCTCTTTCTCTCTCTTTCTCTATCTCCATCTTTCTCTGTTGCTTTCATCTGAAAACTAACCAGATATAAATATAAATGTGAATTTCCCCTTTAATAGCGCAACCTTTATGAGTCAGATAGCTTAAAAGCATGCACTAATGAAGGCATTGGAGCCTGCATTCAATCATGGACTCTACACCAGGGACCCGTTTCACAAAGCCTTTATTCAATGACAATTTGACAAAAATCAGTGACAAATCTGCTGATAACCAATCAGAAGCAAGGATCTCAGTAGCTTATAACAAAAACTGTCATTTGTCACTGATGACAAGTTTTGTAAAATGTGGCACTGAATATGTTTCATTGCTGATAACGCCTTGTTCAGACTCCCAATATTCATTGTATGGCGTTTAACAAAAAAAAAATCTATATTGAATCTTGGTGCCTGGTGGTTTACATGTATGTATTATCAAAGCTTATGGGAAGGAGAGAAATACTGGAGTCAATTGGTTACCATTAAATAACACAATTTCATATAATGAAACATCGTATAGCAGCACTTGATGAAGAATCAGGATCTTTTTTTGGTGTAAATGCTGTATCATACCGGTATATGAAAACCTTAAAACATATGCATGGATAATTGACTAGCTGTCATGTTAATTGACAGAACTAATTTCTTTTTAAAGATACAACGTTTTAATATATTGTTATTCAGTGTGTACACTCCTTTCACTATACAAGATATACAGTTATTTTATATAATGAGCTTTGTGTAATTTCCTTTAGTCTCAACAGTCAAATAATGTCCCCTGAAACTTGTATAGAATTGAACGCTCGTCTCGCTCTGATATTTGAGAAGTGGCAGTGCGTTACCGATGAAGCCATGGTTTCCATGGCAACTAATTAGGAAAGCTTCACATTTTACTAGCATCCTGGTTCTATGAAAGGATGATGAGCAATTAAAGGGAGGACGCTAGTGAGAGATCGTGAGTAGATAGATGATTGCATATATGCAAGCTTGTCTATGCCAAAGTGCAAACAATACAGTGAGTTCATAATTAACTGTAGTTTCAAATGTCAGTTTTATCATTAACCAATTGGAAAAGATGATTTTTTGTTTCAAGATGCAATTTTAATAGTTTTCCTCTCAACCTATACTGGCTTGATAAGAGTGTACAATTAGTTGATAAAAATTGTTTAACTTGCAGTTACTCATACATGTACATTTACATTCACCAAGTCTAAAGCTGTTTCTTGTTTTTGGAAAAATATATTTTAGTTTGTATTCTCTAACAAAAATTGCCGTAGGAAGAGATGTATTTCAAAAAGTTCCTTACTTCGTAGATTCATTAGCCTCAAAGCAGTTATATTGTAAGAAAGGTCTCAAAATATATTCTCATCTTCAACTAAACAGGCTTTTTGAGTCCCAGCTAATACATAAAACCTTAATCCATGTATTTTAGTCACATGTATTGCTTTACTCCTTCTGATGATTAGGCATTTGTAGACAGACCTTGAGGCAAAACCAATGTGTTGATCCGTGACATTGGATGAAGAAAAATTATGATAATGTGACATGCATCATGAAATCTAGCTACCGTAATAGGCAATTGATCTAATTTTGTTGGTTTCATCGTGCCAGTCTGTGGCAATGTCGTCAATGGTGCAGCATTTGCTACAGGGTAGAGATATCTATAGGGGACATACTAGAGTAACATTTCCCCTTTTGAGTTATAGCATGTATTGTGAGGTACAGCATAGTGTAGTAAACATCTAGACTTGATGAGTTATGGGTTTTAGTGTTCCATCCATCATCAAATTGTTTTCATTGATCCATGTATAACAGTTTAAAAGGAAAAGGATGCATGTAATATAACCTAATTACTTTGTGTAAAAAAACAGTGAACATGTCTACACTGTGGGAGATCGATATATCAAGGTTTAATAGTGGCATGAAATAATGTAAAAGATGATTAGGTGTAGTGGTGTTGGGAAATTAAAAGTTATTATTATTTTACATTTTGGGGGATCCTGCGATTAGTCTAGACTTTGCGCTCTGTGTTGGGGATAAGGGAGGAGATAAATGCAGATTGAAGAAAAAGAAATCATGGAAAAAAATGGACGGAATTTGGACTTAACATATGGCTGATCTGTCGCTGGCTCACACAGTACATGGCTAACTCTGTACATTTTCTACACTGTACTATATAAACCATCTTAGATAGATCCCCTTGGGCTATAAGATGAGTATCTGAACGTTGAGAATTATTCATCACCATCATCCAAAGATGCTATCCGTCCCTCCCTTCCAACATCCATTATCTGATGCATGGTGTGTGGGAGCAAGGGCACGGGTTACCCATCTGGTTTATCCAGAATGCCGTGTTAGCTTATCCACATATGACGTGGGTACCTAACAGCTAGTAGGCCTGTCTTCATCAGCTTGAGTTTGCCAAATAACCCGCTATTTTAACTATCCTAATCACAAATTAACCAGTTAATTTACTTCTTCATCAGCCCGCAGTTGCAATTACCGGGATATTTGGTTTCCAAAATGTATCCCGCTATTTGGGAAAAAACGGGCTGATTTGCGCCCATCCAAGCTAGTTTGTGATGAGCGTATCGGTCTGGTGAGGACGCAATTTTGAGCTTTGGGATAATTTGGGGGTTATTTTGGCAAACTTGAACTGATGAGGACAGTACTAGAGGTGCATGGTTGAGACTTCCATGTTTTATGTACTAAGCTCCTCCTGTATATGGATTTTGCAGTCATATATTTTGCTAAAAATACACCACTAGCTTAAGGTGTGATGCTATTCAGTATTTCTATGAGATGATTTAGACGTGCTTTAATTTGTCTCTTTTAAGAACGCATAATTTTGTAAAGAAGTTGCACTTTGACATTCTACTTTGTGTAACATAAGTCAAAAGAGGCAAGGAAGGTGGATTGGTTGAATTATATCTTTGTTGTTGAATACTTTTAGATGTAAAATTTTATACAATCAAACCTGCTTTAGTGACCAACTGTCTACAAAGACCACATTTACCCCCCTTGAAAATGGTTTCTCCCCTTGAAAATGGTTTCTCATTGAAACATGTACTAAAGGAACCTGTACATAAAGACCACCTGCCTATAAAGATCATTTTCTTGTCTTCCTTGGGTGGTCTTTATAGCCACTGAGGTTTGACTGTATGTGTACATTTTCAAGAAAGAAAAATTGAAAAAATCATTTTTTTCACATATTTACAAAATTATAAAAACTTGGTAAGAAGTGAAAAATATAGTGGTTGACTGTATGGAGTCGGGCTAACTCGGACCAGGGGACAACTCGGCCCAGATGCAAAAACGGTCATTTTTTGCATGTTTAGGTTTAGGGTTAGGGTTAGGGTTAGGGTTAGAGTTAGGGTTAGAGTTAGGGTAAAATGACAAAAAATGACCGTTTTTGCAGCTGGGCCGACTTGTCCCCTGGTCCGAGTTAGCCCGGATCCGACTGTATGTATACACACTATTTTTTATAAGGTGTGGTCTTCACTGAGCTTGTCCAGTAAGTTTTTCATTTGTGTGTATCTTGCTAGTTAAAAATACCAATTTATACAGTACTGTGTGAAAAACAATACATAACCACGCTTTTGAATGCAATTATCAATTACATTATCAAAGTTTATGATTGGTTCTTTATTTATAACTTGTGACAAATTCATCTTTCTATAGTTGTATTTATTCAGTGGGAATTATTATTTCAATCAAATTAGTGGTCAGAGAAATACCAGCACTTTACATTTTAATGAAGATGGTTTAAAAGTGTGATCACAGGCTGATCAAATATACATGTAAGCAAATGGATATTGACATAATATTCTTATAATATGAAATTTATATTTTTTCCATGAATTCATGAAAATATGAAGCGATCATGTTTATGCTTACAGATGATTAACATACATGTATATACATGAAATATACAAAACATTCTACCCAGTTGTATTGATTCAAGGAAAGTCTACATTGAAAATACTTTTTGAATAACAGGAGCTCATTTCAAAATTCTTGAACATGATTTCCTCTTTTTCTCATTCTCTCTGTCTCTCTTTCTCTCTTCCTGTCGGTCTCTCTCTCTCTCTCTCTCTCTCTTTCTCTCTTTCTCTCTTGATCTCTTTTAGGTTTTTCACAGGGCCCTTTTATTTTCAGAGTAAAATCCATTTAGATCTACACACAGTTAAAAGCCATTTCATAACTCAGGAATATAATTGTAGGAGATTATTTGGGAGAAAATGAGTGCCCAAATATTTACACGAGCAAAGACGATTACACAGTATGTCCTTGAAATTGCTATTTTTACATTTATGGGACGTATACATTTCATGTAATTATTATACAAGCATCAGTAGACCTGTCTTCACTATCTCGAGATTGCCAAATATCCAGCTATTTGAATTATCCTGATTGCAAACTATCCAGCTGATTTGCGTCTTCATCAGCCCGAAGTTACAATTAGCGGGATATTTGGTCGGGATTGTCATCCCAAGATAACTTGGGATAGTTTGCAAAATATCCAGCTATTTGTCCCGTGCATCTTTACCAGACCGAAGACTCGCACTATGCGCGAACGCTGAGCAAAATATCTCGAGCTAATTTCTCAAGGTCGAGTCTCAGGTTTCGAGGTCGAATCTCAAGCTGATGAAGACGTGATTTGTAACTTTGGGATTTATATTCCCAAATCAGAAATAGCGTGCTATTTGGCAATCTCGAGATGATGAAGACGCGCCTAGTATCCTCTATAGGAATACAGAATAAGAAGTAGACAATTGAGCTTGGTAATTTTGTAAGTCTATTTAGAACTAATACATCCCAGTAGCAAAGAGTGGGGAATATGTTTTTGCACAGTGTTCCGAATGTCACATAAACACACTCTCAAAGACTTTAATTAGCAACCTCGCGTTTCAAATAGCCCTTTTCACCACCTATTGAAACGTGTGAAACGTTGCAGCTAATGACATATTATGTATAAAACCAAACACGATTTTGATGGGATACAAAATAGGGTGTTGAAACCATCTCCTGATTTCTCAAAAGCTTATGTGATCGTGTTAATATAGCATTAATTTAGTGGATAAAATGAAGATGAGTTTTGGGAGGGATAGAGAGAATGTGTGGGAGAGAGAAACAAAGATGGAGAATGAGGAAGGAATGCATCATTTTGTCGACAAGTCAAAGTCAAATCTGAGATGTAGGCTTTTAAAAAGGAAAATAAAGTAGAATATGTGAACTGCAAGTTTAATACATTTGAAAGAAGTAAAAGGTGAAAACAGCAAATGATTCACAGATTACTATTGAAATATTAAGTAGGAAACATATCATAATGCATTACCCCAAAATGGTTATGTTTGATTTAATTAACTTCAGAAGGAAAAGAAATTGGATATAGGCTCACTAAATGATTTTCCTCTCAAAAATCTAATTCATGCATTTTCAGCCTAACTGGTTAATTTGGCGGCATCTGTAATAGAGCTTTGCCGAATGCAATTGATCAAAATGATAGCTCATCAGGGGTTCATCATTTCATTCATCTACCAGTTACTGCATTAGCATACAAATCAATAATATTATTAAATGTAATCAAATCAAATTCAATTGCTTTTTAGTGATGTTTCCTCTCTACTGTCATGCTTTTTCATCAGTACTTGATATGCTGTGTACTTTTACCACTCTTGGTAGAAAGAAGAAAAAAATTGTATTTTCTTCTGATAGCATTATTGTCACAACTGTAGAAGCGCATTAGAAAATGGAGATGAGACTTGTCTCTACAAGGATAAATGTAAATTGAATATATATTAGATGGAAGGAGGAGCCAGGTAAACAGAGAGAAGGAGAACAAAATTCTGTCTCGTCGAGAATTGATTTCCCCAGCGATATTTATAATTCCATTTTCCATGGCATCATCTCCGTATTTTCAGGTCTATGAACTACAGAAAATGCTGATCAGCTTTGACATTTAATTCCATGCAGGATCCCAGAATTGCTGATTGCTTCCAGGATTGGTATGAGATTTAGGAGATGACGGTATACTGTTGGGGTAGATCCAGGATTTTGTTAAAGAGGGGGAACAAGTTATGAAAGTTTGGAATTCTTAGTTTCAGAATACACACAAAATAAAAAGTAGGAATTATGGCACTTATTGCAGACTTCAGTATTGTTGATACATAACACTGCAATTCTTACATGTCATATAAAACCTAAAATTTCCTAGTTTCACATAATACAGAAGACAAAACAGTAAGAATTCTGGCATCTTGTGGTTTATAGTTGGCTGGTGGCATATGTTCTTACTTTAAATACTACATTTGCTTTTGTCTTTTGAAGTCAATACTCTAGGTACCTATCCATGATTATGTTGGTGAAATAAATCTGACTTATCTACAAATGGTCTGGTCCAATTTACTTGAATCTTTGTAAAAATCCTACAGCAAATCTATGAAAGGCTGAGTCCTTACTGTGCATCTTCACATGATCTAGCGCTTTCGTTTCATGAAAGGCCGTGTAACACGACCACCCGACCGGACGCAATGACCCGATGATTTGTAGTAAGCCTCATGAACCAGGGCTAGCACAAGCTGATGCCCCTTCTGAGGGGTTGTCAGGGGTAGTTAAACACCATTAGAAAGCTTGAAATTCCTACTTTTATAAAGTGCTCATACTTAAACAATAAGAAAAGAGTTCTGTCAATCTCTTGGCGGTGTGTAATTGATGCTTCACATTAAATTTAATTACCTGTTTCATTTGTCCTGTTCTTTCGCAGCCAATGTATGTACAATACATGCTGCCACTGGTGAGGGGATAGCTACCAGCGCATGCTATTCCTAGATTCAGAAAATGTACAATTAAAGAAATAGAAAAGGTGTTCTGGCAATCTCTTGTCCTTCGATTTCAGTTGAAAATAACAATAAAAACATTCCAGAACTTAAATCCTACCATGCACCTATTTACTACATCTTGGTGGAAATCGGCAAATGTAGATTAATGTCTAGCCAAAGGACATTAGTGCCATGGTGGGACTCTAACCATATGATCCACAGTCCAGTGACGTATCCACGGGACCACATAATTCACATCCTTTTTAAATAGATACAACTGTACATTTCATGTTATTTTCAATATCTTTTGCAGCCCATCCCGTATGAGGTACCCACCCATGACAAGGCAGGGCTGGTGGATGCCGAAGCTACTGCAGATGGGAAGCCAGTGAACATCCAGGAGGAGGAGGGGGAAAAGAGAGATGCCATGAGTGGAATATCTGGAGCAAGCCTTAACACCACCAACAGTATCTTAGGATCAGGAATCATTGGTAGGCTATCAAATAATTTTTTTGACTTCTGAATTGTCTCATTGCATAAGGCTTTATACAAGAACCGTCCAGTCTCAGAAGACAGGTAGTTGAATATTTCTTTTCTTTTTATCAAAGAGTAATGTAAATTGCTGGTGTTCTTCTGAAAATAGGATGTCAGCAGTGGGATATTGGGAAAAAGCCTTAACACCACGAACAGAATCATTGGTAGGTTGTCCATAACCTCTTGAATTATAAATTGTCTCATTTCCTTGGGGACTATCTAGTTCCTAATGGGTTAAATGCCTTTATGTCACATCGGTAACAAGTTTGAATTGCTAGTAGACATTGTTAGAGAGTCAGGAATGAATAATATCTTATTTGCTAAAACGTCAACTTCAAAATTGCTTCATTCCTAGTATGTGTATACAATGTCTTTGTAGATGATTGGTTAAATGTTTAATTTGATTTTAGGATCAGAAAAAAAGCTAAAAGTAGGAACAGGATATCTGGGCAAACCTCAACACCACTTACAGTTTCCTTGGTCCAGGAATCATTGCCAGATCATCTTTTATTAAACTTATCAACTACAAAATTGTCTCATTCCCTGAAACACTCAGTGGTCCATGTAAAAAATGTGTTACAAGCCTTTATTTTGGACCATAAAGAAGTGTAAAATGCTGGTGTACATCTCAAAAAGGGTGTCAGTGGGATAAATAAATGGAGCAGGCCTTAACTCCATCAACAGTATCCTAGGTTCATGAATCATTGATAGGTTATCTCTTAATTTGACGACTTCTGAAATGTCTCATTCTGCTAGGAACTAATATAAATATTTTATATCTAGGCATTATCAATGACAATGTAAATACTAATGATGAGCATACTTGATAGTGCAGTGTAATTAAACTACTAGAGTAGGCACTGAATGACTGAAGTATGGCTTAAATTAGCTTTTTATGATGATACATCTTGTGGCATTTACAGTGCGGAGGTGGGTTTTAATCTATTTACAGGTAAAATGCTCATCTGGCTCGCAACCGACTATTTGATAGACCAGCTTATCAACGTTTTTATGTTTTATGCCTACCGTACTTCTGAACAAAAGTTACTCTCTGACACCTTAACATGCCAGAAGACATATATGCATGTTGGATTCCATTCATGATTGATGTAGTTGTATTGCATCGTGTATTCAGTCAGAGCCAGAGGGAAGTTAAGTTGACTTTGTGATAAAGTATTTGGGTTAATGCTGAGAGCCAGAAGGGCATTCAATTCTAGTAATGATAGAAAACCAATTCTTACATAATCCAACAAAACTTACACTGACAAATAAATGACATGTGCCTAGCGATTTGGTAGAAAAATGTATAGGGGCTGAGTAATGAGCATAGAAATATAAGGAAATCAAGGTAAGTTGGCCCAACACCATGTGTTTAACACATGTAACTATGTGCAAATGAGAGTTATGGTTTTTAATAAAGATGATTTCCAGCAAGTTTTTGTGAGGTTGATTTTATTTTACTGATGATTATACATGTATAAATTACTATTTTGGTATAAAGAGCATTTATGCATATTTTCTATATGAATTAGAGTGAGTCACCCTTTCAAATGATATTATTATTATCTTATTTCTTGATCTTTATTATTTTCATTTCCAGATTGTTTGACACAGATCTTATATATTTTATATCTCTCTTTCTCTTTTTCTCATATTATCTTTTTTACTTTATTTAAAGGCTGTTCTGTTGTTATTATGGGTAATGCATACTATACTTTCAAAATTTGTCTGTGATTATTGTGTCTACTGTATGTGTAACCCATTGATACTTGGCCGAGCCCCCCCCCCCATCCACCTTTTCCAGGGCCACCCCCTCCCTATCCAGAAAAGTTCATTAGTTGCGTGTGTATAGTAAAAGGTCACTCTGTCTTTCCCCAGCGATATGCCCTGCAAGTTTCTTTGGTCAATAAATAGGTTTAGGTTACGATTGTCCGCCATTGTCATTAGGTTTAATGTTAGGATAATGTTTCTTTGGTCAATAAATGGGTTTAGGTTACGTTTGTCCGCCATTCCCCCTGTCCACCCACAACATTTTCCGTCATTAGTCATGATTAGCTATTAGGGCTGCGACGTGTAGTCGAATGCTCGAGTACCCGCACGGTTGACAACTACTCGGGTACGATTTCTCGTACCCGAATATTCGGCCGCAAAAAAAAAAAAAAAAAAAAAAATCTGTCCAGGCCAACGCTTGCCCGTGCCTGGGTGAGCGGCGGCCGCTGGCATTGTGCCGTCGGTAAAAATGTTTCCCAACTCAAGCACTGTCAAACTCACCACTCAGAAACTGGGACCAAATGTCTCGATTTCTGTTAAAACAGCATTGTTTACTGTTATTATTATTATTAAATCGGCGCCTTCAACTGCAACTCGAAGTAAAATTGCATGCGTTTTCGGCGACAGAACTGGGATACTGCTGCAGTGGTATGGTGGTGGCAAAAAAAAATCCAAAAAAAAATCCAAAAAAAATCCAAAAAAAGTTCAAAAAAAATTCAAAAAAACATGGCGTCCGAATATTCGAGTATTCACTTGTAAGCCTGGGAGTGTACTCGGGTACCTCATTACACTGTTGTGCACAGCCTTATTAGCTATACCGTTTCGCGATAGTGATACCGTTTTGCTAAAGTTTTACGATGCAAATTGTAGGTGTGGACGCTCACTAACGATACGTCGTATAACGAAACTAGTCTATTAAACGAAACGCAGGTTTGGGCATCGTTTCGAATTGAAACTCGATAAAGAATCACGCCTAATCACGGAAATGTTGTGTGTGGACAGGGAGAGTGTAACTAGTGTAACTAACTGGGCGGGGCTTAACGTGACCTCGAGCGAAAGGAGACCAGACTGTAGAGTTTCAGGATTACTTTCTTCTGTTTATGGACATCCTTGAATTTATACGATGATTATTTATATGACGTTTCTTGTGTGTGGACACTTTGAAATTTAGACTATGATTCTTTATACGACGTTTCGTTATAGAGTTTCGGGATAAATTGTTTTGTGTGTGGACACGCTGATTGTCGTTAGGTTGAAGGTTAGGACAAGGTTTCATTGGTCAATAAATGGGTTTAGGTTACGATTGTCCGCCATTGTCGTTAGGTTTAATGTTAGGATAATGTTTCTTTGGTCAATAAATGGGTTTAGGTTACGATTGTCCGCCATTGTCGTTAGGTTTAAGGTTAGGATAAGGTTTCATTGGTCAATGAATGGGTTTAGGTTACGATTGTCCGCCATTGTCGTTAGGTTTAAGGTTAGGATAAGGTTTCATTGGTCAATAAATGGGTTTAGGTTACGATTGTCCGCCATTGTCGATTGGTTTAAGGTTAGGATAAGGTTTCATTGGTCAATAAATGGGTTTAGGTTACGATTGTCCGCCATTGTCGTTAGGTTTAAGGTTAGGATAAGGTGTCAGGTCAAGGATAATGTTTCTTAAGGAATAGGATATATATAAAATTGACCGTGGAACGATTATTATCATAGCATGCATTGTAGAACCAATGTACAATATCTCTGACATGTTTAGTACTGGAATGTTCCTGTAGAATGTATACTAAATCATGTGATAATTTCCTAGTCAAAAGTTTGGGAAGGAGAATGTGGCTGAAGGATGGGTGTGGTTACATCCCAATTACATGTAAAAGTATTTCCTGCCTCCCCTCTCCTTTGCTGAATATGTAAATGGCCTTATGTCACCAAGTTAACATTCTTATGGCAAATAAGGGGAGAAAATTGCCCAACATGAAGGATTATTATATGCCCGACCAACTTTCATGCATTTATATGCTCAACTTTGGCATTTTTTTGTTTAATTTGTAATAAAAGATGATTGTGCTAGGATTAGAAAATATCCCTTTTTTTCTTTTTCTTACAGTATTGTAAATTTTGAAACATCTGCACTATCTCTCTCTAAGGACCTTCCTCCAGACATCTTGCTCCCTCTCCATCTCTCTCTCTCCCTCTCTCTCTCTCTCTCTCTCTAGTTCTCACTCCCTCTATCTCTCTCTCTCTCTCTCTCTCTCTATATATATATATATCTATCTCTCTCTCTCTCTCTCTATCTCTCTCGCTCTGTCTCTCTCTTTCTCTGTCTCTGTTTCTCTTTATATCTGTTTCTCTTTCTCCCTCTCTCTATTATACTTTATCACATTCTCCTTATCTCATTTTTGCTCTCTCCTTCTTACTCCTCTTTCTGTCTCCATTTCTGCCTATAAAGCACTGCAACTGCGGCTCATCTTGATTATATCACTCTCTGTGCACGACTTTACAAAGAGAGTCGCTTGTCCTCTCTCTTATTTTTGTTTATACCTGGTCCTCATTATCCATCAATACTTTATATCTATGTACATATACCTCTCTATGTTTGTGCAGCATGTTCCTTCATTCAATATTTCTATTTGCTGTGTACATGTACATGTTGTATATATTTTTATATTATACTGCCCCCACCATTCATCACTTTCCTTCTCTTGCCTTTTGCTATATACACTGCATATAATATGTCTGTTTGTTGTCTCTATGCTATGTATCACCATGTTTGTTGCTACCTCTCTCTCTCTCTCTCTCTTTCTCTCTCTCTTTGTCAGTTTTCTTTCTGCCTTTCTTTCTGTTTCCCATTCCCATTCACCATCTATTTCTCTTTCTTCCTCTCATTTTAACTCTTACAAATTCCATTTTTGTTCTTTGTTCCATGTCTGTCTTCCTGCATGTGTCTGTGGATGTCTGTTGATCTTTTTCTTAAAGTCTTATTCCCTCGCCTCTTTCTCGCTTTTCTTTCCCATACTCTTTCTCTCCCTCTCTCTGCACCCTCTCCCCTCCCCCTCTCCCCTCCCCCTCTCTCTCTCTCTCTCTCTCTCTCCCTCTCCCTCTCTCTCTCTCTCTCTCTCTCTCTCTCTCCCTCTCTCTCGGTCTGTCTATCTTTCTGTTTTTGATTACGATATACAAATTATCAATTTTGATTGGGTCATTTGGGTCTTCAGGGTTTCATAATCTTTTTTCTTAGACGTTCCACCATTCACCTTCAAATCTTTTCCGGTAGCTGTGGAAATGACAGGAGCAAGTTCTTTTTAAAGTTTAATTGAGAACATTTAATTCATGACATGCCTAAAGGCCAATTCCCAATACTATGTATTTTTTGATAGCAAGTTTGCAACATTAAACGCAACAGGGTAGTTCTAATGTAAAGTCATGATTCCATTCCTTTTCATGAAGCATATTCACTGTACTAACAACTGTTAAGCTTTTCAACAGTTGTGAGTTATGTACATCTATCTGATATTAAGTATGTACATAAAGATAAACACTATATTCCAGATTTGAAGAATCCTAGTGAAATGATATCGTTCTTCCTTGGTTGTGTAAGTTTTGAAAGTGTTTTATTTGTTAGAGTTACCATGTCGTTTACACTGTAATTCTTGGTATCATTTTATCATTCAAAGGAATTTCATGGTACATTAATATTTGTAAATCTACCAGCAAAGTATATATTCATCCATCTGATTTTGTTGTTGTCCTATGTATTCCCTGTATATAACCAACTAGTCCACAAGTTTATGAATGTAAACTACTAAGGTAACTTAGCGAAATGTGGTAGCGCGAAAAGACGCATCCGGAACACAATGCAAGTGCCTATAGAGTGGTGAAGTGTGACGTCATCAAAAATCTATTTTTGGAATTTCTCAATTTTCTCTTCATATTCCGGAAGAACACCAAAAATAATGTCCAAATGTAGAAAAACCAATTGAATATGTTAAATATTGGCTGAGTTATGACCATCCGAATGAATTTATGTCCTATGGGAACTCAGTGTTATATGCTCTGGCTCCTAACCATTAGGAGCCAGAGCATATAACACTGAGTTCCTATGGGGAGTATCTTTATTCAGATGGTCATATCTCAGCCAATATTTAACATATTCAATTGGTTTTCGACATTTGGACATTATTTTTTATGTTCTTCCGGAAAATGAAGACAAAATTGAGAAATTCTAAAAATAGATTTTTATGACGTCACAGCTTCGGTACTCTATTGTACACAAGATTATATGTTCTTTTGAGAGCCAGAATGGTGTTAACTCTGTAAAACGTGTATGTATTAATGCCCTACTTGCTCTCAGCAAACAGTACAAAGTCATTGCAGATTATGTAATCATAACAAAAATTCTTGAGTTAATGTTGGCCACCTAAAGCTTTTTATAATGTACATGTATTTTATGGATAGCTTAAAAGTGTATATTATAAATTATGAGTTATTTCTTTCTGTTGTCTAATCAAGATGTGAAAACATTAGTCCATTTAAAATAAGTTAATTTAGTTTTCTGTATTATTTTGCTTATTTTCATATCTGATATGCTGGAGCGCTAGTTACTTTGGCAGCTCGGCCACGACCGGGGTAATACGTGTAAAGCGCCATGAGCGTCAGAACCTGACGGATACCGGTGCTATATAAATAACAATAACCGTATTATTATATTTGTTAGTCTTCCTCATTCCTTGTCTAAACCTTCTACTATTGTTTAGTCTCAATTTAATTGTATTTATTTATTTATCCATCTACTTATTTACTTATCTATTTATTTATTTATGTTTTCATTTCATAATTAATTTATGTATTTTACTTATTCATTTGTTCACCTACTAATTTAATTATTCATATCTTTTAACAAATTATTTACTTATTCATTCATTTCATTAGTAATTAATTTATTTGTTAATTCATTTAGCAGTATAATTTCATATGTGCCTGAGTGAGTTTTTTTTCTAAATCGTTTAAATAAAATAATGTAAATGTGAGCTTTGAAAATGTGCCCAAAATGGGTAGTGAATTACATCTTTACTGTTCTGCAAATGGAAATAATGTAGAACAGACTTCACACTTTTAAAACCAAAATAATGAACAAAGATTTGTTCATTTTAAAAAGATATACTGTTATTTATAGATTGAGTGATCAGTTCATTATTTTATTTAGTTGATTGCATATATATATATATATTCAAAATTCATTTACTTACTTGTGTGTTCATTATATATCTGTATTTATATTATATTCTGTTTCCTTTTTTCTTGATCTTTTGTTGTTGCTGCAGGTATTCCATACGCTTTCATGAAAGCGGGACTTCCCCTTGGACTTATTCTACTAGTGGTGATTTGTGGAGTAACAGGTAAAACCAAAAAATACCCTAGATTAGCCCCCCCCCCCCCCCCCCCCCACACCAAAGAAGGACGGTGATGTTTTAGGCTCTCTTGTTTTATCAATTTAACTTCGACAACAATAATTTCCCTTTCATTCAATGACTTTTCAGCAGCACCTGTTTTATTGTCACATTTTGTCAGTTATACAAGTTGATGAATGTTTTAGTTCAATTGACGTTTGGACTGTGCAATTGTATGGTTAACCAATTAGGAAAAGTGAATGATTCTCTCTCGTCTTTAATTGTTTTTCTTATTTAACTTTCCATTTGCAAAATGTCTCTGTTCAAATGTTTAAGGCCAAGTCCTAGGTATTTTTGACCACATCAAACTTTTGTCAAATTGTATCTCTCAAAAGAAAAGACATTCCATATTATGATTATTTATTGTATGAAATTTAGTACCTCAACTTCCCTATTACATAAATATGTTTTTGGATTAATTTCACTATTAAACACATGGAGCAAAACATATTTTATACTTACCAAAGTACCATACTCCCTAAATATTAACCTGTCAATTGCCATTTAGTTTTTATATAGGTTGAATTTTTCCATTCTAGGTATACAGAAATTATTTTTGTATGTGATTGGTACACTTTAATACAAGAGTTTTCTAAATTTCTTTTTTCCTTTCCAGATTACTCCCTTCGGCTAATGATAACGATTGGAGAGCTCACCGGAACGAGGACTTATGCCGAAATGACGGAATCAGCATTAGGAATACCAGGCTATTACGTGCTTTCTATTGTTCAATTCATCTACCCATTTATAGGTAAGGATTTCTTGACATTAAATGGGTTTCCATGTAAATTGCACTTTGAAGACTGTACTAAAGCGCCCATTTAATTGGCTTACTTCAAAACATCAGGGCATCGCATTGTAAGGTAACCTTTTATGAAAATTTGCTCCTTAGTTCACAAAATGTCAGGGGTAATGTTTGTGAAATAAAGCCCTCTAATCTACAAATTGTCTGGTCCAATTTACCAGACACTTTGTGAGAACCCTACGGCGAATCTACGAAAAGGTCGCATGATCTTCTATTTTTGTTTAGCGAAAGGTTGTGTAACACGACCAACCTACCAGACACGTTGCCCCAATGTTTCAAAGTAAGCCAATTCAATTTGACGGAATGTATACAAGACCGAAGATTTGTATTATAAGCCTTCCATCTCGCGATGCACTGGCAGATGTACGGGCATGCACAGCTGGCTGCTGGCCCTATACGCTCTCCGTAAAATCCAGGCGACATCCTTTTAGTTCACAAAGGGAAATATCAGTTTAGTGTGAAGAGACTATTAAATACCTTGAAATTTTTTTACCTCCTCTCATAATTAAATGTTTCTACATTCTAAATAATCTCAATTTCCAATAAGAAACATATGTTACATATTCAATGACTTTTTTATTAAGTAAAATTATAGGAATATTTGTAGAACCTAAAAGAGAACAAAATTTCCCCTTTAGGAACATCTCTACAGGGGGATGTGGGTATGATACCCCACTACAATTTTTTGTCAGCAAATAGACATTTTCATGGGCTATTTTGTTCTTGTTCAGAAAAGAAACGTAAACTTCTTTTTGTAAATTTTCAGCAAATCGGTCTGACACCCCACCCCACCCCACTCCCAATTCATGATGGTTTGAAGATTCCCCTGGGCCCCTTTTCAGAGAAAGCATTAGATTAGGACTGTGCTTTGTATGAGGAGATATAAAGGAAATATATTTAACAAACCTTTCAATTTTTTCCTCATTTTTTCCTCATTTTTTCAGCCATGATTGGATATAACATCATTATAGGAGACACAATCACTAAGGTCTTTGCAAGCATGATAGCAGGTAAGAGGAGATTTGTAATATTTTTCAATCAATTTTGTTAATGTCCCTGAGTAGAATAATACAGTGTTGTCTGTTATTATACAATAGAATTAACCTCAAGTCTACTGAAGAAACAACTCATTTTATTTTACTGTTAAAAAAAATATATCGTCGTTAAAAACGGTCTAAAGACTGATACATACAATAGTACATTGTTGCATTTTTAAAAAGTGTATAAAATCATACAGTACATTTAACAAATTTAACAGGGAGCAGAAATTAAGGTTCAAATTATGTGGAAGCATTAATAATATTGTACTAAAAATAAATAGTAAACATGACAAAATATTTGAATTATGCTATGGTCACATTACTCAAAAGTAGCCTGCTCGGCAGCCGAGCGGCGAGTTTTTAACCAATTCTGCCCGGCGACTGCCCGGCCACCGAGCGGCGGCCGCCCAGGCACCGCTCATTTTAAGGGCATCGCTCGGTCGCCGCTGAAATTTTAGCGTGGAGTTAAAGTTTGGGCGGCGCCTGCTCACTTTTCACTCGCCGCCCAAAATACGCTCGGTGCCTGGGCGGTCGCCGCCCGGGCACCGACCTAATCGCTGGTCGATGCCTAAATTCCAGCAGCGACCGAGGCTACTGATCGGTCGGTCGCTGCTCAGATTTGTGACCATAGCTTTAAGGACAGACGAATAACAAAACATGTAAATACATTGAAAGATTTTACCAGTAAACAAAATTGTTTCATGTTAATTACAGCTCTATGCTGGATTCTGGTTGTGTTAGTTTCTTGTTGATATCAATTCATTGTAGGGCTTTAAATTCCTTGGAGGTTATTTTCTTGTTGATTACATACCTTTGTAGGGCTTGGACATTTCTTGTATGTAGATTTCTTGTTGATATCAATTTTGCATGGCTTCTAAAATAACTTGTTTGTATATTACCTGCCTTTCATAAAAGATATTTATTGTGGATTCCATCCTGTTGAAAGATAAAGCATATATAGCTTGGCACTCTGCCAACTTTTCTCGACCTTTGAAAATCACCTTCAAGATGTAGTCATGAGCAACAGAGTATAAAATTGGTTCTGCCTGAAAATGAAGACAATTAATGGATACTGGTATTCTCTTCTAATAAAGAGGATCTCTTATTTATACACTTCATTGACGATTGAAGACGTTGACATTATTCATTTCAATATTCAGGTTCATTTTAAGGCATATACTCAGTTGTACATTAGCAGTGTTTGATTTAAATATCTTAAAAATCTTCTTTGATTTTAAAGACTTATTATAGAAGGAAAGGAAAACATTTGATTTTGAAGTTATGGGAAAGATTGGTATATGCAAATAATCATATTTTGTTATTGTTTCATTATTGGGGCAAATGGCTGTAACAATAAAAATGAGTATATTTTCACAGTTTTAAAAATTGATACAACAATAACAACATAATAGCACTTCCTCTTATTTTCACTGACGAATTACTGTTATGGAGCTTTGTAACTGGCACAGTGTATCTCTTGTGTGTAAATTGTTATTTTGGAGGTGGGGTATGAAAATGACCTTTGCGGATTTCAGCTAGCAATCTACCTTCCAGATATGGAGGCAGGTGTCTTTACAATCGCTGTATTGTTCAGCTAATGAAAATGTTCTTTCCATAGACGATGTGTAATTACAATATGCCCAAGGACCGACTTCACCATACTGCATTGTACCAACCTGAAAAGCATGAAGAAAAAGGTGTATGTTACTGTACAGTATATTACTCAATGCACCTGTATTATTAGATGAATGTATGAAGAGATTGTGTTTTGTATATTGGGAGAATATGTTTCAAAATATAATATTCTTGAAATCACTTTTTCTTCTCCAATTTTGTTTTTGTATCTTGTCATTCTATTTCTGAGGAATCAAATATTTAATCACTCTAAATAATATGTAAACAGTTCATTATTTGTTTAATTATGTTTTTCTTCCTCTCTATTATATCTCTATTACTCATTTTTGTTTTCTTTTTCTTTCTATCTTTTTTTCTCACTCTCTCTTCCTCTCTCCTACCCCTTTTTGTGTGTCTCTTTTGCCCTCCCCCCCCCTCTCTCTCTCTCTCCCTCTCTCTCCCTCTCTTCTTCTCTCCCCTACTCTCTTGTCTCTCTCCCCCTCTCTCCTTTCTCTCTCCCTCTCTTCTTCTCTCCCCCTCTCTCTCTATCATTTTTCTGTCTTGTACTCATACCTAACGTGTACCTTCTAACTTCCTTTCTCTTTGTTATCATTAACAGAAACAAACGTTCTTGCCAACCGCTATTTTGTGATCAGCATTGTCACCGTGTTATTCAACCTACCTGTTTCCATGTACAAAAATGTAACAAAATTAGTGAAGGTAAGAAATATGTTTTTTATTTATAATTACAGTTCTGTTCAACTGTATGTCCAATATTTCAAGGACCAAGAAAAAGTTGAAGTTCTTGTAAAAATTGAAAACAGGCACATGAAATTTGGAGTTACATGTTGACATCATTGATTAGATCAACAGTGAAATTGTGCATGCAATAATGTTTGCTGTTCATGAAGTATGTACATATATGTTTGCAAACTAAGTGCCACTTCTGGTTTTATAAAACAGGATATGTTACTCAAATATAGATGTTTATAATATGTTTACATCAAATTGATACAACAAGTACAAATGCAGAATCAGATTATCATTATTTAGAGATATCACATCCACTTCTGAATCTTGTTAACGTTAAGATTCAGATCTAAAATATAAATTCTACACATATAAGGTACAGTTTTGTTATGAGAATCTAATTATTTATCCTGTTTTGGTGTATTTAATTGATCCATTCTGTCTAGCCTCCTATCTTGAAAAAGAATTTATTGAATATGTATATATGAAATGTGCAACTTTTAGTCTATGAACTTCACTCTCAATCCCCATTACATTTCCTCCCCTATTTCTTTCTCTTCCCCCACCCCCTCTCTTTCTCTCTTTCTCTCTCTCTCTGTCTCTCTCTCTCCCTGCCTCTCCCTGCATGTCTCTGTCTCTGCCTTTCTTTCTCTATATCTATGCCTGTATCATGATATACCTGCCAATCATCCCTCTAACTTTTCCCCAATTGATATCTATATATTGTATTTATTCTTTTTTGCAGGCGGCTGTATTATCACTGGTATTACTCATATTTATAATGGTCATTGTCATCGTCAGATTGTCAACAATGCATGTGTGAGTACAGATCTTCATTTCATTGCCTTAACACCAATAGCCTAACAGGGTGCGAGTGAGAAGGGGGGGGGGGGGGGCAATAAAGGCCATGCCCCTCCCCTTAAAAAGAAAGTCAACTTCAGAAGGAAATGAATATTTAGTTGTGGTCTAAAGTGCTTATATTGCCAAAGGAATTTAGTGTACAGAAACTTGATATAAAGGTTATATCACTTGAACCTTTCTTATTGCTTACTCTTGGTGCAGCGTATTTACATTTTGTAGCTGCTTATGCCCTTCCCCGGGTAAAGAAATATTTAAAATGTAAGGTGCCCCTCTTTCTAGAGGGTGTGTGTCTGTGTAAAAAGTATGATTTAACTTTTGGCAGGGTCAAGAAAGTATTGTGTCAGAAAAAACTTCCTTGCAAATATGAATAAAACTATTTAAATTCAGAAGATATTAACAAAAAATCAGTAATGATCTGAATGATTTCCACTAAAGATAAAGAAAGATTTGATATGTATCATGATACAATGCAAATTTATATATTAAAACTAAAGGAGTAATGTTCAGAAAAATCCTCTGCAATTGTTACTATTACCGGTATGTAATCTTGCTTCTGGTGAACTTTATGGACTGAATATTCAACATTTATTTGTGAATATCAAGTAGTACATTAATGTATTCATGTTAAAAACATTCTGAATATGGTCACAGATTTTCAAGGTACCAACTTCAGGCCACTTTCAATACCCTGCTGGATTGCCTGTAGAAATCATGTTCAGATTATGTAGCATCAATGTACATGCAGTGTCCACACACTCCAAAAGTGATGCACAAGGATGTTGAAATAGCCTTTCAAAGGTTGATTCCTTTTTAAAGACTTTGGAATCGTATTTTTTTTTCTTCCATTTTGTCATACACAGACCACACACAGAAAATGCTTGGGTCTTTGGCAAATCTACTTTCTTTGAAAGCATAGGCATCATCATGTTTGGTAAGTGGATATCGATGATGATGATGATAATGATGGCAATGATGATGATGGTGGTGGTGGAGGTGATGAAAGTGGTAAAAATGATGACAATGATGTTGATGATGAGGAGGAGGAGGATAATGATGATGATGATGATGGAATATATGGTGATGATGATAGTGGGGATGGTGGTGATGGTGATGGTTGAGATGATGATGACGAAGACAATGACAGAGAGGATGATGATAATGATGATGACGATGATGATGATGATGATTAACATCTTTCCAAAGGACAGTGGTGCCATGGCAGGATTTGAACCCACGTATGGTTCCTATTTTGACAACTCATCCGCTAGACCTCAACCACTAATCATTAATCAATTGAAAAAGTAATTTGTATAAATTCTTTTCCAGAAGATATATTTGCTATTTTAGATATAGTATCATACTTTAAAGCAAACAATGCATAGGCAGTACCCGTTGGTCCCCCATGATCCTCTTTTCTTATGTGAATTGAGAGCTGATTTGATGAGATAACCACCTGTCAGTGACCATGCAGGGAGGTCTTATCCCTCCTGGCCAAACTAGTGCAGACAGGCTTTAAAGTGAGAAGGTGCTACAACACCTGTGTGAAAGAGAGACCCTGTTTATTCAATTATTTGTGTGTTCTCTTGTCATGGTAAGAAATATTCCATATCTCTCATCCGGGCCATGCGAAAAAATCTATTTGCATAAGCTGCTCTTGCAGTCTAGTTTGTTTGGATCTTCAAATGGATAAAGTGTATTTGAACCTAAAGTTCTTCATATTTGCATTTAAAACAAGGAACATAGATCAAGCAAATATTTGGACTCCTTTCTGTGTTGAATTTATTTACATTGCAAAGGGCTTACAGTGAAGGCTGTAATGTTTTAAGACATAATCTTGTAAAGACTATGTATCAGTATATTTCTCTGTTTTGGTGCCCTTATATTAATTTTTATCACTCATTTAATTTTGTCTAAACTTTAACTCTCTTGTTCTTTCTAATATGATGTTATAAACTTCTGCTACATTGCAAGTTAACAAATCTTAAAGGCAAGATGATAAACATGTACATTGTATCATTAATAGTTTAATTGTATTCTAAAAAGGCAGTAAAACCCTTTTGCATACTTGTGTATACTCCATGAAACTTGGCAAGTGTTTAAAATATATCCTTGAGGTATCATGTGTGAAATTTTACAGTCATAGATTCTGAAACTTCTTTGTAAGAAATGACAATTTAAGGTCTGCAAAAGGAAAGTTTACACTTTTGAATGGGTAATTCTAAAAATGCATGTGTATCTGCTGCCATATGCATCAAGGTATATAGCCAGGTGGTCTGTAGGATGGAAGGGCCTGCTGGGTGGGGGGGGGGGGGGGGGAGATGTGTTATATGTCCAGGGCCCTGTCTGATATTAAAGAGCTGCGATTGTTTACAAACAAATTGTGATATCAATGGCATCTCCTATCTCTTTAGCACAGAGTTGCAAATTATTTTTCAACGCAACTCTAATAGACAGGGCCTGGATGTACTTACGGTAACAAAAATAAGTTCCTATCAAATTTATTTAAAGAAAAATATGCGTTAATTAATAGTTATTTGTGAATGTTTGCTATTTGTACAAATGTTAACATACCCTGTGAAACATTTGTTGTACTAAACAACAAAATTATTTGATATACTTGTTTATGACCTGTTTAGATTACCAACCTGTTCAGATACACAATTTATGCGTATATATTCAGGTTGCTCAGGACTAATTCTTTAATCTGTTCTTTCTTGTTCTTCTTTCTCTCATGCATCCTGTAGCATTTATCTGTCAGCACAATTCCTTCCTGGTTTACGACTCCATGGAGCAAGCCAACAGCAGCAAATGGGCCAAGGTCACGCACATATCGGTCTTCGGTGCTTTCATCATGTGCGCCATCATAGGGATATGTGGTTACGTAACGTTCACTGGTCATACGCAGGGTGAGTACACTCTAAATGTACACCCTTTTTCAGAAAAATTTGTCATCAGTGACAAATGACATTCTTTGTTATAAGCTACTGAAATCCTAGCTTCTGATTGGTTATCAGCAGATTTGTCACTGATTTTTGTCATTTGTCATTGAAAAAAGGCTTTGTGAAACGGGTCCCAGGGGGGTGTTTCACAAAGATCCTAAGTAGAACTTAACACTAAGTTGGACTTAAAAGTTATGGACAGCCATTGGAGCCTAAAAATGAAAGTTATTCAAAAGCAGAAATTCAAGTATTTTAGACTTTTTATGAATTCCACATCCAGAACATGAAGTCTCCTTGATGATAAAAAATATAAATGATTTGAATCAACATTTTATGCCTTTCAAAATAACTTTTACAAAATATTTTCAAAGATGCTAATGGCTTTCTATAACTTTTAAGTCCAACTTAGAGATAAGTTTAACCTAGGATCTTTGTGAAACACCCCCCAGGTGTGCGTTACAAATCTTTTAAGAATCTTTATATTATATCCATTTAACCCACTGACTCCTAAATTTTCGAATTCCCGTAGGCTCAATACAGGGACCACCTGGTTCCAGTAAGCAATCGGTTAATAAGATCAGGGGGTGTTTCACAAAGATCCTAAGTAGAACTTAACTCTAAGTTGGACTTAAAAATTATTGACAGCCATTGGAGTCTTAAAATGAAATATATTCAAAAGCAGAAATTCAAGTATTTTAGACTTTTTATAAATTCCACATCCAGAACATAAAATCTCCTTGATGATAGAAAATATGAATGATTTTAATAAACAAATAATGCCTTTCAAAATAACTTTTACAAAATATTTTCAAAGATGCTAATGGCTTTCCATAATTTTTAAGTCCAACTTAGAGTTAAGTTCAACTAAGGATCTTTGTGAAACACCTCCCTGATCTGTAATGAAAAGTAGGATCATTACTATGAAAACCCAAATATGTGTCCTAAAAGTCATATATCTGGTCAGTATTTCTCCATTGTCGTGAGTGTCGGACAATGAACAAAGAGCTTGAAAGAAGATTAGAGGCTACAGATGCCTGATTCTTGAGAAGGATAAAGAATATATCATGGACAGAAAAGCAAGAGTAAAACAATCACTCTTCAACCCAATAAGAAAGAGGCAAATGCAATTTGTTGGGCACATATACCGAAAGGATAATCTGGAGAAAAAAACAATATTAAAAAGGGAAAATTTCTGGAAAGAGAAGCAGGGGAAGGCAATGCCTTACATATCTACAAAGCCTGAACAAATGGGCAACAGAAAATGAAAGCATCTATACCAGCTTTATAAGAATAGCATATAACTGACAGAAATGGAGGGCCATATGATCACCAATGTCTGTAACATACCTGGGATGTGATGATAAGGATGATGGCAGTATTCTACCGTTTTAAAATCAATAATGATCGTTACTCAGAGTGTTTCCAAGCAAGAATTTTTGATAACCCTGTTCGATCAAACCTTCCCTTACGCAATGATACATTTTATATAAATATTTAAAATCAGCGCACCTCTACCCCGGCCCCCCCCCCCCCCCCCCACTCCGGGGTAGGAGGGACCGCATTCGTGTTCCCAAAATGTCAGGTAAAGGAGAAATTTTCACGCATTGTATTGACTCTACACACCAGACTTAGGGGGGGGGGGGTGTTTTCAAAAGGAGGGAACATGCATACCAGTGGCGTACGCAGGATTTTTTCAAGGGGGGGTTTTAAAATCGGCCAAAAAATTTCGCAACGATCCCAAACCCCCCCCCCCTTCCCTGCGTACGCGCCTGATGCATACACCTACTCTAAATAACACTGAGTGGGGGGCGGGGGCAGGCCTCTACCTTAATTCAATCGACTACGACACTTGTACAGAAGCTTAAGATTCAATATGTGACTCATTTTGTAACTTGTCTTTTCATGTTGCCAGGTGACTTACTGGAGAATTACTGCTACAATGATGTCCTGGTGAACATTGCAAGAGTGCTCTTTGCTATTACCATCATGTGCACCTTCCCATTGGAATGTTTTGTGTGCAGAGAGGTAAGTCAAAACCTCTGATGAGAAGATTTTCTCCTGCTTCAGATTTAGATTTTTGGGTTATAGGATATACCGTTATCAGGGCTGTCAACTCTGGGAAACTGCTTGGAGGGAGATTTTTTTTTTTTTTGGGGGGGGGGGGGGGGTGGGGGGTAAGAGTACACATTTATTTATTTTTTGTCCAGTTTTTGAGGAAAAATTTCGCAACGACTCAGCCAGCCGCTGAATAAAAGCAGGGTGGGGGTAAGAGCAGATATTTTTTTGGTGGGAGGTTTTTTCAGAAACCGTGAGATTCTACATCGTTGGCGGGAGAGCGGGAGAAAGGCGTGGTACCGGGAGTCTCCCGCTACAAGCTTTGGGGGCGGCGGGAGAAGAATGAGCACGGTGGCGTGAGACTCCCTCCAAATGCGGGAGGATTGACAGCCCTGCGTTATTGAGTTATCATGATGGAGATGATGGTGGGGGTTGTGGGGATGGTGGTGGTGATGATGGTGGTGCTGATGATTGTGGTGCTGATGATGGTGGTGGTGGCGGTGATGATGGTGGTGGTGATGATGGTGGTGGTGATGATGGTGGTGGTGATGAGTGTGGTGATGGTGATGGTGATGGTGATGATGGTGTTGGTATTGATGGTGGTGGTGATGATGGGGGGGGGGGGGTCGATGATGGTGGTGGTGATGATGGTGGTGGTGATATATGATGGCGGTGCTAGTGATGATAGTGATGATGGTGGTGATGTTGATGGTGGTGGTGATGATGGTGGTAGTGGTGGTGGTGGTGATGGTCTTGGTGATGATGGTGGTGGTGATGATGGTACGTGCAAGGTGGTGGTGATGATGGTGGTGTTGATAATGGTGGAGGTAATGTTGGTGGTGGTGGTAATGGTCTTGATGGTGATCGATATCTGCTGATTGTGCAAGGTGGTGGTGATAATGGTGGTGAAAATTATATTGATTATGATGATGATGATGATGATGATGATAATGATGAAAATGAGGACCATGGTGATGGTTGTGATGATAGTGATGATGATGACGAGGAGGAGGACATGGAGGAGAGACTATGATAGTCTCGATAATTCTGCTGCTGATGATAATGAGGGGGGGGGGGGATAATATTTATGATGATGATGATGATGATGATTGATGCAGATGATGACGATGACTACACGGTTAGAGTGTGGTTGTTATTTTACCTGACTGCTAAGAAAGCGTAATTGCTTGTTAGTAAGCAACCAGAGGACCGACTGTTTTATGTCAATCCTCTCTGAGGGACCTGGTGATGAGGATTGGTGATGATGCCTTACCAAAGGTCTCTAGCGCATTGACTTAGTTTCGAACCCGGGTCACTGAAATAGAGACCACTGCTCTACCAACTGAGCTATCGCGCCTCCTCCAGTGTATTCCTACAGTTGATATTCATTCTTTAACACAAGACTCCCATTCAATTCAACCCACAGGTAATAGAGAACGTGATGGTCCGTCAAGGATGGGTCGATTCACCGCAGCCACTCCAGAGGCATCTCATTCTCACCCTCATCATCGTCGGTCTTGTGCTTGGTGTCTCCATGAGTACATCCTGCCTTGGATTGGTCCTTGCTGTCAACGTAAGAAACCATTAATTTTTACCCCCTTTTCTTTAAAGGGATCCGGTAACTTTGTCTTAGATCCTTTAAAAAAAATCCTTGATTTAGCTCATTCTGCAATGATAATTATAAACCTTTAGGTCAGTCAGGAACCCCATGAATTTTACAAGCCAATCGCCTGTCTGATTATCAAGATATTTATGATTGGAAATCAAAATGTCAAAAACCAAGTATGGTAAACCGGTCACTCAAAGATTTTTACTTTTTTGAGGCACTTCATGATCATTTTGAAGTGCAAATTTTTTTAGGGCTTCAATATTACACCATATCACAATCGCTGATAACACGTAGGGCCGTGCATCTCAGATTTAACATTGTTAAACGATGCCTTTAAAAGTAAGGGGGATGTAATATATTCAGGTATATTGCTTATTCAAAGATATACTACTATGCCAACAAATCATATCGTGATGCAGTGATTACAATTTGATGGTATTTATTGAGTAACAAGCAACTCCAAGTATATATCTTGGCATAGAAGTGTATCTTTGAATAAGCAAACAACCAAGCAATATACCTGAATATATTACAAAGCCCATGGCCCACAATGACCCATGTTCTCGAAAGCCGTCTAAATTATCCCTGACCAAAATGAGAAATCCACCCTGATAGTTAGAGTAGTTTGTCTTAATAAAAGCAGAAAAATGAGAGAGACAGATATTTGAAGTTTGAGCAAAACCCAATTGAAACAACAAAAGTTATGATATTATCACGTTGTACAAATTAGCAACTCTGTGATATCATCATTCTGCCTGTAGGTCCTTTTTGCTAATGACTAGATTTGTTCCATTCAGAGGTTGTTTGAACGTAATACAGGATTAATATGCAAAAATTATATGTATATTGAGGTGTGTGAGCTAGTGCAATTTTTCTTTCTTATTATTATTATTACTATTATCATAATTATTATTATTATTAGTAGAAGTAGTAGTAGTAGTAGTAGTAGTAGCAGTAGTAGTATTATTAGTATTATTAGTATTAGTATTATTATCAATATTTATATTAATATTATTAATGCTCTACAATGATAGACTAGAACAAATGTTACACTTCTAACATATTCCATTTACTGCATCTTGCATATATAGGGGGTGATCTGTGCCGTTCCTCTCATCTGCATTCCATCTCTGTGCTACCTACGAGTGGCGGAAGGCTCCATCTACGGCCGAGACAAACTCCCCTCCCTCCTCATCTCCCTCCTTGGCGTCATCATCATCATCTCCGGCATCATCACCATGATCATCGACCACAACCTCACGACCTGCACCCAGAGTGAGGGCTTCGCTTACTGCTACGCCTCCGACGTCGTCAACGCGTCGGTCACGCCTCTTCCAGCAAGCCTCCAACATCTCTCCCCCGCGCTCCTAACTGGGAAGTCGTAGTCGTTTGTATATAGTCCTGCAAGATGTAATAATGTAGCTCTGTTTGTGTTCTCGAAATATTTACATTAACTTTTATCAATGTACAGCCAAACTTGTCTATAGCGATCACCCAAGGGAAACACAAAAAGTGGTCTTTGAAGACAGGTGGTCTTTGTAGACAGGTTCCTTTAGTACATGTTTCAATGAGAAACAATTTTTCAAGGGAAACAAAACATGTGGTCTTTATAGACAGGTGGTCTTTGTAGACAGGTGGTCACTAAAGCAGGTTTGACTGTACATGGTTGTATTCCTTTTTACAGTTAGCATTCCTGCAAATCGATTGCTTTGTTTTTTGAGGAGGTGCGGGCCATTTGCAACCCCTATATTGGACAATGAAACAGAATCAGATGACTTGTATTGCAATACATTAGCCAGTAGATAAACCCTCTGGACAAACAAATTCTTGTAAGAAAGAACTCTGCAGGAAATTGTGGGCATTTTAAGGTTTTTAATGTCTACTGATTGATAAAGGCATTTAGCACCCTGTTGTATTAAAAGTACACAATAGAGGTGTGTAGCTGATGTCACATATTTTACAGACATCAGAAACATTGAATGAAATATATGCTCAAATTATGAACAAGTCCATGTATGAAAATGATGAAAACATTCTTACTGAAAAAATAAGAATACTTAAAACACACAATGTTGCAAAACTTGTCTTCAAATGTTAGGGATTTGCTCAAGAAAAGTAGTCTGTATAAGGATGCTTTTACCTTCTACAATCTGGGTATACAGGAGACACGAACTGGGATATCCTTGTACGAGACATTGAACTACATTTGCCACTCCAGAATATTTCCAGTGCAATATAGTAGTGTAGCAACTACTTTTATTAGAGCAAGTCCAAGATATTGTACCAATATTACAGAAGACATGCAAGTTTTTAGCATACCCAATGATTCTGTTGATAGCCCAGGCCAGTAGAGTTTGAATCAGACCAAATTACAAGGAAATTAAGTGATAGTTGCAGTATTAATTTCAGTTTACTTTGCTATATTGTTTGTAACGTATGGAATAGCAAATTATTGAATATCTGTCAGGCGCGGATCTACGGGGGGGGTTTAGGGGGTTTAAACCCCCCCCTTGGGCGGCCCCAAAAAAAAAAAAAAAAAAAAAAAAAGGGAAAAAAAAGAGGAAAAAAAAGAAAAAAAGAAAGAAAAAAAAACGCACGCTGGAGAGAAACCCTTTCAAGTGCAAATATTTTGAGAAGATATTCAACTCATCTGGTAACTTAACCAAACACATGATAACTCTGGATATAACTGTGTATTTAACTGTTACTTGATTTAAAAAGACGTTATCATGCACTGCTTTTTATGGTCTCCATTGTGTTAATAGATGCCAGGAAAACATCACTTACGGGGTTCAAATAAACACCCCAAAAAAAATCGGCTCGCCGCTTCGCGGCTCGTGGACGATGCTCCGCATCGTCATTATTTTATTTAACTGTTACTTGATTTAAAAAGACGTTATCATGCACTGCTTTTTATGGTCTCCATTGTGTTAATAGATGCCAGGAAAACATCACTGACGGGGTTCAAATAAACACCCACAAAAAAATCGGCTCGCCGCTTCGCGGCTCGTGGACGATGCTCCGCATCGTCATTATTTTGGTCAAACCCCCCCCTTAGCAAAAAGCTAGATCCGCCCCTGTCTGTGACTTGCCATTAATATTTTGCAATGACTGGAATATTTTTAAATGTGAGACTAGTTGTCTTGAGCACCCTGAGTGGATGCTTGTTTTTTATTAGTAAATCCTTATTGTTATTTATATCATTATCAATTGTAACTTTTTTAGCGAAGGCTAGTTGATAGAGCCCATTATTGATTGTGATGTTGTGTGCTATACATGTATGTGGTATATGCTATGTACATTTTGATTTGAAATAGGGTGTTTTGATTCTATGCATGCAACAGATTATGTATAGAAATGTAGATTTGTATCATTGTGGTAAAACTGCATTTTTTTTTCTCCTGGAAAAGAATTACATGTGAAAAGGTACATGTATATAAAACTGTGCTAAAGGAGGCATGTAAAGGAGAGACAAATCCAAAAGTTTGGAAGTCTTAAAATCATGTGTATTAATTTGACATTTTTCCAGATCAGTAATGAATGCTTTTGTTTTGCATTACATAATATGGACACATTGCAATATTTCTTCTTATTTTTGAAAATTAAGCTTTTTATGTGTACTTGTGTGTCTCTGACATACATGTACACACATACAGGACATCTTTCTAGCTAGTATATTGACTTTACAAATGGAGAAAGAAAATGATATATTTTGTTAGTTTGGACAAACTGTTACCAAAATTGATGATTTTCTTTTGTTTGGACGAATTGTTACCAAAGAGGATTACAGATCGATACATGTTAGTCAATGTGTTCTTATTACAAGTATTTTCTGATTTTGGGATGAAATGATTGGACAATATAGGCCAGTGTTTTACCTGAAAAATTGTATGGATTGGTCTGATTTATTCCTTTGCAATATAAGCCTATATATTGATGCAGTAGTAGTCCCATGCAAATATAGTTTTGTATTTATATTTATTGTCATTTAGTTTATAAAATACCAGCTAGATACAGTGAAGGCCTAGAGTAGTAAACAAGTGTATATAACTGTTTAAGAAGTGAACAGTGATGGGAAACAAATAATTGAAGGTCAAAAACGAAATCTAATCAGGTTTGTGATGAACTGTTTTGCTGAATTAATTCTATGTTTGCAGTTTTCAGTGATATGTTCTTAGGATACATTTAGGTACATGGTATTTTAAATCACAGAGTCAGAATTTTTTTAAAACAACATTTACTTTTACTAGACTAGCTGACATGTACTATGAGGTACCGTATATTATTGATCTGATTAATAGGAATGTAGATTGTATTCATTGAGTACCGTAAGTACTTGTTTGTGCGACATATGGTACATGTACTTTTAAAATAATATTTAAAGCTCTGTCAACAAAAAATGTGATAAACCACCTCTAAAACTTAAGCACCATTGTGTAATAATCAATATTTTACTTACAAAATGAATGACATACTGGATGTATAGTCAAAACAATAAAAACTTAATGGCTGCATGTAACCATGGAGCTACTATATAAGAATGCAACTAAATGCTTGCCCATATGTGATGCAGTAAACTGCTGCAGGCCTTTAAAAAAAAGATTGCATCAACACACCTAGATTGTTTTCTTTACCTCTCTGCACATATTTTTGTTTTCAACATGTTCAAGCTAGGACATTCTGCAATGGCTGCTAAAACCATCGCAAATTGTCACGAGTTATCCAATTAAAGAGTATTCCAGGAAAGCTTATTCAACCCCCGCAAAATTGCTATTTTGGAGAATTTATTGCTGCATGGTTTCGTGAACCACCATATCTCCTGTACTTGACCTGTTAGCGTACTTCAGTTTGCAAAACTAGCAACGAATTGTAGAGAACAGCAGAGAGAAAGAGAGAAATAGAGTGTACAGTACCGGTATGTGGAAGTGAATTATATATTTATTGTACTGTATATGTTTACCTCTTAGTTGAATCAAGCCATTATAATTTCTAAATTGCCAAAATCTTGGTATACCTAAAAGTTGTGTGTCCGGACAGTTGATTTAAATCGGTGATACAAAGAAATTTTCATGAAATATTTTATAAATCTTTTAAGATTTATTATATTATAAAAGAGAAATATTTATGTGTTTTTTTTAGTGCTAATTGATGCATACCGGTACTTTTCTATATATACAATGTACTAAGGCAAGGTGACGGCTTTATTTCTCTTAAAAGCATCCAGACACACAATCCATCATACATGTATAATTTAGACAAAGGATTGTTCGACCAGTGGTATAAAAAAAATAATCGAAAATTGCAATAATAACAATGGTCAGTCATGCACAACATACATGTACTTATTGGGCTTTTTTCCCCTGTAGAACAGTACTTAATACATACATGCAGTATATAGCTACAAAATATCAGTTCTATAGACCAATAAATGTACATGAAAATTATTTATAGCGAATGGTTCGTGTCAGTAGGAAAGTTGGTATAGAAAGTGATCTTTTTTCCTGGTTTGTGTCTCTTGTGAAATTCTATATATTTTATGTGAAATTGTGTTTTTGACTTGTTTTCTTGTCTCTTATTCTTCCAGCTAACTTTGTTTCCATGACAATCTTTCTTGTTTCATTCATTCCATGCTTGTTCCCGACATCATGTGGAGTTGTAAATTATATATTGTGCAGATTGACATATAGATATCTATATATTGATGAACTTAAAAACTTGTGTACCTGTGGTTCTTCTTTGTGTTGCGTTTTTGTCACATTAAGTACTGAATTCACTTGCAGGAAATTCCACACTACATTCAGAATTTTACCCTTAACACCCCCTCCCCTCCCCCTCCCCCTCCCCCACTTTTTATCATTATAATCATGGCCAACAGTATCATCATCTCCATTATCACATAGTAATTATAATAATAATGATAACAACGACAACGTCTTGTTTATCTAGGGTAGCCTCATCAGCATTATAAACCATTGGGAGACAGATGGTCCCTCTGTTAAAGTCCATGGGAAAGAGAAAATCAGTACTCCACAGGTTAAGTGTTCTTTCCAGAGGGTCCTGCCCTGCAATCATATTATTACTGTCATCACCACCCCCACCCCCACCACCATCCGCATCCTCACTTTCATCGGGCAGATTTACAGAGAGAACGTAGTCCTTTACCCTTTTCTACTGGCCGTGGGAATGATTTGATTGTAAAAAAAATTCATTTCTATCTACAGCTCAACTTTACTGCCCCAATTTCATACATAATAATCAATGCTCATCTACCAAACCAACATCTTTGTTTTTATCATTAGAATATCTTTATTAACATCTCAAATTGAAAGAAAAAAAAAAGTCATAAAAAACACCATCCACAATATTTTTATAGAACACTAATATCCTATCATTTCTCAACATTTGACAGTGATACAAAATGACGTTCACCTGCCTACACAATAATCCTTAGTTCACATATTAAAAAGTCTACAAGAAATCATCATTCCCTGTTGTTATAGTACAAATTATTTACAAAAAGGGCGCTTTTTTATCATAAAATCACTGGTGATAAAAAGTTATGTAAACACACACTATTGAACAGTTTTCTATCATAGCGTTTTCCAAAGTGTGATTTTGATGAGATGGCTCGGGCTGGGGTCTAAGGAAAATGCCTGTCATACCCAAACTACAAAACAAGCGTTGTACGACACATGCTCAGGTTAAAATTGCTTTGCCGACAATATCCTACGCTAACCATATTCTTAACTTTAACTCTGGACCAACAATAACACTTGACCAGCGAAAAAAATACATGTGAGCAGTGAGCGATTTAGCTCTCGAAAGCTTGGAAAGAGCTCTAGTAAAACACCTGAATATCGCTGTGAGAACATCGCATTTATGCAACACCAAATCCTAAAAGAGCCCCTGTAAATAGAAGTATCGTTTACAATGCACTTAATGCTAAAACAAACTTTTCCTAAACCTAACCTAAACCCAAATGTAACCGCAAAACTATTTTTTGATTAAATACATGTAAAGCCTGGAGCAAGTGTTGCCAGAGAAAAGGTCAGAGCTAAATAAATAAATATAACATTGAATGAGCAGTGGAGTACAACAGATGTACATGCATAATATTAGCTGCTGGTGGTATATATGAGCACCAGAATTATATCCATTTCATGTAACAGTCATAGGGTGAATCAACTTCAATGAAATGAGATTTGCAAATAACATTCATGGCTCCAAAATACAAAATCATAAAAATCGTTCAACATACATGTATACCAGCAATAAACAGTTATAATTGTTCATTACAAATTCTGAATATCATCAATTATGGGGAAAGTAATGATGCACCAGTAAAACCGTGAGATCAGACAGCTAAAACCACTTTACAACTTTAAATACTAAGCCTGAAATAACTCAGACAGGAGTCTACAGAATTAAAATTAAATCATACTTTAACAAGTCAACTGAGCAAATGGTTTATTTCACTAAATATTTTTCTTTGCATTTCTTAACATTGTTGTACAGCACCAATGCTTTCATTTTGTATTAGCCGTATTAATAAAAAATTGTTTCAGTATTTATCTATTATGTCATTTGTAATTATGGTGCTGTTTTCTTGCCCTCTATAGGGTATAAGTACTATGCTTTGCATAAGAGCTGCAAGGAAAACGGCACTATGGCACCATTGGAACGTATCGGTGTGGTATAATTAGTATAATTCAATACTACATGTAGATTATCATACTGTGATTAAGGATATTCATTAACCATTGTCAGGCAGATTACATAAACTACATATAATAGTAACAATTCAGTCAATAAATAAATTCCAACCACTGAAAACAACCAACACACATAATAAATACAATGGAATCATTTTTGTAGTAGAATGAATTTGCCTCTTTGGAAAAGGCTGAATGCATGATTATAAATACAATGTAACATGATGTATGTATTTCACACTGAATGTTCATGAAATATGAAATTAATTACAATGAACATTCAAGAGTGCTTACAAAATAATAAATGAAGCTGCCGTAATAGTTACAGTGCAAAGCAGATGCAACTGCATGAGGTGAGCATCGCACATATTAAATAGATATGATTGCAATAATACAAATAAGAACACCAACATATCGAGCTGCTTAAATAGGAGGTGAAAATTGTAACACAGTGTCAATGTCTGTGAATAAAAGAAACGCAAAAATAAAAGACTAAATCTGCGATACCTTACAAATTGCATATATCAACGTCTAACCTTAACTACTCAATTGACAATACACAAAAACTCCACGAGAGCTATTTGGTGATGTAAAAAGAAATAATGATAAAAGCTCTATAAACAATACAAGTAATAATGTCACAGGAGATCATCATCACAGAGATGCCAACTTTTGGAAAACAGAAATAGGGAGGATTTGTAACGGACACCAAATAATGTGCGCATAGCGCACATCTCGAGCGCGTAGCGCCCGACCCATGCGGCCGGGGTCCAGGGCCCGCCTTAGGGCCCTGGAAGCTCTGGGGTTCTAGATGCTCTCTGGTGCAATCTGAGCCTTATTTTGCAGCATTTTACATGCGTATTTAGTTCAATAATTCCCACTTTTTTTTAAAATAACATACAAATTGTACAAAATACATGATGAATTCTTTTCATATATATGATACTGTGTTCGGTCTTATACTTCTGATACCATTTTTTGGTCTTCTTTAGCTGATTTTCCGCCGTTCGGATTTTGTGTCAATATCCATGCATTGGTTACGGCGATCCATATGCTGAAACAATCTTTCGCTACTCTTAATTTGTCTTTTAATATAGTGAATTTACTACATGCTAAAGTTAACAGACGATATTTCTCATTCAATTCACAGATATATATACTGATAAGCGAAAAAAAAAAAAAAAAAAAAAAAAAAGAAAAAAATTACTTTTTTTTTTTTTTTAATAAATCGGGAGGATAAGGATGGTGATCGTTAGGTCGGGAGTTGGGGTGAATTATCGGGAGCCTCCCGATGAAATCGGGAGGGTTGGCATCTCTGTCATCAAATACAAGCTGTCTTCTTTAAAATAAGTTAAAATAGTAAGTGTGGATCACAAACAGAGCAATGGCAAATTAATGACCTTGCAACAACCTTTTTTTCATCAACACTATTCATCCTTGATGTTTGCAAAACTGATGCACGATGAGAATGGGGTCTTTGTATTACGATAAAGAGCATAGTATTATTACATGAAAATTTTACCTCTAATTGACCTTAAACTCAACCTCAAATGATCAAATTTGGAAAGGTTCATAGATAAGCAGCCAGTCTTCAGAGCAAGCATGATAGCTATGCTGAAGATTTTCAACATCATACAGAGAAAATAATTTTGAACTTTAATGTACACTCTGACCTCTTGTTATTTTCTCGGTCCGTCCAGTTGACAAAATTGCAAATTGAGCCTGGAGAACCTCTGAACCTTCAACTCTAACCTCTCTTGTTTTCAGTGTGGTAAAGGAAATTACGCTGGGGCTTTGATGAATCCATGATTGTGCCTTGTCAATTTGTTCATGTGGCAGTAAGGATAGAATTTAAAAATGCTTTGACATTTCGACTCTGACCTCTACCTTCACCATTTGTCGTTTGTCATCTATGATTATCTCTGTTAAGCCACCGAAACTCGGACAAAACTGATGTTTTAACTCCCGTCTTCTGTTTCTGTATTTTGTCATATTAGGGGATTGACATTTGACCCCTCGAGCATCCATGATGTCTGTCAGGTTGTCAACCAGCCACTGAGCCTTGCACTACCAAAGTTTGACCTTTAAACTATGACCTGAGTTATAACGCCCAACCTTTAGCGCATCCATGAAAATGTTTGCCCAGTGGCCGACCAGTTGATGAGCCTCGCATAACAGAACTTTGAGCTTTCATCTCTGACCTCACCCGTTTATTGTCATACAAAGTAAATGACAGATATTCTTGACTGCATCCATATCTGTCAGGTTGTCAACCTGCCAAAGAACATTGCACTACTAATGCTTGACCTTCAAACTCTGACCTCAGTTGTCTTTCGTCATACTAGGTGAATGGCACTTGGCCTTAAGAGCACCCATGATAATTTCCGTCAGATTATTGACATGCTGGTGAGCCCGGAACAACTCCGCTGCAGGCAGGGAATCAAGGGCGCCATCTTTGAAGTCTGACACCAGGCCTTCGAGTCGTCCTAGGAGACCACTACCGGGCACTGGCTGAGGACTCCTGGGAGGCGACAGGCTGCCGGTGGAATCCTTGGAGGTCGTCTCCGTGGTGGCTTCGGTGTTTGACCTTTGACCTGCTGGTCTGCCTGGAGGCGTTGAGGTGCCATCATCTGTCAATGGAAAGATGCATAGTAATCAGGGAGATGGTATAAGCATGTCTCTATACGACACTTGCTCTGATAATGATTTCTCTATTTCTCCTACACTGAACAAATGAATCACTTGATTAAACTCTATAGCTAAACCTAACTATATCCAAATTCAATCAAAAACCCTAAACCCAGCCCAATCTTCTACAAAAGAAAGCCAACAGCAAATGCCATTAGCAAAGCATACTTTGGGGCCCCACCCCATATTCTGAGCGGGTTTTAAACACTTTTAACAAGGGAACTTTTGTATTTCGTCTTCTTCTTTATTCTGCTCTTATTCTCTAAATATCCTGTTCTCTACAGTCTTAAAAGTGCAAATGCTATGTGGTGAATATTTGAAGAATATTGCAGAGGTGATGATTTCAAGCAATCACTTTTTTCTCAGAGATGAACGTCCTCCTCACAATTCTTACCTTTTGTACTGCAGCCTGCCTTTGAAAGTGAATCAACTTCTGTTCCTTTGGACTCTGGGAACTATAAAAAAAAAAGGGAAAAAGAAGAAGAAAGAATAGAGATTTGTACCACAGTCTGTTCTTCTGCCATAATTTATAATCCCATCAATGAACAAGTGGTATACCTAATCAACTTACAGCATTCATCACTACCCATTTTTTAAAGTGTCTTAAACTTTCATTTTAACAAACAAGCAGTCATTCACAAAATATTGGGAAGCAACTGCCGAAAATTGTACCCCAAAACACTATATTCGATGAGATGGATTGCTGGATTTGTAAAATACATGTATGGACATTCATCATATTTGTCTACAATATACACATGTAATTGTAACTTTTTGATTTTAGTATCTCTCTTTCTTTTCCTCCTCATCTTCCTCTTATTTTCATTTTTTTAAATCTACATATATCATCTCCTCATGCTTAAAGCTAATCTTGAGCTCTGGTATGGGAATCGTATTTTGAGAGAAAATTGCTATGATCTATTCTGGATTGATTTTTTTTGAACCAGTGAAAAGAAACAAATGCACAGAAACTTACTGGGCATCATCTTCAATAAAAACCACAACTCCCAATTGCACATAGTTACCTGTGTTAAGCACATGATGTCGTGCCAGCACATCCTTAATAAAGAAATGCTACTCCCTTTTTTTAATACCTCAGATTTAGACATAAAAGCTATCAAAATGTCCTTTACACCAAAAATAAGTATCCTGATATTTCTCTTTTTTTGTTACAAACACAGTTTGAACTTAACTACATGAATAATCAGAGTAAACAAGTAGTTAGAATTTGACTATCATTAAATCAAAAAATATTCCACCCAAGGATTGATCAGTCCCATGTATTACCTTTTCTGTTTGGAATGCTGACAGGACGTTCTTGAGATGGCCGACCTTGGGAGACTTGATTGGCAGTGACTGAACCTGACAGAATCAAAGGAAATAAGTTGCATACTTCGATGAAGAAATTTGCGCTCAGAATAATCAAAACCACCAATACATCACAAAGCAGATTGGCGGAAGAGGAGGGTTATTTCTCTAAAGAGAAGTTAATCATTAATCTTGGTATAAAATTGTATTTCAACAGGTTCTACTGGAGTAAGTTTTTACAATAGTGAAATCTCCTTTTTTCCAGAAATTAAACAAAAATAAAATAGAAAGAGTTTTGATTGATCCGCAAGTACTCCATAATCACTCACAAGTTTGCAGTCCCCCAGCTCTCATGTACAAAGTTGCGATTGATACTAAATGCAAATAAGTTTTAATTGAATACAACTTTTGTAAGATGGGGCGATGGTTTGCATTTTAGCTCTAGAAAGGAATAAAAACATTCTGGACAACTAAAACAAACTCTGCCTGTAAGGAAATCTCACTTTTACAAAAGAACATCCAAAATGAGCTCAATTAACACACTGTGATTTAGTGACTGTCAAGAGTCTGTACCAATTAGACTATTTCTTACCTGCATGGGTGAGAGAGAGGAAAGGTCCCCGATGGTCCTGATATTCCTGGCCCGGACTAGCTGGCCTAGACCTCTAGACCTGGAACAAAAGAAAGACAAACAAGAAAACTTGTGATATCAAATGTTCTCAGTCTGTGATCTGACATTAGCTCTGGCAGAATTTCATTCATTAACATGGTGTGACTTAAAGATAAAGTTGAGTTCTGGCCATGCGATTGTATTGTGAAAAAAAAACGTTGTGGAATCAATCAGAAAAGGTTGATCATCTAGCATATAAGTATTGGTGTGTACTGCAAGGTTCTGGAATCATCAAAATGATAAGAAATTGGGCCCAGTCTTGGTAAAGTTACGAGCACTGTACACACAGATAGATGTATATGGCACTACACAAACATGTGGCATAAAAATATGTCCCGCTTTGTGTGATGTTACATGCCATATTTAGAATATTAAGGCATTTGAAGAGACATGCTTATCAGGGAGCATTTTTAATCCGATGTTCTTCCACACTTGCATAATACAATGAAAACGCTCACAAATTATTGTCAGAACTCAACCTTCTCTTTAACCTACATGTAGTGCATATGGACTAATGCGCTTGCAAACGTAAATTATATTTGAATAATAAATGCATTACACCGCTATGATTGTACCTCTCCAAAATGAATCTTGTCATTCATTTACCTGTAAAACCAAGTTGGTTAATTTTTTAGTGTTTTTTTTAGTGGTATACAAAATTTCCCCAGTCATCGGATTCATTCACGCAAAATGTGCACCATCTCCACTCCCTGGGGAGTATTCCCACCATATTGTCATCGTGGGGGCATATGGCAAATACTAATACAAAGGCTTTTGTCATTCTTCCAGGTCCCCATTTCTCTCCTGTGTCTGGAGTGGCAAATGTAAGATTAATGCCTTGCCAAAGGACATTAGTGCTGTGTCGGGGATCGAACCCACGACCTTTGTGACTACAACACCTCTTAATACACCCTTTCACGGTTACAAGAGTGCGCATGCGCTGTCATTGGCACAATGTTAAATTAAGAGTAAACAAAGTTGTTTACTCGTTATTTAAAATGGCGCCCATGTCGATATGATGTGAGCGTACAGCGCAGGCAGTGCCGCAACAATACATACGCATCTGAAAACATTGATGACGCAATGTTTACACGCAAATTAAAATGGCGGCCTTAACCGTGAAAGGGTGTATTGGGCTTCAGGCAAAAGTCTTTCGTTGTAACTCACCACATGGATGACGTCAGACGAGGAAGCACAGTCTCCACCGGTAGGGAGCACTCCGCTAGGGCGGGGTAAACGGATCCCTGGCTCTCCCCCTGGGCCTCCAGGCTGCTGTCGACCTGTGTGGAGGGGCTACCCTGGGTCAACGAACCCTGGGTGCTCTGAGAGGAGACCTTTGGTTTTTTCAAGCTCTCCTGGTTTTGATTGACCTGAAGGAGCAACAATAGATGAAAGGGGAAACAAGGTTTATATTTCTGCCCTGTCGCTAATGGAAATTTAACCATAATCATTATTCTCCCCTTATTGCCTTACATCTATTACTAGAATCAGTTATCAAAATATATATATATTTATCAAAAATACATATATAAAAAATTTCTTAACCGTTAAACTATTAACGATCAAAGAATGTACTTAATTTAGTCACATCTTTCGAAGTGGAGACTTTAAAGGTTGGTCCCCAGATGTAAATTATCATATCAGATTGATACACATCTGTTAAAACCCAATTAAACATGCACACCCATATGTCCAATTTGAAATGAGTTGCTTAATTCATTAATTCACACCCCTTCTTGGGTGAGTAACTCGATGACATCATATCTAACTGTATCTCCATTTCGCTCACGACCACCATCACAACTAGACCAGACTTACATGTACCATGTTGAAGACCTTGCTGGCGTAGGAGGATGACTTGGGAAAGCTCTTCATGGGCTTGCTCTTCATACGCCGGCTGGAGTGGGGGCTCTTTCTTCTCAATCGATGCAGGGTACTGGATGATGACGATGATGATGGGGATGACGATGAGGACTGACTGGAATCTGACTTCGATGGCGTGGTGATGTACTGTCACAAGGCAAAAACACATAAGTTAAATTTGCATGAACTACTTTGTACCCTCACATGCCATAGGTGACAAATCCTGCACATTAAAAAATGTGTTCATTAATGTATCTGGGCTGTAAAAGATAACAAATGCTCAATTTCTATGACAAATTTGCTCTCAGCAATGAAATGCCACGATTTCAGTAGCTTATAAGAGTTATTGTAACTCGTTAGTGTTAACAAGTGTTATGAAACGGGGCGCTGGACTTGCAACGGCTATGATTTTCTTCCTGTAACTTTAGGTATTTTCATTGTTAGTTTATTCCCTTGGAAAATCTTTTACTGCCCTACTAGACAATAAAACAAAGCTATACCAGTCATAGTCTGATTCTTGAAAAAAGAATTTACCAAAGCTGTTCACAAACATGGTGCATTAAGTCTATCATGTTCAGCAAAGTTACTGTTGTTTTTTGTCCATTTAGGTTGGAGTTGTAAAGTGTGTAGGGGAATAATTACCCTTAGCCTTTGCAAAATTTGTTCATTGTAGCATTGTGAAATATATAAAAATGCCATCATTCTTTGAGACAAGGGAAACGCTCTTGGCGGTCTCTTGGCGCCTGCATTACGCAATTCGATATGATGAAAAATTGAGGTTTGGACATTATCTATAGGCAGGGTGGTCCATTAGCAGGCCCCAAAATATGAGATCCTCCCAATATAATCATCATTATGAAGTGAATATTGACTAAGAATCATCAGAAGAATTATTTACTATTATTTGTACCAAGATTGGCAACTTTCATGAAACATCATTGGGAATACTTGATAATTCTTTAATCCAAGTTTCATTGAATAAGAACTTATACTTTCAAAATTACATTAGAAATTCAAAACTTAACCTTGGTTAAGTTTTTGATGTTGACGCCATCGCCATCACCGGAAAAGCACCGCCTATGTCTACAATAAAAATGTCTACAATATGGAAGGAAAATGATCCATGTGCGCTCACCTTTGAATTATGAACTTTCGATGAAGCCGTGGTGACAAGAGGAGACATGGGAAGGCGCCCTCTAGAGGAATCTTGTGCCAACCCATGCGGGAGAGAGCTGTCGGCAGTCTTAGATATCTTGGGGTCAGCGCTGTGGTCTTGCAGGGGTTCGGGCTCTATGAATACCTTGTCAGCAAAACTCACACGACGGCTCTGTTGTTGACAAGGGTAAAAAGATTTTAATATCAAAACTTGAGAAAAGTTTCTTGAGGATGAAATTCTTAAAACAAAGCTTAATTTGATTTAATTCTACACGGTATTGAAATCTTAAGTTTGCATTCAAGCTTTATGAGAAGCACAACCTCCCAACCTTGCACAGAAAAACGTTTAAAAAAATCCGTATTTTTTTTGTACGGTTTAACAGCCATATTCAGAAAAAGAGAGGAATCTAAGGTGCACACATTTAGTGTGAAGCCCCCAAAATAGTTATGGTTGGCAGCAATGGCTTAGTATTTTTGTAATACGAGAGTGAGTCGAAAGATGGGATTTTAATTTCACGTACAGCTGAATAATGAGATCAAAAGCATCTTGCCCAATTACGAACAGAATGTTATATATATTGGATTGATTGATTGATCAAGATAAGGTCAATGTAGAGGTGTCGTGGTCGAGTAGATATGTCACCGGACTGTCGATCACAAGGTCCGCAGTTTGAGTCCCCCCGCGGCACTAATGTCCTTTGGCAAAACATTGATCTACATTTGGCACACTCAACCCAGGTGATGTAAATGGGTACCTGGCAGGAATTAATTCCTTGAAATGCTAGAGCGCTGTATGGCAGCCCTGCTAAGGCCAGGGTAATAATCAAGAACGCCAGGAGTGTCACGTATGACAGACATTCATTCATTCTTTCTTATGTAAATGTAAACGATTCTTTGTCATGATGTAATGTGTTCCCTAATATTTTGAAGCGCCTTGAGCATTTAAATTAAAATGGATACTGGCGCTATATAAATCTCATGTATTATTATTATCATTATTACAAGAACCCACTATTATTATTATTATTATTATTATTATAATTCTTGCTTGCCTTGCTGGAGGGAGATGGAGAGCTGCTTCCCACCATATCACGGCGCTTCAGAATCCCACTGCTTGGTGACGCAGAGGGCGAGTACATGTGAGGTATACTGCCCTCCGGAGAGTCCACCTGGTTAGGCCACCTGGGTCGCATGCTCGCCCCTTCCGGCGAACCCTGCATCCTCGGGGTGAACTTGGTGGGAATGATGGGAGAGACCCGAAACGGCGGCGGTCCCAAGGTCAAGCAGGCCATCGAACATCTCTCAGGGGAGGCTTGGTTGTCCATCTCTGGTGGGGAGAGGTTGGGGAAGGTTAGACGCTGGGATGAAGAGTTGGTTGTACCCTCAGGCTGGACATCATCCTCCTCAGGTAGAAATTTCAGCGGACTCTGACTGCTGTTGATGATGTCATCTAGGGTATCTAAGGGGTGAAAGGCAGTACAAAGAGTCCATAATTAGTGAGAGATTTCTGTTCAGAGACCTCAAGCTAAACCAATTACATTAACCACCATTAGTACTGCGGAACACTTATTTGAAGTTGGGGGGCTAGAACATTCCTTTAATACTTGTAAGATTCCTCTTCTCACTATTTCACTCACATCCAATTGCCAATGGGAACTGCACGTTTCCAGTATGAAACCTAGGGTAATGAAAGAATTCAGTTGTCCACGGGTTACCATCAACCGAATTTGTGGTGCAAAAACTTCAGCACAATTTTTCAGTCCCTTGTTGCACTACTCATATTGTACATAAAAAGTAATTACATACAGCATTTGTCTTTCAATTGCATTTCAACTAACTCACATGTAATATGGACTTGAGTAAAAATTATTGTTCTAGGATAGAATTAAATGTGTTCAAAAACATTTAATTCACATTATTGCTCAGATTTATTGCCCAAAGAAACAATTTATCCCTTTAGAGTCTCTAGTTACACCAAATTTGGATCACACATTTTCACAAATTCAGAATAACATACCTTGAACATCCAGCCCTGAAGATACCACACCAATGGGAGTTCCTTTCACCTCCTGCAGATCTCCATCTCTGACAAAGGTGTCTGTGCTCTTTGGTAAACCATCCATTCCCTCGGCCTCCATCACTTGCTCCTTCTCCTCCTCCTCCTCTCCTGACTCTTCACTTTCAATGCTAGTCTCATCATCATCACTATCTTCATCCCCATCACTTCCCGACTTGTCTGACTCGTCCTCTCTAACCTTCACATCCTTGAGTTTGTCCACCTCTCTGAGGACGCTGCTTTCTTTTTCAGATGTTCGTTCTCCAGATTCACCCTCTTTTCCAAATGTTAATCTCTGACTGCTTCTTTTAGATCTTGTCTTAATTCGGCCAGCATCATTTTGTTTAATACCATCATCATCCTTTTCTGGGAAATCCTTCTTCAAGTCTTGTTCCACTGCGACATGTTCTGAAAGGTGTTCTTCTGATGAAGTAATATCTTGAGCTGCAGGGATTTCAGTGTCCTTTGATTGTTCTCCTATCTTGTTTTCAAACTCAGTTACATGTTCAGCTTCTTGAGGTTTTTGTGGTTGCTGAAGGATAACTTCGTCAGCTTTAGGTACCTCATGATCTTTGGACATCATCTGCTCCAAGTCTTTCATTTCAATATCACCATCCTCGTCAACAGTATCCAAGCTTGCATCAACATTCGTGATACACTCATCCCGATCTGTCTCATCATCCTTGATCTCTGTCTCAGAGGTCTGTTCTGCTCCTTTGACTAGACCTACTTCAAATCTCTCTTCTTCCACTTGAGTAATATCCTCATCCATCTCTTGGCTCATGGTATCCTTGATGACAATAACTTCCTCTGCTTGCTTCGACACTTTTTCATCAGTTTCGTGATCAGCTCCCTCTTTTGGTTGTTCACCGCCAACTATTTCATCAATGCTATTCTTCTCCTCTAGGGCCTGATCAAGGTGTTCCTTTGTGGCCTTCTGCGTCTTGTTGCGCTTCTTGATTTCCATCCGGGAGAGCTTGGTGCCCTCTCTTGTCTGAATGGGTCCAGGCGAGAGTAGCAGCCTCTTGGACCTCAGCCGCTTAGACACTGGCGATTTTGACCGCTTGGAGGACTTTCCAGACCTGACATTGCGCAGGATTTGACTGCTGCTAAGGGAGGAGGTTTTGGGGGAAAGTGGGCGAGATCTTCTTGCTGACCTGACCTTTGGCGGAGACAGAATCCGTTCTGGGGAGAAATCTTGCGCTACCTTTTCTGCTAAGGCCTTTAGTGACTTTGGAGATATTGCATATGTTGAAACATCCTCGTTCGGTAAGTTTGTGCCTGCCTTCAGCCCTGCCTCCTCAGCTCCTAAGGCATCTTTCTTTTCCGGAGAGTGGCGTCTAGGTTTATGTTTTTTCTTGCCAATGATGGGAGACGTTTCCTTCATCGCTAATTTCTGGGCCATTGATCGAAGAGCCTTTGGTGATATCCTTGTAGGAGACTTCAATGCTCCTGCAGCTTTTGCTTTACTGAGCTTGTGTCTTCCATCCGGTGACATCAAGGCTTTCCTGAGAATGTCCTTAGCACATCTTATCTTTATGCTTGGTCTGCATTTCCGTCCAGACCTTGTCACGGTTAATACCTCCTCTTCCTTCAAAGCAGACAGATCATGCTTTGGCGTATCCTTCTCCTTGAGCCTAGTCAGCACATCAGCCAGTTGATCTCTAGGTGGTGTCTCTGTTGTAGGGCTGACCTTGTCCTCCCTGTTACTTGGTGTCATGATTGGAAAGTCTACCTCTGGATCTTCAGATGAATTACCAGCATCGTTTGTCTCTGAATGCTTGAATTCCCTGTCCGCTTTGCCCTGCAGTGATGCCTTGATCTGGACAAGGGGAACATCATCATCGTCACTTGAAACACAGTCATTCAACTGAGGGTCTGTAGTATCGTCACCATTTTTAGGTAAAGTCTCACTTTGAGTTGCAAAGAGGTCTTCAGAACTGCTATTTGCCTCAGGCTCAGTCGAGCTGTTTGGAGCAGTCATTTCTATTTCTGGCAAGACTTTTTTCTGACATTCTTTCTGAATTATCTCTTCCTTCTCAACCATCTCTTTGTCTTGCTGTTTCTCATGAGACAAATTGGCAACCACTGCAAACACTTCTGAAGCATCTTCATCCTTTCCTTCAGAAACTTCTGATTGGTCCTCTTGTGATGAAGCTTTCTGGTCTTTGAAAACATCACTTTTCCTTTGACGCCTTCTCTTTTTTCCAATAGTTGATACTTCTTCATCATTCCCCATTTCTTGTTTCTGGCTACCTCCTTCATTTCCTTCAAATTTCCTCGATCTTCCCCTTTTAGTAGGAGTACCTAGTACTTCACTTTCAGTTTCTTGATCATTTTCATCTAAAGAACTGATCTTCTCATCTTCTTTTCGCGACCTTCCTCTCTTTTTTTCAGATTTGTTCCCTTCCTCTGCTTCTACTAATTGACTATCCTCATCTTGATCACAAGTCTTTTGGGGTCTGCCCCTCTTGCGTTTAATCTCTTCGGTTTCGATCTCTCCACTCTCCGAAGCCTGATTTTCTTCAACAACATCTTCTGTTTTTCTTGGCCTCCCTCTCCTTCTTGCAGTATTTTTAACCTCTACAATGCTACTCTTTTCTTGGCTTTCATTCTCTGAATTTTGAGATAACTTTGACCTTCCTCTCCTTCTCGTCACTTGTTCCACATTGTCACTGTCTGCACAAGTAGAATCCTGGGAGTTTTCCTCCTCATTTTCCTCTTGTGACCTAGCAACTTCATCTTTAGTACTCTGGGATTTTCGAGGCCTTCCGCTCCTCCTTCTTGTTGACTTTTGGGAGGATACTTCAGCAGATTTCATAGTCTCAACAACATCCCTTTCAGGCACCTCCTCAACGGAATGAGCCTTCACTTCAATGACCGTCTCATCCATGCCCGTCTCATCCATGGTACTAGAGAACAGTTCTTGCTGACTACAAAGAACATCCTCTTCTGGCATTTCCTGATCAACACCATTGTCTTCCATCCTTTCAGAGTCTGGCATGTCTTCATCACTTTTCTGATTCTGACCATAGTCGACTGCTGGCAGATCATCCTCCTTCTCACCATCCTGTTTGTCCAAATTTGCTAGGCATTCTTCAATACTCTGGTCTAGGTCATCGCCCAAAGGCGCTATCCCATCCAGCTCGTACCTCTCAGCCAAATCTGCCAAGTCCTGTTGACTAGCCTGTAGGATATTCAGGTCTGTCACTTTCTTAGTGTGGCTGACCTTACTCTTGGGACTTGCCACTTCACTAACAGAGTTTGACCTTCGAGCTGACTTTGGTGTTCCTTTCCTGTTGTGTATCTCGTCTGATCTGTATCTCCTTAGACGCGGTGTCCCTGCAGGTGAAGATTGTCCAGGACTCTGCATCTTTGGACTGCTTGCATCTGAACCTCCTGCAAGTTCGTCATCCTGAGGTTTTTTAAAGGGACTTTCCTCTTGGGTGTCTTCTTGACTGTATCTTGCAGCCCTTGGACTGTACAGCTCAATTTCCCTTTGGCTAAGTTTCTGTAGCTTGATAACTGGTGTGCTGATGACTTTTTGGAATCTTCCATCAGGAAGAACATCCATCAGATCTTCAGCATCCAAAGGAACATCCCTCTCAGGACTTTCCTCCTGAGCAATTGAAGGGTTGTCATCCTTGCTAGGGCTCTCTAAATATGACTCTGGAATGACTTTATCCTTCACAGGACTCTCACCAACAACCACTGGCATAAAGGTGTTGGAAACATGACAATCACCCAGTTCTTTTACAGATTCTTCTTGTGTCTCTTTCATCGATTCTTCTTGTGTCTCTGGCACAACAAATTCTCCACCTTCCTCCTCCATCCCTTCTTCATCCTTGTCAACGTCTGCACCCGACAGCAGTCCTAATTCCCCTTGAGATACATCCGGGCAAGTGTCATCCACAATCACTACAGATGATTCCTTTTCACAGTCAGACTGCTCCTGGACAGCATCACTCCATGTTTCTCCATTACTACCATCAGCATCAACATCCTTGGTATGGGTACCATGGTGATCAATTCCATCCTCCATCAGCATCTGCCCTGAATCCTTGATCGGAGAGGACGACTTCTTCACTGGTTCAAAGAATGTCACGATCCTCCTGGCTGGCTTCTGTGTCTTTTCTTGGCTGCTTGGCAAAACAACCACGCTGTCTTCTTCCTCCGTTTCTTTCATCTCTTCTGCCTTCTTTTCTCCCTGAATTTCCCCTCCCTCTGATGAATTCTGTCCTGTTACTCCTGAGAAATTGAATTTCTCTGCGTTCTCTGGTAGGTCCTCAATCTCCGGGGTAGGTACTGGAGATCTTTACAAACAAACAAATAAAATGAGAATTCATTAATTGATTGATCTAAATTTGTTTTCCCCCCAGAAAACATCACAAGCCCACATTGTAGAACATCCATCAGGCCTAAAAAAAAAAATGTTGTATTTCCTTTTTTATTTTTTTATTCCCTCTTCGGGCTGATATTTCTTGGTTTTGAATGCTTTAATACATTTTTTTCTTCTAAAAAAAAAAGGTAAAACAAAAAATTAAAAATTAAAAGCCGACCGTAGATTTCAAGATTTTGGGGTCGGTCGCAAAGGGCAATACAACATTTTTTTTTTTCCTCATCAGAGAGCACGAGTCGTTGTATCATAATCTAGCAAGTCATTTTCATTTCTTTTTCAATCAATATTCAGTTTGTTCAAATTCATTTCCCTACCAGCGTGAATGAGAGTGTCCAGAGATGATCAAATTTCGTATAAAAGCTAGTACCACTATTTTAAAAAAGCTGATTACCCAAAGCCATCGATACCTCTTAGGGATTTATAGTTTAGATTCACAATCACTGTACTTTACTCTGTATTCCAAAAAAGAATAAATATCTGTACAGAAATTAGATCAAGGGATCATTTCATATAGCTTTTCTCATGGGTAATAACTGACACATTTTTATGAGAAACTTGCTCAAAGCCAATGAAATGCAAATATTTCAGCAGCTTAAATTGACCTGTCCACTTTTTGGTGCCAACAAGTTACAAGCTGGGGGCCAGAACCGTCCAATACTCTACAATTATCCCAAGATACATATGAAGCTGACTTACGATGCTTGGGACTGGCTTTGGGTCTGGGTAAAGGCCTGGGTGTCTTGGGACTGGTCCAAACCGTTATAGAGGGCCAGCGAGACCCGCTTGGTCCTCATCACCTCCTTCTGGTGCTCCGTCAGACCACGCTTCTTCTTCGGCTCGGACGAGATGACCACAAAGGCCTGTTATGTATAGGAACAAAAGAAGAGACTCTGTTATGTACGACGTCTGAAAATGAAGACTGAGATGGTATGTATATACGCATCGCCCAATGTACTGTGCAGTTTTCATTGATGCCCTGATCAAATAAAGGCACACTACAACCATGTTGTTTCAAAGTTACGAATAAGTCTTTATTTGTCATCATTTCTTGGCTAAACATTAACCTTGAATTTGAGAGAACATAATAGACTCATCAAAATGTATTTATCTGGAAAGGCACCCATAACAATAATCAAAATAAACAAAAGATGCTCTATCAAGAATAATTAGATATCAGCTTTCATTAATAGAGGAGAAGTTAACCAAGTCTAGGAAACAAATTGTGTAGCAGATTTGACATAAAATGAAAATCCACAAGAAATAGCCAAAAATGTCTTTCAACCAGAAATGCTCTATGTTTATGTTCTGGATAAGGTCTCTTTTTTATATTGATACATATCTGAAACACAAATAAATGTTACATAAAAATCAGTGGAAACATAAATCAAAGATTATGAGAATATTAATGAGAATATTAAATTTTCAACAAAAGAATAAAAGAATGGAGCATAACTAGGTTTGATTACAGTTAAAGCCCCACTGTCCTACTTGTAGCTACTTGCTCCCTCTATATAGAAAACTTCCCCAATCGGTCCCATGATCCTCTATTTCTTATGTTAGTTGAGAGCTGATTTTATGCGATAGCCACCTGTCAGTGACCTCACTGTGTGGTCTAATCCCTTCTGGCCTAGTAGTAGTCGGTCTTTAAGGCAAGGGCACCAACAATTTTGTTCTTCAACGTTCACAAATCTATTCAATACATAAGCATAATAACAATAATAAATCCTTCATAACTGCTAAAATCAACCTGTCACGTACCGTATTCTTATCCTCATCAACATGGAGCCGTCTCTTGGCAGCATCCATTGCCATGGGCGATGCGAACTGCTTCCTCTTCGCGGACCCAGGAGAGTACGTCTGGATCCTCCGGCTTCGCCCCGGTGAGGTCAGCTGACCTTTGACCGGCGATGAGGCCGCAAGGAGCTTCTTAGCGTCGTCCAGTCGATGGAGGAAGCTGCCGTGCATTTTCTGGGGAGACGGGGCTCCGAAGTTGGGGATGGCGGGTGGGGCAGGCGGAGCTATGACATCATCAGGGTCTTCGGTCTTTATGGAAAGCAACAAACAGATTAGTTTTAGCATTCATTTTAAGGATACAAACATATTTCTGTGTAAAATTGCTTAGCATTATAAATTTCAGTAGTCATGCTACCATAAGAGGCCAATGTTATGTGTATTTAGTAAAGTAAATGGGCTTCAATCAAATCTTTATTGTTTATGTCTGGAATTAACCTTGATAGTTACTGTCTAAAACCAGGAAAAAAACCGACTCTGATTTGAATCCCCAACCAGTAGCTCAACCCACATTGGAACATTCTATCAAATTCCACATGCAATTTCTGTCAATATTCCATACCTACACCTTATCTTTTTAAACACAATCATTCCAGCAAATTACCTACAGTCAAACCTGCTTTAGTGATCACCTGTCTACACGGACAACATCTTTTGTTTCTCTTGAAAATGGTTTCTCATTGAAACATGAACTAAAGGAACCTGTCTACAAAAACCACTCTTTGTGTTTCCCTTGGGTGGTCGCTATAGGCAGGTTTGACTGTACTTTATTACCCTACAAACATCTGGCAATGTCAGTAAATAAAAAACTAGCAATCTCACCTCTGGAATGACAGGGGTTTCCCCACAAACACCTTCCGTTTCTGTCCAGCCTGGAAGAGGAATCTCTCCCATTGTTTTCATCTTGGCTAAACATGGTCTGAAAACATCAAAGGAATCATGAGAACCGGTTGAGTATGAAGAAGAAAAAAAAAACACATAACACTGAGCAGAGGACCCATATTGGACTTGGGCTCCATGCTCATGTGTACAGGCAAGTCGACTCACAACATGAATTTTTAGCTTCATGTAAAGCAAATTTAAGGTAGAAATTTTATTTACGGAAATAATTTCAGTCAAAGTGATATTCTGAATTTAGTATACTGGCATGGAACCTGACACATTGAGAGCAAATATTTTCTTAGTCAATGATTCTTTATTAGGCAAGATTGGTTTTATATACCCAAGATTCTTTTAAAGTTGATTGAATAACAACTTTTAAGTATGTAATGACAGAGAACTTTGTCACACAATTCATGAACCATTCAGTTTTTTTTTTAAAAACATAGCAAACACAGAACTGCATAAATAACACCAAAAACTCTGAATGCAGCACATACTTTAAGACTTCAGGATATTGCAGCGAGTCTTGATTCCCAAACGTAGCTGTCCAGAAGATGAGAGTGTAATTTCGCAAACTCCGCTTCTTGTACGTGAAAGCAGCCTCCAATGCTGGCGCCATCACGTTCAGGAAGGCCGAATCAAAGCCGCTCGAGTAACGATTCTGGACGGTCGTGGTGAGATCGATCCAGAGCCGTTCCAGTTTGTCATCAATTGCACTGAGGTAGTCTTTCTTTGCTATGTTCGGACTGCAGGCATGAAAGAAAAATGGAGGGCAAAAAGCGTCATCAATATTTTCTTTGATCAAACTGAGAAAGTCTTTTTTTGTAATCGATAAAAAAAATTCAAGCATCACAGAAAAGAGAAGATTATGATAAATAAGAAAAAGTATAATTTAACATTTACAGTTGGAGAAACAAATAATTTACAGGGGCAAATATCTTTGTATCACCCTAACTGCCCATGTGCACTGCACGATGTGACGTCATCCGATAAAGCAAATGGCAGCCTCCATGATTGAGCGACTCTTGGCTTGTAGATCAGGTTTTTAGTTCTCAAATTCATACTCATACACAAATAATACATGTTTTTAGCTTGAGGATTAGTGATAAGCACTGTACTTGGTTAAGTCACAATGAGACGAACAATGAAATTGACAAGTCTTTTTCATTATCTTACTGTGATTTCACCTACATGCAGTGCATATTCAGTGATGCCCTTGGAAACATGCATAATTTGTATACTTACATGGAATAAAACATCTTCCAAAAGTTCTTCGTAACAAATTCAGATGACATTTATTTTGAGAAAAGGAAACATAAGTAACCTACCTGGCAACGAAATGCATGAAACGTCCTAAGGGTTTGCTCCAGTTGATTAAGATTCCATGGAGGTAGGAAGGCAGGCCCACTCGGCAACAGTCTGACATAGCACCAATTAGAGACTGTGCCGCAGAGAACCAGTGTAAGACATCGGTCTGTAATAACAAAATGATGAAATTGATAACTAATGGTGTTGAATAGTGGTATGGTGGTGATGCAATGACGATGATGATGATGATGTTACTGATGGTCTTGATGGTGGTGATGATGATGATGATGATATCGATGATGAAACTGATGCCAATGGAAACAAAGATAACGATGATGATAAAGATGATGATGATGATGATGATAACAATGATGTTAATGAAAAAGCTGATGATAGTGATAAAGAAAATAATGATGAGGAGTAGAATGGGGACGAGGACGAAAGGTGGGAAGTTATGGGATGGAAAGCTGGGATTATGGTGATAACGATGAAGATGACAATATGGATAGCGCTGACTATGACGAAGAAGATGATCATCATCAATGCGAGGGTATAATATGCTCACTATACTTGAACATGTTTTTTTTGCTGAACATACCTGACTCAATGAAGGAGAAAACGGGGTCGTCTGCTTCTTACAAAGATCAGCACACGCCTCTGTCACATGAGCCACCAGCTTGACCAACGATGTCAGATTACCCTGGTAACGACTTTTGACCTTGGGTCGTTTCCCCGGGTGGCGTGGTGCTGTATAGAAAATAAGATGGAAGAAATATTACTAAATATTAATATTAATATTACCTTAGGTTTATACATGCCAGTCAAGAGCATGTGCCCTATATGCTGATACTTGTACATCTTATGCTTTGCATACTGGTAAACAATTTTTTTAAGAGCAAACATTGTGATGTGATATTCTAGATTAACGTCACTCTACAGATGTACTATCATCTCAGTCGATAGATTAGTCTTGCCTGCAACACAATTCTGTGTACACATTCTCCACTCCCTTGGAAGTATTCCAGGTTCATTTTACAGAAATTAAAAATGCTGAATGAACCACAATGGTCGCTGTATCCTAGTGGGTAACCATTCAATACCTTGGTGGTCACGGGAGCCTTGCTACAGGAGACAAGAGCTGTACCATAGAGTGGTTCGTAATGTTATGAACCAGAACAAAATAACACCGAGTTCCTATAGGAAATCTATTTATTCAGCTGGTCACATCTCAGCCAACACTTTACATATTCAATTGGTTTTCAACGTTTGGACATTATTTTTGATGCTCTTTCGGAAATTGAAGAAAAAATTGAGAAATTCTAAAAATAAATTATGTCACTGCTTCGGTACTCTATAGACCACACTTACATGTCATTCTCATCTTACAAAGTTAACCACACAGAATGGCTTATTTTGCCGTTGAATGTTGCAAAAACAAATTGGCAGAGCAATACACGATGATAATGATGGCTTCTTGTATAGCGCCGGTGTCGCCCTCTGATCGGCTTACTCTATAATGTCTCACAAATTCAACTATCTTCGTCAGTATATCAATTTCAGATTATTTCCCACAATTCTTTGTTGGCATAAGTATTATTCTTGAGATGATGTCGTAGCTGGGAACAGGGGAGTCTTGATGGCCGACATGAATGCTGTCATAGACTCGGTGCTCCTGTTAGATTGTGGAAGGTCACAAAGTTCATAAAGATACTTACATCCTGGGGTAGTAACGGTGTAGTGCGACAGATCAAGGTTCCGCGTGATCACTTGACATATCTGACCTACAGCATCTACATAGCACCATATCTGTGAGAGGATACACATACAAACATGATTAAATTAATACGCAAGAATTTACATACAAATATATACATATTCACACACAAAATGTACAGTCAAACCAACCTTAGTGGACACCTCTCTATAAAGGCCACCTGTGTATAGTGACAATGTATTTTGTCTCCATCAAGAAAGAATTGTGTTACAGAACTTGTCTATTTGTCAATTTCATAAATTAAATGGCCACTTATTTTCATCCATGCACCTGAAAATCTGTCAGAACTTACAAACACATCTACAAAAAAATAAAAATATTTGTTACTTGTCTACCCAAAGCACTAATCACAATTCATTATACTTCTGAAAATATGTATTATTTTTCAAGATATCTGAGCTGAGGTACCCACTTTGAAAAGAATTTTGATAGAACAGGCCAACATTTTTGACATGACCTTTGACCTACTGACCTCTAGAGCAGTTCCATCCATCTGTGTCATTAGCTTGCTACTGATATCTTCACAGCATTGGTTTGCTTCAGCGATGGAAACCCTCAATTATTTGTTAAGATATCTGAGCTTAACTACCCACTTTGAAAGAAATTTTAATAGAACAGGCAAACATTTCTGACATGAACTTTGACCTACTGACCTCAAGAGCAGTTCCATCCATCTGTGTCATCAGCTTGCTACTGATATCTTCACAGCATTGGTTTGCTTCGGCGATGGAGACCCTGGATGCAGATCGGGCGAACGCCTCGTACAACTCGGACCAGAGTTTTAAGAGCGTTTTGACAGTAGGCTGCGAGTAAGCAAAATGAAAAGGAATGTCTCATATTCTGATAATAGAACTAGAAATAAAAATCGACTCTGCGCTGTCAAAAAATATGCCTCCGCCTGCAACATCATCAGTATTTTTAAAGGGACTTGGTAAGATGAGAAAGTGGTGCTAAGGTAGTGACTTCAATGCTAGATGTACAATTAAAGATAATCTGAAAATTTGAGTAAAAACGGACCATTATTAATGATACAAATTGAGAAAAACTGATCTAATCGATTCCTTAATTCTCCCAACTATATTATTACAATTTAATTACATTTTGGGTGAATGTAAATTGTCACAAAGCAATGCATTGGCTCTATAAATCATTTCAGACATTTTAAATAAGTGTTGAAAGATTTTTAATAGTCTGTTTTATGTCTTCTTTTCATGGATTTCCTGAACCTAAAATCTAATCAGTTCATTGTTTCTGCAAGATACATACATGACCCAAGTTTGGCGGGAATCCATAAATGGGTTCTTGAGATAACGTGATCTCGAGCTATTTTTTGCATACATAATGAGCCCCGTGACCTTTGACCTTGGACCTCTTGACCCTAAAATCTAATCAGTTCATTGGCTCTGCAAGATCCATACATGACCCAAGTTTGGCGGGAATCCATCAATTGGTTCTTGCGATCAAGAGAACGGGACGTACGAACAACCCAAAAACATAATGCCTCCGGCTACTTTGTAGCGGAGACATAAAAAACATAATGCCTCCGGTACTCACTACGTGTGGCATTAAAAGAGGAAAGTTGGACTTTTGCATGAAAGATTATCACAATGTTGTTGATTCTAAAAAAAATGTATGGTATGTATGGCATGAAAAATGTATCGTAGGGAAGCCGCACATAACAAACAACAAGGAGAATAGACTTTGTACCTCTATACACACCATGACTCAATGATTGGCTCCTATTGTGCTATTGTGTACTAAAAAAAGAATTAAAAGGTCAAAATCGTAGTTCTCGCATTTCTCAATATTGAAATGGCGCGAATTTTGTCTCTTCAATTTTTTTAGTACACAATAGGAGCCCACGTTGTACTGCGCAACACTGCTCATGTCATATTATCAATAAAAAGAAAACAATTGTTGATAGTGAGGCAATGACGTCACAGCCTCATGAGTGAGCTGCCAATTTGCCTTGTGATTTTCAAAGTCTTTCATGTCATTAAAAACTCATAACTTTCTTATTGGTTATCTGATTTTGCTCTAAAACATAATGCCTCCGGTACTCACTACGCATGGCATTATAAGAGGAAAGTTGGACTTTTTTCAGGAAGATTGTCAAATATGTATGGTATGTATGCAGGGCTGTCAACCATCCCGCATTTGGCAAGAGAGTCTCACGCCACCACGCTCATTCTCCCGCCGCCTCAAAAGCTTGTAACGGGAGAAAAAACCTCCCGCCAAACCGTAAAAATGTGCTCTCCGTCCAACAGTTTCACAAAGTTGACAGCCCTTTGTATGGCATGAAAAATGTATCGTAGGGAAGCCGCACATATCAAACAACAAGGAGTATGGACTTTGTACCTCTATACACAGCATGGCTCAATGATTGGCTCTTATTGTGTACCCAAAATTAAAAGGACAAAATTCGCGCCGATTTCAATGTTATTGACGCTACGCCCACGTTGTACGGTACAACTCTGCCCATGCTTCGTTTGCACTTGCATCAGCTGTTCAGTTTTACAATAAAAATACAGGATTCTCATGTGCCTGATATACGGTAAGTAAATTTTTGTTTTAAGCTTAAGGTAGACATGAAACTAAATGACTTTATAGATGAGTTTTTCTATGCATCTGTATATCTACAATTCACAGGACAATATTTTGATTGAAATGGAAGGAAATTCATAATAACTACTATTTAACTGATGTATATCACATTTCCACTTGTACTATAACGTGCTGAATAAGTTGGAAATATGTTTATCAACCAGCATTAACATGTTTTCATGTTGCTTAATTTCTTTCAAAGTCAAGCAACATTTTGATGATAATGTATGATGTACACAAATATTTGTTGATGCTATTAAATAGAAACAGGCAGCACAAGGGTCTGTAACATATTCTTTAATCAGATTCGTTAAAGTGTCAATGAAAATGTACCACATGTATGTGTTGAAACAATTAAAACTTTGTGCAAAAGTAGTGCTGTGATTTAGCGTTTAATTTTGATTTCATATCTTTTCAAGGTTTCAAACATAATTATTTTAAGGGCCATTAAACCTTTCAACAAAGTAATGAACGCCAAAGTTGTTAGTGTGATGATGTCATCACTACTACCAATGCTGTTTCTTTTAGGTCTCATTTCATCTTGTACATGTATGTAACTTAAAAAACAATAACTCATGTATTGTCAGTGTTGAGCTGTATCATAAAATAGTACATATGTAGACTGCATTTTGGAATGCTTAAAGTAAGGCTATCTCATAATATTCAATTTCTTTCAGTTTTCTCATGCTTCCAACAAGCAATTAATGGAGATACAGAACTGACAGAGAACACTCCAATTGGAACATGAGAGAGTGCTGACTCAATATCTGCACAACTGAAGAAAAAAATCAACTGCTTCATCGCTCATTCTTTTACTCCATTGAAGTTGAAGCGTAGCACAGAGGAACACATTACCTTCTCAACTTCTCAGGACCCAGGGATACGATTTCAACAATATTCAACCTACAACTCCTTGACTAGCCAATTCCATTCAACACTTCAGGGAGAACTAAGAGAATCTGTTACTTTTGCAGCCTAGATTTTGTAAATCGTTCCTTTTATCAAGAGTGGATCATCCTGCAGTTTACCAAGAAGATCATCTGGGTGGAATAGATCAGATTCCACTTAAAAATACACTCATAGAGAAGGAATCGTTGCTGTCTCCATACAAAGCCTGGATATTAGCAAAGACAAAAGAGCAGCAGCCTAACCCTGGTGTAAAAGGACTACATGACTCGTCTTCCATACTATTCTAATTTTTCTAGTCAAGTCACTTGAGAAAGTTGAAACTCATTTAATTCACAACATGTTTCAACGGCAGGAACTTTCCTTCAAAAGCAAAATATATATTGTTATTGTTTTTATTGTATTCAGTAGAATTTCCACATGTAAATCTCTTACACTAAAAGTCAAGGTGGGCGAAAAGGCAATATTTGATTTTACATATCCATGTGACAGTACAAAGATCACAGTGCAGAATTCATACAGACTACCATTTTACAATTCTAATAATCCAAGATCGATCCCATTACCTGCCAATTACCTTCTGGAAAGTCAAAATGATACTGTCAGAAATGAGTGCTCACTGCACCTCACAATCAACCCTGTTTCAAGAGATGATGAAGGTACCTTTATTCTCACTGCTTACAAGAATGGTGACATGCTACCTGACGATCGTATGATAGGGTTACTTGTTGATTATCCTCCTGGGAAGGCATCATGTGAATTAAGCAATGATTATAATGATGGGGGGTGGGTCTCGCTGCAATGTACAGCTCCAGTAGGGACTCTCCCAGGGCACATCCTATGCTATCAAAATGACACGAGATTACCCCCGAAGGATAAACTGGGAGAAAGTGACAGATATTTAAATCAGATTATCCTAGCTAGGTTGGATGGTTTAGTATATTGTTGTTCTTCCGATTTAACTGGGATAGAAGACAAGTGTAACTGTACAGACTGGAGATGGGACCCAGTGAGTGATAGTGTCTCTGACATAGCAGATCCCTGTCCTCAAGCAATGTCCACAGAAGATCCAACATCGACCCATAGCATCACCATATATTCTTCATCTTCATACCTTGTGACAGCACCTACAAAATATCCTGAAAATCCCAAGAACAATTCTAACTGGAAAGTGACCTATGCACCAATTATGGTCATCTTTGTTTTAGTTATCATTACTTTGAGCATAGTATATACATTTACGTATCGCCGCAAAGCAAAGGAATTGGCAAGACTGCAACGTAGCATAATACCAGAAAGTAAAGATCCATGCTTACCAGTTATTGGAGAAGAAGTGGTGTAGCATAATATGTAGCATTATTTAGGCAGATATAATTAAAATCTAACAAATCATTTAAGACATGACTATAGTGACCACATTTGCATTTATCTCCTCAAATTTATGGCACTTTAACTACCTTTTATCAAACTAGATTGCAACTTGCAAGTCACCATATTACTACATAAATATACAACTAAATTGTTTAATACCTCTTTTAAATTTGATCTTTTTTTTCTTCGTAATTCAAGAATGAAAGGTGGACTGGTTCAATTATAGGGCCTTTCTTGAATACTTATATAACTTGGTAAGGGTATGAATAATTAAGTTGTTAACTGTACATTTTTTGTGATGTTGTTGATATTTAAAAGTTGCTGGGATATTTTGACTTCAGCAAAAGGACAGGGTATTATTTCGGTTTACTTTTAAAACTATGTACTGCAGTTTGGTACTGGTAAATATTTGGTAAATACTGGTGTGAGTTTAGTAAATTTACAGATATTTTATTTTCATCACTCTTTTTTTCTCTTTTCCTCTTCTATCTTCTCCTTTTTACTATTATTTTCTTCATCTATTTTTGTGCATCATTTTAAAGCCCTTTCAAGATGTTTCAAGATGTTGTACACAATTTCTGGACAAGTTACTTTCTCTTTCCTTCATCCTCATTCTTCACCTTCCTCATCTCTCCTTCTTCTTCTGATTATGTCTGCCTCCTTCAATTTACTGAAGATTCTTGCAAACTATGTGCGTGTGTGTTTGTGTGTGTTAACCCCAATTTACAACTGTACGTTCATTCGAGTGCTATGTACATTATAATACAGTTTATTTACAAATATTTACAAGCTCATGTATACGCTCATGTATAGACAAGCAACTTGTCTTTCTATGCCTCATATTTGCTTGATTCCTCAACACCATTATTACAATTACCATGGCTAGGCTTGCTTTCTGTTTATAGCTACATCTGGGGGTTTCTTTTAAACAGATCAATATTTTCTGTTTCAAGACAAAAGGGTGTGAACTGACCTTCCTCATCTCACCTTGTCTTTCTATGCCTCATTTTTGCTTTATTCCTCAACACCATTATCACAATTATCATGGCTAGGCTGGCTTTCTGTTTATAGCTACAGCTTCTTTTAAACTTTTTATAGCTTCTTTTAAACGGATCAATATTTTCAAGACAAAAGGGTGTGAACTGTGTGTAAAGTGATATGATTTAGATGTACATGTATGACATGTCATGATAATGATATGACATACATGTAGAATTGATATAGGCATAAACATGACTACAACTCTATTAATGAACATCCTTTTTTAATGCATATAATACTTCTGACATAACCTAATTACATAAAATATTTTGATTAATATAGTTTTATATAATATATTTTATGATAGAATCATATACATTACTTTTGTATATTGAAGTTTTTATATTATAATGGCATCAGAATTAGTTGATTACATTGTATAACAGGTAATATCAGCCAGGGGCTGTATTTCATTTTGGGGGGAATTTAAACCAACTCAATTCAATAAAACTTCAAAATATTTTGAACATTATCAAACATTACTTTCATGAATGCAAGCATGTATGGTGAAATGTTGATGTTGCTATATGCCTTTTAATACTGCTGTATGATATAAACGCTCTTTTCACAATGTCGCCATGCACATTTAATACGACTGTATGATATAAATACATGTTTTAATTTCTTATTTGTTTAAATAAGTTGTAAGTTTCAAAATGCATCATGGTGAAATATGTCAAATCTCTTGTATTTGATATAAACATGATGAAAATGTATGTTGTTCTAGTATAATATAATCTTTTGCATCACTATAGTGCATGTAAATACATGTTTATCGATACAAAATCATTACTACTTGCCATGTAACATTATTAACTCTGGGTCTCTTGAGTCTATGAGACGTACTAAAACTTTCACCAAGATATTTCTGTGAGCTGTAAAGCATTTCCAAGGTAATGTGCTTGGTTACTTTCTTGAAAACTATCAAAAAGATTTATGACCTAATAAAACTTTGGATTTAATGTACTCTTCTGGCACTCTTCTTCATCATTTTTTGCATCATCTTATGCAAACACATAGATTGAATTTCGGATACAAGCATAGTTATCATGATGTACTTCTTACTGTTGTGATTTTTGACCCCATGGTCTTTAGCATACTTCACCAATACATACATGAGAGAAAGTGAGAGAGAGATAGAAATAGAAAGACAGAGAAAGACAGAGAAAGAAAGGAACAGAAACAGAAACAGAAAAGAGAGAGAGAGAGAGAGAGAGAGGGGGGGGGGGGTACGGGGGCTGCTGCTGATAGGACATAGTCATTATTGTTTGTACTAATTAATCCCTGTTTTTTTAATTCTCTTTTTAATACCATAACGGGGGAAGATGAGATTGATGATAGAGAGAGGGAGAGAGGAGGGTAGGGTGGGGATTAATGGTAAAAGAAAGATGAGAATTTTTTTTAAATATTTGTTTTCTGGTTAAAGCCATGATTTTTTAGGAATGGTTTAAGCTTTTAAAAAAAATACTGTCCAGAAATATAGCTGCAAAGAAGGCTGGAAGGTTGGCCATTACTGACACACTTACCTGTGAGAGGTCATCCGTGAGCAATCTTTGAATCGGGAACAGCAAACAGGCAATCACAGCTGAGAAATCATGCTCGAGGGAGTCGCCTTGATTTACCTCATTCGTCTGAACATGAAATACACAAATCAGTGACAGTCAAGTTATTTTTAAAATACAGTAAAATATAAATATAAGAGCACTCTAATGAGAAACTGCGATCTTTCTTTCTATACAGTTTATTAATACATAAATATTTCAATGAAAAAAAACATATTAGGCATATCGTACCAAAAAAAAATATTTGTAGACATGCAGAAATTAGACTTATATCAGTAGACCTGTGGCATAGTGTTCATTATAGCTGTGCATATTCAATAAGATTGAACACTGCAATTTTTGCACTTCTTCCCTGACTTCCCGAAAGTTTCAACAAGTTTAGCTTAGTGTTTCTACATCGAAAGCTCTGTACCTTCTTCATTCTAAAGTTGGTTTGAAGCCCTACTGCACTACTTGTAGCTACTTGCGCCCTCTGTACAGCCAACAATGCCTAAGCGGTACCCGTTGATCCCCCATGATGCCCTTTTTCTTATTTTAATTGAAAGCTGATTTGATGAGATAACCACCTGCCAGTGACCTTGCAGGGAAGTCTAATCCCTCCATGCTAAACCAGTTCAGAGGGGCTTTAAAGAATCTCAAAATTAAACATCAATACGATTTTCACAATGACAAACTGTTACCTGAGCAATGTGTTGCAGTAGAGGGCCTGCCAGCGCACTCCACATCCTCCAGAGGGCATCCTTGTCGGTGACGGAGTCCGAGACCTTGTCGACGATGGCCATGACGGACTGGCTGAATCCCAGGAAGGTACCGGGAGAAGCCATACCGCACTCGACCAGTCTCATGAGAATACTGAAGAACCTGCAATGGTACGACAAGAATGAAATACATTGATTGATGGATTCAAATTCATTCCATTTCATATATCAATTGTTTGCACATTAAAGAACATAGTTGACAAAGTAAGTTAAAGTGTATGAAATGAAACAGGAACCTACTGGAAAGCATAGCTTGTTTTTGTAACTTCCTAAGAATAAGTATAATATGAACATTTTTTTCATAAATCATTTTAAAGTGTCTTAATAATCAGTGAAATAAATATAATATAATAACATATTTTCATAAACCCTTTTAAAGTGCCTAAATAATCGAAATTTACAAAAAGAACAAAATTACAAAATGGGACACAAAGGACAGAAACTGACATTATAAAATACTTCATGGAACGTTAACTTGTCACAAAAAGGAATATTTAAGCAAGAACTACAACTAGCTGAATTCACTAAAACAAACATTGGTTCATTAATACCACCATTAAATGCACATGAATGAGCAGTCTTTATATACAAGTGGACTATATAAGCCCTAAGAATCAAGAAACAAATTAGTTATAATAGGCTACATATGCCAGGCACAATAAGGCACGCACAGAGAGGCACTGTCTACAAATAGACATTTGTTTGATTACTTAATCCATGTCCTGAATTTAATACGACCCAAGGTTCTTACCTTTCTTCTGGTTTAGAGACTACTGTTGTTTGATTGAAGAGAAGACTGGTGAGGAATAGAGCTGGTGTACCCTGTAATGAAAGAAACAAATTAAGAGCTTTAAAGCACAGAGTAGACTATAAGATTAGACTATAAATTTCAATATTAGGGCTGCACATTAGAAAGTATTTCTGTAGTTTAACAAATAATGCAATTACATGATAAATCGCATTAAAAACAGCGTTGAACAAAGTATGTTCAGTATTGATATGATTAATGAAACAAAACTTTCATCACAAAAGTCCTGAAAGAATGCTAATGGAATGGTGAAGTTTTGACAAAAAGAAAGTGACAAAATATCATGGTTGGACCACTTCACCACAGCAAGAGATAATGTATAAGTCTAGCAAACAAGCAACTTTCTTTTTTTGTGTGCAAATGAGCAACTTACATGCATGACACCAGCACTTCCTGTATGATAGCTTGAAGATGATAGAACTTTCTTTGGCAGCTGACTTACAGAATCAAGAAGTTTCTAGGGAAAAAATATATATATATAGACAAAAGATGTGAATGAATAGACTGATGACATGACACTGGAGTTTCAAATTCCTTCAAACTTTGCAAAATTACTTCTTAATTATTATTCCATGCATTCTATTATAACTGAACTCTATCATATCTCATGACAGCAAAAAACATGTTTCGCAAAGCAATACAATATACAGTTAAAAACTAAATTATTCATACTCTCACCAAGTTAAGTATGTGAATAATTGATTTGTCGTGATATATGTTTCCTGAAAATGGTACATATTAAAGCTTACATATAAAAAGTAGTCAACAAAGGCCCTTATGCAACCAGTTCATACCAAGATATCTCTTGAGGAACTTAAGCGTATAAATTCTACTTGAACATGAATGCATTTTGCACCAATAATGCTTACAATCCCAATAATTTCTAGGGCACTCACCAGAACTGTAGAGGGAGGTAGTTGATTAGAGTTGATGAGAGTTGTCAGGTGCTCCACGAAGAGAGTGAAGACTCCGACGCTGTCCCGCTTCGACGACCCCTCGACGACCCCTTTGACCTGCTCCACAAACTCATTGAATATCCTCAAGGGAAGGTCACCTGATTAAATTGGAACCATTATCACAAATTAGTCAATTTTGGAAACTTCATCAGACTATTGTTTGGGCAACATAGGAAAGTAGGAAGCTACTTCAAGGATCTAGGTTTAAGCTTTCGTTTAAAATTGAGAAGTTAGTCCGAAGTCTAGGTTTTCCTTGTGATCTTAGCCCCATGGTCAGCTTTCACCCATTGCCTATGTGAACAAGGTGATCGCTGTAATAAGCCCAATGGAGATAAATGAATTCAGTAGTCACAGAGTTAACTGAACTAGTAGAATACGGACCAAAGAGATTTAGATGAGCCATAGAGAACCATTGGAATAATTGTTGAAATCTTCAAGAAATGCTTCCCATTCCTTCTTACAAAATTTATGGTATTAGAAAACCAACGTACAAATTGCTAACCAATAGACTATTATTATTATTATTATTATTAATTATACCACGCTTTTCTAATAAAGGCCCAAAGCGCTTAGTAAATGAAAATGAAAGTAACATAAATACATGTAATAAGAAAAACAACTACAAACTGCAAAAAAATGTCTTTTTAAGACCTTTCTGAAGGTAATAACTGATGAAGCCTAATTCTAAGTGGTAGATCTTTCCAGTATTTTGAGCCAGATACAGTAATGTAATCAAATTTAGTGCACAAATCTTTGTGAAGTGCCTCATTACAAATTATTTCATTCATCCCTTATGAATAATTGTATCTCAAAAGTCAGAATGTGAATTGGATACATTAATTGTTGCTACATGTAGGTAGGACAAAACATTATGGCTTGTCCTACCTAACAACAAGTAATGTAATTTCATTACATTAAGAAAATGGCCTCCTCCATTAACAAAGGTTTAAAGATAAAGTTGAGATCTGGTCATGCGATTGCATTGTGAAAGAAAAGGTGTGGAATGGATCAGAAAAAGATCATGTAGCATGTAAGAATTGGTGTGTACTGCAAAGTTCTAGAGTCATCAAAATCTTAATAAATTTGGCCCAAGCACTGTACACAGAAAGATGTACATGGGACTACACAAATGGTGTCGGGGCTACTTACCTTGATTTCGTTATCTTTCTATGCTCATTACTCAGCAAGTATACATTTTCTACCAAAAAATTGGTTGCCGAATGACATTTATTTGTAATCTTGAACATTCAGTGTAAATTTTGTTTGATTCTGTGAGATTTTTTAATTTTTTTTACCAGAACTCAACTTTATCTTTAATTTCACTCACCTATTGTTTCGTCTTGAAGGAACAAGACATCCATCACAAACGGGACAAGACATGGGGCAACCTTGCTGAAAACACTAGGGCTACTCAAGATTCTCTGGGGCAATACATCTATTGACTCTGTGAATGACAAAAAAGAAAGTATACTTGTCACTGTAGGAAATTGTATGATGATTATTTTGCTCTCAACTCAGTATCTAATGAAGGAGCTGGAAGTACTATTTGATGAGACCATCTTTGTTTTTATCATCACCACAATCATACTCATTATCCTAATCACAATCACTATCATCACCACATATAAATTATAATTGTTGAGAAAAATACACTTACAAGTAAGTTTTACTTGGTTTCCCAACACGTATGGAATACGAAAAAAGTTTCATATTTTGTATTTTTATTGGGAAATACATTTCTTATGAGAACAATCTCCGGCCATTTGGGTTTCTGAGCAAAAAAATATTTTCTATTATTTTTCCACAAAAAATACAAGTTCATGACTGAAATTCATGGGTGGGATATGCCGTTCATATCACAGAATGCTCTGACTCCGAATTTTCCAGGTTTTTTCCTTAAACAAAATCTCATGTGACCTGCATGGGCATACATTGTGTGCAGGTAAGTCTGAATCCGATGACCAGGGTAATAATATATCTGTAAAGCGCATAGACACATACATCGTTGATGTATTAAGCACTATATAAAAGCCGAATATCATTATTTTTATTATTAGACTCACCTGAACCGTCTTTGGGAGGTGATTGGATGCCCAAGATGGCCGCCAACATGCGAACCCCTCTCAGCTGAACAGATGCAAAGGTCTGCTGGGCACCTGAGCCATTCAGAGAGAGATTGAGACGAGGTGTGATGGGGCTTGCTGCTGGAAGCATGGCTAATGAGAAAGAAAAATGGAAAATTATCATTTTTAAAGCGAGACTGCACTACTTGTAGCTACTTGCGCCCTCTATATAGCAAACATTGCCTAAGCAGTACCCGTTGATCCCCCATGGTCCTCTTTTTCTTATGTTGAGTGAGAGCTGTTTTGATGAGATAACCACCTGTCAGTGACCATGCAGGGAGGTCTAATCCCTCCTGACCAAACTAGTGCAGACATGCTTTAAAGGAGTTCTAAAGAAATCCAAATGTTTACAAAGTAAGTTAAGTATCTGTGTATCACTTTATCATTGCGAGAACTGCATGGCTTAAAAAAAAAGAAAATCAACATTGATTCCATGACAACAATTAATAGTGTAGTGTTGGTTATTTTACCTGACTGCTAAGAAAGCATAAATGCTAGTAAGCAACAAGTATCCTCCTCCTCATCAATAATCAAACTAGGAGCATCATCGATACCCTCAATTTAATCTTGTACTCTTATTTAGTATTCTCTGTATTTTAGAACCCCTTATCTTGAAAACCACCAACATCATTACCATGGCAACAAAGATTATCATCCTCGTCTTGTTATCATACCTGTTCTAGCCTGAGGGGTGCTGAATCCCTGCAGGAATGGGGGCGCGGTTGCCCCTCCTTTGCTGGGGGTCACTACCCCTGCAGCACCAGTCCTTAATGGTCCCAACGTGCATTGCAGGAGTGGTGTGCATACCTGAAAAGGTAAAAGATAATCATTTGTCAATAACACCATTACAAATTAATCTTTGTTGGGGGGTCACTACTCTGGCGGCACCAGTTCTTATCGGTCCCAGTGTGCATTGCAGAAGTGGTGCGCATACCTGGAAACGTAAATGTCAATAAAACCATCACAAATTTAACTCACAAAGTTGGTGTCCACAATAAATTCATTATAAACCTCATTCTGTATCTGCTTATTAATGCAATGATATATTTTGGCATCTTTTAACATATTTTTATTAATGGAAAGCTCATTAACATCTTTATAGGGAGTTGTTTAAGTTTATGAAATAAAATATTAGTCTCTGAAGAAACACAGCAGTATTTTGCACAAATGCTATCATCACTGTACTTCATCAATCAATCTGAATCAAATATTTGACAATTCAATTGATAAAATATTGAAGACACTACTAAATAGAGTGTGATTAAACAGGAATTAAAATGATTAATTACACACACAATATCAAAAGGAAGGCATGCCCACCATCATCCTCCTCTTTAAAGATAAAGTTGAGTTCTGGTCATGCAATTGTATTGTGAAAGAAACGGTGTGGAAGCGATTGGAATGGTTGATCATCTAGCATATAAGTATTGGTGTGTACTGCAATGTTCTGGAATCATCAAAATGATCAGAAATTTGGCCCATTCTTGGTAAAGTTACAAGCACTGTACACAGAAAGATGTATATGGGGCTACACAAACTTGTGGCATAAAAATCCATCCCGATTTTCATGTTGTTACATGTCATATTTAGAATATGAAAGCATTTGAAGAGCCATGCTTTTCAGGGAACATTTTTTATCTGATGTTCTTCCACAGTTGCATAATAACAATGATAACGCTCACAAATTATTCTTCACCTCTTCCCAGAACTCAACCTTCTCTTTAAGCTTGTCTAAATCGGACCGAAGTTGCACAATAACCAACTATTTTCAGACTCTGGATGATTTTCCAAACCTCGAAATTGCGTCTTCACCAGACCGATACGGTCATCACAAACTAGATGAAGACGGGCGCAAAATAGCCTGCTACATTGTATTTCCCAAATAGTTGGGTATTTGGAAACAAAACCAACATTTCTCAGGATATTTTCTCAACCATATAGCCAGCTAATTGCAACAGCGGGCTGATAAAAACGCAAACTTGCTGGTTATTTTGCAACTTCGGTCTGATGAAGACAAGCCTTTTGAGAAAATATGAGCTTATCTTACCACTTGAAATGTAGAAGGCAACCTCGTTCCCAGAAATGAGACAAGACGCCACCATGTATCCAGCTTGACGTGCACAACACTCTCAAATCGGATACTGGTTGCTAGGAAAGGCTGCATCAGCAGTTTGAGCCTTTTAGCATTACTCAGGACATCTGGATGAAGAGAAATTTGAACAATGCAAATAATTTATTTATTTATTTATTTCTGATATTTATACAGGGTGGCACATATCACCAATTTGGTGGTATTCCATGAGGCCCTGTTTGGTAAGAATAAAACAAATAACAGTATAACAAAATAAATACAAAATAAATAAATACACACAAATATAAACAGTTATAATACAAATTAATTGGAATCATCATTGAAGAATTAATAAACAATATCTAACAACTGAAGATGAATATGGAAAAAAGGTGAGTTTGTATGAAAATGTTAATATTGTGTTTTTTATAGAGTGCTTTTCATAAATGATATAATAAACTTCAGTTTCAATTTTCACTCATTTTTAGTTGTTAACTTTGCTACCTAACATTTTTGTCCTTGATATCATAATAAAAATCATAAAACGTTCTATTTCGGGGAACTGTGTCATCTTTCTCTGAACTGCATATAGACATATGCGACCTGCAAAGCATAGACGTTGAATGTCAATCTGTCCCATTTTAGATTTGTTATGACAATTAACATATCTCTCAATATAATGAAATATACCATTATTTTCATAGTAACACTTTTTTTCAAATACATAAGAATGATCGTCTAACTTCATTCAAATATACACACATACATACCCAGGTCAAGACTGAAGTTATCGATGAGTGCCTGCCAGCTCTTGTAAGCTGCTTTCTTCACCTCGGGTTGTGCGTTTTTGAAGCCTAGCTCAATCACTGTGAGGAGGCTGTTGATCAGGCTACCACCCTTGTGCAGCGACTGTCAAAAAACAAACGTTTCAATTAAATTAAATTCAAATTGTTTTTTATTACAGCACAAACATGTTTCATACAAATACAATTTTACATGAAAGATAGCCATGGCTGGAATATTCATGTTTACATGTTGGGCACGAAGTGACAATAGATAACACTTTTTAAAGATATATAAATGTAAAAAAAACTAGCAATAAAAAAATGACTTAGATTATGTAACTAAAAACCATTAACACAACATAACAATCATCAACAAGGTGTGTATGCATGAAATATCACATTGGAGGGGAGCAGATGGGAGCAGGGGGTGGATAAGGGAGGAGGTGTTTAAAAGCTCAGTGGTTAGAAGAACAGTCGTGGAGAAGTAATGAATAATGAGGCAATACATACTTTTTATATCTGATGGAAATAGCCCCGAAACAAATTTACAATTACGCCACATTCAAAAACAGTGTATAGACCTTGACTATGGCACTAAACCAACAAATTAACCATGAGAAGCCAAGAACAGGCAAAAACAGGATTTCTTATGTTCCTTTTACTTTAAATAAGGGTCGATCACACCACAAGTGAACAATACATATACATGTACTATTATTTCTGTTTTTTGTTACATTAAAAAAAAACATTGTTTATATTTATCCTTTGGGCAAATCAATATATAGGTTTAAGAAATTCAGGTCTTTAGTAACTACAGTAAAAAAACAAAATAACTTTTTTTTTTTAATAACAATAATTTTGTAATTCTTTATTTCTTTACTCACCTTTCCTAGAATGGTGACATAGTAAGTCCATACTTTCAACATCAACAGCTCATTCCTGGCCCGGAACAACTTAATCATCTCCGCCAGCAAGGGGCTCTTCAAATCAGCAATCAAAGGTCCGGCTAGCTCCGCCCTCGCCTGCACCATGGCTACCAGGCCCAGGTGGGTGGCGTGGACGGCCCGGTCTCGGATCCTAGGGGCCGTGTGGACCAGGTTGGGCAGGAGGAGCTTGCCCCAGCGGGCCGCGTGGAGGGACATGGCCTCAGGGAGCTGCTCCTGTAATCTGGGAGAATGAAGTGGGGTAAACATGAAAAGAGTTATCAACCATGTTCACCTGACGAGGTGTCGCAGCGGCACATGAAACGTCGTGATCTTTTAGATCCCTTGTTGACCATACATTGCGAGACAAACAAATATCACTAGCAATATTATTTTCGAAACCATGTTGATGTTTGAAAATCTGAAGTTAATCCTGACTTGAAATTCTAACGTACACCATTTGTACAAAGCTAAATGGTTAAAATTAACCAAAGGAATTCCAAACTTTTTTTAAATACTCGTGTAATCCGTTTTTTTTTTAATACTCCTTTTAATGCTCCTGTAATCTGGTAGAATGAAATGGGGTAAATATGGAAAGAGTAATCAACCATGTTCATTTTTGAAAATCAAAACTAATTCCCCAACTTGAAGACTACATTTTTGACATGGTAAGACACATAATTCATCCTACAATTAAATAAACTGGCTCATAAACTTGATCCTATCGAACACTACTTGTACAAAGCTAAACGGTTAAAATGAATCTTTTCATGCAAGCTCAAACACTTATTGACGTGGTAACGTTTACTTAAAACCCAGAATCTTTTATGAATCGCTAAGTTTTGTTTTGTTTCAATCATCTTGCAGCACATGAACATAAAATCAGCTTCATGCTGCATTTTGATAAATTGCTTTGTTTTACCTGATAATGACGTTGATAGATTCATGCTGTACAGTCATTGACTTGGCACTTCCTTCCCCTTGGACAGCCTTCTCAACGCTACACAGTATGGTATGGATCTGAAGAAGTGAGGGAAAAAATCCAAATAAGACGATTATTTAACGGTGTGTACAGTGTTCAGTCGTGTTCATTTCTAGAATTCAGAAGCTTAAATTATACCTGTTATCTCCTTATCAATAGGTTATCATTATTTTATCACTTGTGTTTAATTCAATTTTCAAATTCAATACCTACAATGTTTTACTTTTTTTTTGTTCCATCAAAATATTAATCTTATAACTTTATAATTCTTGAGACCATCAATCTGTCAAGTCTCAATAGGCTTTTAATGATTGCCATTTTATTCTTCTCATTCTAAATAAATTAATTTAATGTATTTGTATTTCAACTTGTAATGCTTTGTACATAATCTCATGTTTTGTATGTTTTTTAAATTGAAGAACGAATACAAATTTAATTTGAAGAAGAAAAAATCCTCTCAAATAAAAGGCAAAAGTGAAGAGGAAAATCTGATGTAAACACATCAACAATAACTCCACTACAGTATCAAATAGTTACGTATATCATCATCAAATTCAAGTAGAAGTGCCGGTAGTAGAATTTTATTGGACAACTTGCTTGGCACAGGGCTAATCAATCCATCTGCCGAGTCGTAAGGCAAGGTATGATGTTAACACATGAATGTACTTATCTCCTAAAGAACTTCTCATCTCTTTGATAAACATGGATTTGAAGAATCTTTGACCGATCCCATATCTTTCTCTAATAAATTTCTCAACAATATTCTAACGTCTACTCGTACAAACATGCAACATTAACACAGAAAAAAAAAAATTGAAAAATATTACCTCTTCTTTAATGATTTCTGGTTTTATGTTTTGCTTTGCGAGACACCATAGTGCTCTAGTGCAGAGACTCTTGTCGTCCGTCTTCAGCAAACAATTGCACAATGCCTTTACTACTAGACTGCAGTGCTCATCGGTAAATGCCCTGGAAGGATCAAAGAAAGTAAACAAAAAATCATGAAGTGTAGGTTATTTATTGAAAGAAAGATTTTACCAATTTTCAAGATGTACGGTATTTCCAATTAAAATCATCATCATTTGATAAAGTCAGCATTTTCCATCTCACAAGCATTACAGACTTTCGCACCACGATACTCACTCCTTCCACTTCTTCTCGTCTCGAGCATCCTCCTCATTTAGACCAACCTTACTGCTTTCTCTCTTCACCATATCTTCCCATGAGATCATGGTCTTCTTTTCCAATCATGAAATAGCTCTGAAACCCATCCCAACTTTCGAGATGGTAAGTTTGGACTATCTATCAATCAGGGCAGCGTTTCACAAAACCGTAATAAGTACAAGTGCACCGACAGTCCGACATTCCATTGAAGCATGGCTATTGTTAATAAAAACACGTTCGATGTGATATCGGTGAACTTCTACTTATGACCGTTTTGTGAAACGATGCAGAGAGTACAGAACTCAAATATATCTCCATGATCCAGATGCATAGCTTTTGACAGATCTTTTTTTCTTTTTTGCCAAATGAAATAATAACACCACAAACTAAGTCCTTAACTTCAACCATGTACCCTAGCCTTCACCTAAAGCCAAATCGCAACCCCCTCCCTGACTTACATGTAGTATCTCTGATAACATGAAGCCCAAAGCAAATCTTGCTGTCCAAGCAAATACTACTAATAATATTCCGTTCTCGTATAGCGCATAACACATTATGATACATCTACCATATGCGCTTCCAAAGAGCTTTGAAAATTATTACCATACTGTAGCTCTAGCTCCGTGGCCGTTATCAGTGCAGAGTGCACATTCAAGGAATAATCCAAGCAGACCCATTTACCTCACCTGGGTGGAGTGTGGCAAATGTAGATTAACGTCTTGCCAAAGGACGTTAGTTTTGTGGCAGGGATTCGAACCCCTTACCTTGTGGTTCACAGTCCAGAGACTTATCCACTGGACCACAACACCCTCTACAATATTAAATCCTTCAGGAAATGTGGCAGTAAGAGCGCACAAAGGGGAAAAATGACCTTTGACACTATAAAGGATGGAACAATGAGGGCAGCATCACCAAAAAGTAAAAATGTGTAGATTGTACTAAGATACATCTCTATACAAAATTTCAAAGAAATACATCAAGAAATGGGGACTGCAGAGTGCACTCATGCCATCCTGCAAAATATGACCTCTTGACCCTATAAAACACGGGACACTGGTGGCAGCATCACCAACAACTTTTTATTCTTACCTCAAGATCCCTGCTTGATTGAGACAGAAGCCCATGGCAGGCAGAGCAGCTTGAACCAAGGTCGCGTCCTCGGACATGACGTCGGTACTGAACTGACGAACCAAGACGCTGACATCCAGGTTCTCACTGTCCTTGACCTTGGCAGCATCATTCTCCTTGAACCAGCTGTAACAAGAGAGGGCGGTATTGAGCTCTGATATCTTAGCTGTTCTGAATAGACCATTTTTGTAATGTAATGAAATTCAATGCATAAATCATTGTTTATTTCCTTGTTACAAATCATTTCATTCACCCGTTATGAACAATTATATTTCAATAGTGAAAATGCGAATTACATGTTGATAAGTAGGACAAAATATATGGCTTGACCTACCTAACAACACGTACATTTCTGTTTCTTTTTTATTCATCCTAAATATAAAAATTTAAAAGATGGTAACCAAAGATCGCATTAGAAGTCTCATACATCAGGTAATTTGTGATTACCCAAAACTAATACCAAAAATATAGGTTTCTGACTTACCAACCAAAGAAAAGGATCCCTAACATCCCTTTGATATTTTAGAGCCCTGAGCTAATAACAATTTTTTGACTGAATTCTACCCAAAAAAAGATATTATGTTCAAGGCAACTTAAAATTTTATAACAATACACCCTTTCACGGTTAAGGCCGCCATTTAAATTTGCCAGTAAACATTGCGCCATCAATGTTTTCAGATGCGCATGTATTGTTGCGTCACTGCCTGTGTTGTACGCTCACATATCATATTGACATGGGCGCCATTTTGAATTAAGAGTAAAAAACTTGTTAACTTGTAATTTAATGTCAGCGCATGCACACTCTTGTAACCATGAAGGGGTGTATTTCATTTTTTCTGCTATACCAGGTTAAAGCCTTAACCAGCGTCTTACTTGGATATCGCATCATAAGCACCGGCCCTGTCCTCGCTTGCCCCACCATCTTGCTTGCCCTGGAGCTTGCCCATGACAGTCTGAAACGACAAAACCTCTCCGCCTACATCCATGGCAGCCGTCACCATCATGTTGATTATCTCCACATCAGATTAACGCAGATGAAGCTGAGATGTGACAGAGGTTGAGAACTAAAGGGTCTGTAACATGTTGCAATGTGTGAACGGCTTTGAAGATCTGAATGAGAAAAGCATAAACAAGGAGGGTGGAAAATTAAAACAGATCAACTCCTCAGTTTTAAGACAATTTTGTTAAACTCGACATAGGGTCTACATAGTACATATAGGGTAGCGCGCCCAGTATTCGGTCCATTTCCAGTATTCGGTCAGACAGCCGTTTCAACAGCTGTAACAATTTTTAAAATAATGAGCCGCGAAACTTGCACAAACTAGGCAGCTGATCAACTTTTCTTAACTCTCAAAATTAAATCAGATTAAGGGCCCCGGAAAGATCTACAACTTAGCTCGAAATTGGTCAGTGTCACACAACTTTCTGCACTTCCGCGTTCTGTTAGCACATGCGCTAGCATGCATAGCCATATGTAGAAGTCTATTGCGAAACAACTACGTGTGCTGTCGAATTTAGTATGTGTGTGAAGAGAATCACTTCCGTGTTCACTCCATCGCAGCGAATTTGCAAATGATGCACTTTCTGATGTGCAAGAGGTATTTATACGATACCCTTGCCACGCGGTATCGCTCGTCCAGTATTCGGTCAACGCATTGACAATCAGTGCTTTATCGCGCAGCTGATCAACTTTTCTTAACTCTCAAAATTAAATCAGATTAAGGGCCCCGGAAAGATCTACAACTTAGCTCGAAATTGGTCAGTGTCACACAACTTTCTGCACTTCCGCGTTCTGTTAGCACATGCGCTAGCATGCATAGCCATATGTAGAAGTCTATTGCGAAACAACTACGTGTGCTGTCGAATTTAGTATGTGTGTGAAGAGAATCACTTCCGTGTTCACTCCATCGCAGCGAATTTGCAAATGACGCACTTTCTGATGTTCAAGAGGTATTTATACGATACCCTTGCCACGCGGTATCGCTCGTCCAGTATTCGGTCAACGCATTGACAATCAGTGCTTTATCGCGCAATTGTGTGAAAATAGTGCGCAAATACGCTACGCTCCTTGGCAATGGAGATACCACGCACAAATCGCATGACCGAATTCTAATCGGCCAACCGAATTCTGGGCAGAAAAATGCTCCGTCTTCTTTCGGAAATATTTTTCTTATCATCATTCTTTATTTTAAGTGACTATAAAATCCTGTTAGAGGAATAATTTTCTTTTCTTTTGATGGGTAGATTGCAAAATAAAAGAGGTAAGAATTCAAAATATTAGTGATTTCCCCTTAAGTGACCGAATTCTGGGCACTCTACCCTAAGGTTGAGGCATTCACAGAATTATCCCTACAGAGAGTCTAGATCTATGCGTGGCTGGATTAAGAACACCAGCAGTTACCATATCGTCCTCTCACAGCGAGCTGCAGATCGAGCCTCGAGGGAAAGTCTGGACAAGAAGAATTGGCAAAAAGTAAAGGAAAAATACTTGACTCGAAGTCGTACACAATGGGAATTGGAGGATCCACAACTTAATTTAGATTGTAAAGTCATCGCAATCATGCATCCACAAGGGGAAAAATTAGTATTAATATTATAATCGCACTTCCCACAATTGCATGGCATGCTCAAATAGATCCAGATAAAATAGGGTGATTCCATGCACCTGTATTCACCTGTCTGTTCGGGCTCCTTAGTAAGATTATGTTTGTCTAATTCTATGTTCTATTTTAATTTACTAATCATGTCAAACTGTCAATCATACCAAGTTCGAATTTAGACAAATCAAGTACTAACAGTTAGATCTACTACTGAGTCAGAGTACTACTACTAGTCTAGCGGATCAGTGATGGAATCAGTCTTGACAATGACATGTCATGTGTTAAGGGGGTCTAGAAATCTACTGACTAACAAACTGAACCAACATCAACAAATAATTTCTAACGAACAAGGCAGAGAAATTATTGACATGATTGAGCATGCTAACGAATTTCGAGCTGACTGGCACAAAGTGGCAGACGCCATTTCTAAATAAAATTAAAAAAACAAGCAAGATTACAGTCGCAGGTGATCATCAAATCAATGAGTAAAAACATATCACACAAACAGTGACAAACAAAATAACTGTAGAAATTCTCACCTGCCTTCAATCTTTTGTCTGAGCTGAATATCAGAATCTTGCTTGCCAGCTTGCCGTGTATCAACTGCACCTCCACTGTAATTAATTTATGCAGCAACGCAGGCTGTCTTACCGGGCATATCACATGCAAACATGCAAACATGCAAACATGCAAACTATGAACGTGGTGGTAGTAGAATTCTTTCGGATCTGTGCTGTGCGATCGTCGTGCATTGAACACGTACGAGATTCGCGATTCGCGCGGAATTGCTCAGCTGTGTATTGAGGCGCGCCAAAACATGTCAACAATCACCACGTGAATGATGGGACGGTTATACCGGAAATTCGTGTCGACTTTTTGCCCCCCTTGCACGTTGCACCACTGAACCCCGAGGGGGGGTCTTAAACATGGGGTATGCTTTTGAGCTGCAAAATCCCTAAAAGTGCCCTCACTTATCAGATCTTGGCCTTAAAGGTAATACTAATACAAAGTTTTGGAAATTTTGAAAATTGGAGTGGATAATTATTCTTTACAATTTTAATATATTTGGATGCCCCTGTTTTTCTGTAGCCTATTATAAGCACTAGAAATTTTAACCCCTAAAACACTTCTGCTTTCGAGAAAAATTGAATATAAACATTTACCGGTGCTCCCGGTAAATTTTGATAAATTTCAAATAGCGCCTACGGCCGTATAATAATTATGGTATAGCTGCGTCCATGAAAATCTCAGAATATGTTGTTGTGATAATTAATTTCCAAACAGGAATAGCTAATTAGTCGATTTTAGTCAAGAAACATTGTTTTATAGCTTTATTAATATCTTGACCTTGAGAGGGAGCTATACAACAAAAAAGTGTATTATTATGTTTCAATGTTTCAATTTTATATGGAATGGACATGATAAGATAAAAAGGAATATTTTATATTTGAATTATGATAAAGGGGGTTTGAAAATGTTGAATTTCAAGTACATGATCTATGCACAGCGTGTAGTGTGGATTTTTTTGCAATTATAATCCCAAAACAATCAATATTAAGGCACCCAATCTATACTTGGATTTTTTGAACATCTGGAATTATCTAAAGGAGAAGGAATATATTGTAAAAGAAACACATAATGAAAATCAAATTATCTTTAACAATACTTTTATTGAAGGTAGGATAATTCCTTTTAATGCAAAATTATTTCATGTGAACATTTTTCAAGTTAAACTTTGACGGACGCAGAAGGTGATATGAGATCAGGGGACTATTTCATAAGGAAAGGTCTTAATGTAGACGATCTGTTTTTGCTTAATGATCTATACACCAAATTGCCAGCTGCCTGGAAGATTAAGAGAATTTGCAGAGGGAGAGATGATACTCTAAATGACACTGTTGATCTTTCCAACATTAACTTTATCGTTAACAAAACAGTATATTCTTTTGAGTCTGTCTCTTCCAAAATGCTCTATAACATTTTTATTGCTATAATACAAGATGCATTTGCTTCTAAACATCCAGAGGTAATAGCTTTAAATCTAGATAAGTCGGAAACTACAACATGTTTCTCAATCCCCAGATTTTCCACTCTAGATGGGAAGTTAAGGGAATTTCAGTATAAACTTTTACATAACATCATATTTTGTAATGATAAATTGTATCTTTTTGGTTTAACACAGTCAAATTTATGTTCCTTTTGTAGAAAAGAAGTAGAAACCTATCGTCATATCTTCTTTGAATGTTCTGAAGGGACCAGAATATGGAATGAGATGGGAAACAGTTTAAAGATGTTTCAGTTTCTTAATATGCAATGGATTGATGTGTTGCTTGGTTTCAGAAAAAATATGAAAGATAATATATTGTTAAATCATGTATTGATTATGGTCAAATATATGATTTACAGTAATCGTAAAAATGGAAAGTTCCCAACTAGTAAAGAAATATGTAAGGCTGTAGAGAACTCAAAAAAAGTTGAACATGAAAAAGCAAAATTAAAGGACAAACTGCCAATACATTATCAAAAATGGGAAAATTTTACCCCTTAAGGCAGGGGAACTGATTGTATATAATTATATTGTAATTCCTGTTTCCTGTTCACTCACTCACTTTCCCATCGATCCGGACATTTATCTGCTATCGTGTTTGCTTGTTTTTTTATATTTCATATTTATATGTTTTTTAAATAACGGTATAGTACAGACCTCCACTGATACAAGACCCTTATATAGTTATCATGAAAAATGCACCGTATATTATGTAAATATAACAAATTTTGTCATCATGGGTTATGAAACAGCACCTTCACCTTATACTTTTTGTTTATAAAAGAAAATCTTTGTTCAGATTTCTTAATTTATATTAAACTAATTAATTTGCATATTATGTTGTAAAAATTGTTCCTTTTTATAATGTTGTATTCAAGTATTAACGTCACCTTTTCCTTTTTTAAAGGATTTGGGGCACATTCTGTACACTTGTTTGAATGTGTACTATATTAGTTTGGATACTTATGGAAAATATTTTTTAAATATGTCTGTGTTTATAATGTATGAGACAATGTACTACATGTATGTTTATACTGTAAGAACAGTTGTGTTCCTATTCATCATCTTGTATAATTATGAAGATCTGAATAAAGGCAAAAAAGCTTTAAAAAAAAAAAATTTACATCATAACTTTAGACTCGATTTCAACCGCGACAACGATCACTGAATATTGTAGGATCGCATGTGCTTCCAATATGTTCCTAATTTGTACCAACATCATGACCCACAGTACCAAAACTTTGTAGGCCTATTACCTTTAAACATGGGTTATTCTTTTCTTCATCAATCACACCCTACACTTTCTGAGAGAGAAAATCAACGCCAGAATGAGTTATTCAACTAATTTTTATTTTTGCTTTGATTTACATTTATGTCTATCAATATCGCCACCTTCATTATAAACAAAAAAAATAATGGGCTGTTGATAAACTTAGATTGCTTCTTTCAATTTAAGATACAAACCACTAGTCAATATTGTGATATGAAATCCTATGTAGGCCTAAATCACACCAATTAAAAAATGGAAATTTATTAAAATCAAAAGACACTCGTCATGTTCAAATGGAGTCTCAACTAAGGAAGTGTCCATATTTTGTTAAGGGTTAATTGGCTTGTCGTTTTATGCAATCTCGTGGCACCTCGTTTGCATTTACAGTGTCTTTTTAATTAATTTTCACCGGGAATTTTCATTGTCGTGTTTTTGCGTATATGATTATGAACCAAAACAATTCCCTCTCCTATTCCAGTGTAGGGCACATGACCATGCCCATCTCAACACTCATTTACTAAAGGGAACTGTTGTGGCATAGCCTGTTTTTGTGGGGGGGGGGGGGGGTGCCGGCATGGGCCATGGCCCATTGCATGGGACTTTCATTTTTTCTTCCTTTGTTTTATTTTGTTAAAGTAGACCTATAAATAAAAGAGAGTGAATTAAATACTGATGAGCACCAGTTTTCACTCAACTATAAAACTGTCTTTGCCACATCTCATAATGTCAACAACATTGTGACCAACGAAATTTTGACAATGCTAAGCGAATGAATTAAAGGACAAATCCACCCCAATATAATTTGCTTTTAATAGATGCAGAAAAGCAAGAGAAACAGAGCTAAAAAATAATTGAGTCGAATCGGATAACTAATAAGGAAGTTATGAATTTTTGAAAAAGTATATGGAACAATGCAAATCACTACACAAATCGCCAATTTGGTTATCAGTTTGTGAAGTCATTGCCTCACTATTTATCAATTGCTTTATAAATATTTTTTTATTCCATTAATTTCCCTTTTTATTCCCCAAAACTTGATTTCACCGATGCCTTTGCCCAGGTTATATATGTACCATAATGCGTGCATGACATTTCACAAAATCTTTTTAATGAACTTTGAAGAATTGATGATTTTTTTCTACATAATGTATTTTCATAGGTATTTATTTTTATATAAATACATGTAGTTAATATCACATTTGTCATAATTTAAATGAAAAAAAATTACTCTATATTTAGTGCATCCACACAAAAACATACATGTATTACTCTCAATATAACTTTGATGCTGGTGTGAGGAAATATTAGGGGGGAAATGGGCAATTTTTATTATCGATATAAAGAAAACAATTAGTGGATAATAGTGAGGCAATGACGTTACAGACTCATGAGTGAGTTGCCAATTTGTCGTGTGATTTTCAAGTCTTTTCATGTCATTAAAAATTCATAACTTCCTTATTAGTTATCCGATTTTGCTCAAACTTTATTGATTGGTTTGTCTGATGTTTCCGCTTCTATTGTAGCCTAATTGAGTTATTTTTGGAGTGAACTTGCCCTTTAAAGTAGGCCTAAATAAAGATTTTGTGACCTACATCTTATATTATATCGTAAAATCTAGAGTTTTTGTTCGAGCAAGTGAAGCGAAGAGGGTTTTAAAGGGAGGGCGGAAGAGAGGAAAACTAGAGAGAGAGAGAGAGAGAGAGAGAGAGAGAGAGAAAAAAAAAACAAGAGAGAGAGAGAGAGAGAGAGTGAGAGATGGCATCCAGGGTCGAGGGACTCGAACGCCTACGATTAATGTTCACAATCATATATGTTGAGAATTCTTTGGGGAAATAGGATTAACATTTCTCGAACATCAATACTTTCACGAAAAAGGGAATTAATGATTAATGTGAAGGTATATCTATTTTAAAACAGCAGATTAAAATCGATCAGTTCCGGCTCATGACGTCAACGGGCTTTTTTAAAAAGAACTTTATTATACAATCAGGAGTTACTGCTGACAGGAATGAATGATTAAAACGACTGAAAGATAGATGATCAAAGTTTTCTATATAAACCCGCTGCTCCAATAAGCGGCTTCTTATTCGTATCCTGTCCGTTACCCCTTTCCCGCTGAATGTTCCTCATCCACCCCTTCTCACGCCCCCCCCCCTCAAAGAGGATTTTTCGCAACTTTTGATATTTTTAGTCTTCATTCCTCCGTTTTTCTCCTCCTCCTATTTCATTTACAATTTTCCATTTCTGTTCTGTTTTTTCTTTTCTGTAGAACTTGTTATTTCTTGTTTTTTCTCTTCTTTTCTACTTCTTCGTCAAGTTCTTCTTCTTTCTCTTCATTACAACGTTATTCAATACAGAAGAGTTCCTGGACCGATGCATAATGCAGGTGCCGTAACGACATGCTTTCTATAGCTTTTCTCAAATACTATCAAAACATCGGCAACAAAATATATCGGGTATAGTTTCGAAGTCGAAAAAGGTTGGATTCACAGTTACATATCTCTTTCCGTAGCTGGCGCTATACCTCTAAACGAAACCGTTTCCTCTCGATCTCGAGAACAAAAGAGATCGATCGATCGATCGATCGATCGATCGATCGTTCGAGCCGCCTCCGTCGGATCGCATCACACGCAGAGCTGTGCTGTCGCGTGTACATGTAAACAAATGTGTTTTTGGTGCGTTGTGCGCTAGCAGACGATCGCGCTCCTTATGATCTACAGTCGATACCAAACTTTCGGGGACCATTATTTTTGGATTTTTATAACGGATTTCTATGAAAAAATGTTCCGTGGATGAGTTCTTGTTAGCATGCCTGTACGGAGGGGCCATGTAGCCCCACAGAATACTTTCATCGATACCATCATAAGGAAATTTGACGGACAAAGTGAGTAGCTTATTGCCCGATTTTTGTTGGTTTTCATTTCACTTACCACTACTGGTAATTTTACTGGAGCGAGCACTCTCGTTCATCTAGCCAGTGGACGGGCGGTTAATGGCTGTCATTTGAGGCTATCGGCTAGTGTCGTGTATAGCTTGCCGTGTGTAATGTATTTTTTGTTTTAAAAAAAGAAATCCTTTGATTTGTTTCTCATCTTCTTAAACATAAAGTATATGTTTTCTGTCTATTTTCAACGTTAACAGCATTCTTGACCCATAAATCTTGTATGTCTGTCAGAGCCCCACGGTTATACATGTACATGTAGTTGCATTGCATGAGCAGATTCATTCATCATTTCATGGTCTAAAATTTGGGCCTTATGGAAAATGTTATCACTAGATTGATATTTGAAATGAGAAGAAGGAAGAGGAGGAAGAAGAGAAAGAAGAAGAAGAAGGAGGAGGAGGAGGAGGAGGAGGAGGAGGAGGAGGAGGAGGAGGAGGAGGAGGAGGAGGAGGAGGAGGAGGAGGAGAAGAAGAAGAAGAAGAAGAAGAAGAAGAAGAAGAAGAAGAAGAAGAAGGAGGAGAAGGAGAAGGAGAAGGAGAAAAAAGAAGAAGAAGAAGAAGAAGATGAAGAAGAAGAAGAAGAAATAAAGGAAAATATTTTGGAAAAATATGCAAAGAAGGAAAAAAGTAGGAGTAGCATGCAGGAGAAGAAGAAGAAGAAGAAGAAGAAGAAAAAGATACAGGGAAAAGGGAATGTAGAGATATAAGAAAAAAGAAATGGAGGAAGCTCAATCGGAATCGGAATCGGAATACAGAGGAAAAAAGGGAATTGGGGATTGGGACAGAAGAATAAAAAGAGATGGGTGAAAAAGACGAATATTAAGATTTAAACAAAAAAGGAGTAAAGAAGGAAAAAAAAAGTGAAGAGGGGTTGAATAAGCGATATATTCTTAGTTTTGTATGTGACGGAAAAGGGAAAATGGAACCTTGAACCTTGAAGAATTACTCTCCCAAAAGCTTGAATGCTGTCCTGGAGAGGGCTGTGCTGTGTTGCGTGCTGTAATTTCGTATTGTGTTTTAAAACATTACTGATTGAGACTTCACAGTCAGTGGTGACTCTTCAGTCAACAAATAGAAAGCCCACGACTGACCAGAAGAAGAAAAAAAAGTGCTAATGCACAAAAACCAATATTTTCTGACTAAAAGCAGAGATATTCTTCTTCACAATGAAAATGAAGTAAACATGTTGAGGGGTGATGGAATTCGGTCATTCAAAAAGCATTTTTAAATGTTTGTCTGTCACTTCAAAGTTTTCAGGATTACTATTTAAACATAAACAGTTATACTTAATTGATTTATTCTCAGCGAAACCCTGCTTAGATTGCTAATGTTTTCATGTCATCTAGAATGCATCAATGTTGTTGTATCCCTCAAACAGTTGTTTTCACAGACAGACAGACGGTAAACTCTTAATTTCATTGTTTTTTTTATCCATTTCACTGTGATAAAAGAGGAAAAACTTTTAAAGCAATGCAATGTAATGTTTTCATAATAAAAGTGTTCATGAAATTGGATCATGTTATCCATAAATTTCTATTCCTCATCTTCCTCATGAAACTTTGATTAAGGAGGAAACACAATTGAAGACAATGGCAAAAATAATGTTCTCTTTGTAAGACCATTTATGAAATTTACCTTGTCTCTTTTTCTTTCCCCAAAACAGATCGCAATTTTATCATAGGAAATGCACAGGTGGAGGGATGTGCCATTATCTTTTGCAACGATGGGTTTGGGGAGCTCACCTCGTTCTCCCGAGCCGAGCTCATGCAAAAATCGTGCTGTTGTGAATTTCTTTACGGGGAAAACACGAGCGCGGAAGGAATTACTCAGATCAAAAACGCCCTCGAGAGAGGGGAGGAGAGCCAGGTAGAGATTACATTTTACAAGAAAGATGGTAAGTGTCTTTGATATCACTTGTAATTCTTGTTTGAGCTTGTCAATATTTTCAAGGAAGCTATCTAAATCATATGTAGCAGAATTTCCAGGTATTCTAGCATATAATGAAGAATATATTAATGAGGTCAGATGTAGCTATTACCTTCATGTTTTCTGGAAGACTATTTGAATATGTAGAGAACTAAAATGTGTACCGGTAGTACAGTAACTTGTGAAAATCAACATGGATATGGAAAATATGGAAAATGCAAAAAATAGATTTATCATTTATCATGAAGGATCACAATGAAGGACCTATTATATTGTTTGGAACCAGAAGGAAGTTAACTCATATTATTTAACACAGAGTTAATGCCCATTTGGCTCTGAACAGACATTACATCTATTTATCATATCGAACAGGCAAATCCACAGCGAGAATTCAATTAAACAAAAAGCAAAAAAATGAACCTTTATGAATCTCATTTTTGCATAACAAATGACTTTTGAAGTAGACAATATAATTGTTCAGTGAGGTCATCGATGGTACATTTTGAAGAATGTTTTATGCATTAGAATACAATGTAGATAATATGCGGGGCTCAACACTACCAGGCACCCAATTTTTCTACCCAGGCCCTCAATGAAAAAAGTTTGTGTGGAGCCCTGTAAAATGCCAAACAAATTTCACTTATTCTCAGAAGTCACTTTCCAAGATTGCACTTGTTGTACAAATGCTCCCAAGATATCCACAGATCTTTTACGCATGGAGGCGTCCCACTTTGTGTATTTTAGAATAATCACTGCCAAAGTGATGGAAGTGCTTCATGAATACCTTTTGTTCACCCACATGAAAAGAATACTTACACCTGTGTACCATAGAATGTTCCACCGGTGCATAAATGAATAATGATCACATAACGTTCATGAACACGTATCCAGCAGTCGTCTCATGGGTTTTACAGTTTTGTACAATCACCTTTATCTGCCCATGCGCTGATAGTATTTCCGAAGTGGCTTATTTGAGCCATTCATGTTAAACTTAAAACCTAAAATAAAAAAGTGACTATATGACAGGTCACTGTATGACCTAACCCTGCTTTTAACATCTGATCCATTCCATGCAAAGGTAAATGAAAGAGCTTTGAAATTAGGCAACTAGATATTATCGCTCCAAAAATGCCCAGATTGGATTGGAAAGAGCTGTATACAGTTGCATTGATCGACTGCCCATGAATTCCCCCCTCCCCAGGTTTATAGATTAAATTCTGAAGGGAGATGTTAAGAGGCTCAACATCCCCACTTGTGCAGATTAAAATCCTCAAATTCGGATGTGAACAAGCTGTTTATCTGACGGAATTGTGTGTAGGATACAACCACACGGATGAACTGTTTTGTACAAGATGTGAATACACCTGTAGTTTGAAATTGATGCTAATATCCCATTTTACAGTTAACAACTAAATTATTCATACCCCTTGTAAATTGGATGTTTTTATTTTCTTCATAACTCTCTAGAATGAAAGGTGGACTGGTTGAATTAGGGCCTTTGTTAAGTACTTGCAGATGTAAGCTTAAATATGTTACATTATCAAGAAACAAACAATGGGACAAATTAATTTTTCACATACTTCAACAATTACAAAACTTGTTAAGGGTATGAATGATTTAGATGTTAACTGTATGTATTCAGTATTTTAATTTCAAAATTTTAATTTCAACTTGTCTTCATCCATGGAACTAAAGAATAATAATTAATATCTATAATATTTTATATGCTGAAGGATTTGATCCATTTTATGATTGTGATGTTGATTATAAATGTAATCATGAATGTGATAATTGTGAAGTCAAAGCTAAAAGTATATATGCAGATGATGAATGTAATCTTGTAGATCTATGACTGATTAAGTGAGCAGTACATTTAAGGTTTTATACACAAATCTTATGTAAATGGTATAATTTATGCACAACACTCACAATTAATATGTATGTATGCATGCATGTAAGATTTAAACAAAAAAGTTTTTTCTTCATCAGATTTTGAGGAAGATTTTGCACACTATCTAAAGTAGATCACAAGATGCAATTAGAGTGGTTGTTACAATTCAACTGTGAAGATAACTAAAAACCTTGTTTAACTTGTTCATATTAAATGAATATTGCTGTTGTATGGGAACTAATGCTGGAGTCTAAAAGGTACACAGTAGCTCACTCATGATTACTTAACTGTTTCTAATCTTACAACCTGTGCATACAGTCTAAGTGAACACTGCACATGCTTTTAATCAATACAAAAGGCGTGGACACAATAGAGGCGGTTGTTTACAGAATTGTACCTTTCTTCCCCTCCTTACTATTCTACTGCGGCTTATAATAGCATCTATCTCATCTTTAATAATTGATTACCGGTAACTCCTTCACTAAATGGATTTACCACTGCAAGACCTCAGAGACTATAGGGTGACGCTATACCCCCAATTTACGCTTCCCTTTTGTATACATCTATATGCCTTAAGTAGTATTGTTGGAGGTGTGTGTGTATACCTTTTTCGTTCACAACTTATGAATTAGGCCTTACTTTCTTATTTTTGGGGGGAGGGGGGATAGAATGGGAAAGTTGTAGAAAAGATCACTCCACAGCAAGGCATTTACAATACAAGTAAAACCCTTGTTTTTTCTCATATTCCTGAGTTTCTTTGGAAGTTGCAAGGCAAATAGTATAAAGCATAAACCTGCATGGAGTGCATGTGCTTTTTGAAAGTTTGACTTTCTGCATTTAACATGCTTGCTCTCAAAACAATTGTGAATTATTTTGTTTTTGATCACCTGATCAAGCATGTTTCCTACTTACAAAAACCCCAAAATATTCTGATGACAAGTACACACCAACTGTTTTATAAATACAGGTTTTTTTTCTTCCTAGTAGTGTAAATGGCAGTTTAAAGAAATTTATGTTTTTTTCAAATTGGGTTTTTCCAGTGTAAATGGGTCTCCTGTTTTTCTCTAAAGCTTGTGGGTCTTTTGGGAGGATGAGCATGGATTTCAGGAAGGGAGGAAGACAGAGGATGCAGGTGCTTTTAGCGCTGAGATGTAGAAAATGTTTGTGATAATATACCTTTCAGAGGTCTTGATCTTCTCACAGCCCTGCTCATTCAATATCCATTATTTATAAATCATCACTGAGAAGTAAAAAATGGGATATCTTTTTAGAATTGAATGACATACAATATAAGCCTTTAGAGTTTTTCAAAAATGCTGATATTTTACAGCCCTGCGCAGTTGATATCCATAATGCATCATCACTGTGACTGTGAGTGATATTTTTGCAGGATGAAATAAAATATATTATTTGTGAGAATTGTATCTCCATCTTCTTTTCAGCCCAGCCCTGCAAATATCCATAATTTATCATCACCACAAAGAATTGAAAACAAAATATTCTTGAGAGACTTTTTATCTTATTTTAGCCAGTTCTGTTCCATGAATATCATTCACTGTAAACCTGCTTACTATTGAATTCTCACATTGCACACAATATATAGGTACAATGGTACTACATGTACTTTGCAACCTTTCAAATAGGTCATAAGGTTCATCCGGTAGTAATATTGATGTTGATTTTTCAGTAGTTAAAAGTCAATTAGTATACAAATTAAAGATCAAATAGCCTCAAATTGACAATTAAAGTCATAAAGTCCTTAAGTTATAGGGCTTTTAATGGCTTGTCATTCTTTAAAGGGTGTTGTAAGTTGACATAATTTGAAGTTCTGACCTATTTTATGATCAGACTTTGCTATGCTGTCTGAGGCACACTCTGTAAATATACAGTAAACAAATGAATCAGTCATTAACTTTGTAAATTTGATGTATTTTGTTGTAGGGCAGGTCCAAGCTATTGTCCCCTCTGGGGGTCAAATTTCATCTTTATATATATTTAACAAACTATACCTCATTTTAAAGCTGAAACTATGAATTTTATGAATCTGATAAAAAAAAAAAAAAAAATTCAGAATACGAAGAGTGCCAAGGTCACAAACTTCGATTTTTATTAATTAGCGTGACGTACGGGACATTACATTTTTATTTTTGTATCTCGTTTGAATTATTTGTTTAAAATTAAATATCTCAGGACTTGTAGACCATCATGCTAGAAAATAGGAAAAAAATATAAAAACTTTCAAAATTAATTAATTATGCAAATGAGGTAGGTTCCAAAGAGTGATGTCCCGTACGTCACAATTTGATCATAATTTGTTTAATTTTAATTATGAATTTTTTATTTTTTTTTAAAGATATTCTAGGAAGTTCTAATTTAGATGAATACCTAACAAAAAATAGGTTTAACAAAAATTACAAAAATTCTGTGTTGATTACATAATCAAATTAAGAAATGTGACGTACGGGACAAGTGTGTGACGTACGGGACAACCCCATATAAAACCAATGCAAGATGTGAAAAAGGAAATGACCAAAAGGAGAATATATACTGTGTTAGGAAACTTGTTGTATACAGGGATATATACGAACATTCCAACTTGGTCCCTTCTAGGAATTTACTTGTTTGTACTGAATTTGATGTAATTAGTCTTCAAGCCAGACCCCTGGTATTATCAATTTTGGTATTTTGCCAGTTGATGTCCCCAACATTGGCAGGATGCTAAATATGTAAATCGTAATAGTGTACAAGTTCCTGGAATGAGTCTAATGAAATTATATGGTAGTACACTGTAGATGCACCAGAAGCTGGCTTTTACAACTCATAGATGCTGCAGGTAAGAATCTTAGCACATGTATGCTATCAAGCTCTCCATGTGAGGTTTTTTTGATATTCTATTTAAATGTCATATATATGATGATAAAGGATTACAGCATACACTGTACATGTTATGGAGCCAGCTTGGGAATTTTGATCTCCTAAAAACTAAATTATAACTTTTAAGGAAGGATAGCCTTTTTGAGTATTTTACACTCTCACCCACTTAGATTTGTATCACTTTTACACCCATGCATTTGTGTTGATTTTGCTTTAATCTTTTGAATTGTGGAAAAGGTCACACAAACCTTTAGGGTTTTAATTTCTTATATCTGGTGGTGTTAATAAGATGTCTTTAATCAATACAAAATACATTCAAGATTTATATTTTTGTATCCATCTTTCACAAACATGTAGGCTACATTAATGTACATCAAAATTCTTGAATATATGACAGCAACATATATGTTCTAATCTGTGATAAAAGGATTTAAAAAAGACAATATGTTCAGCATTATCTTTGAATTCCTTCTATGATATTACTATCAAGTAATTCAAACAAGCTTTGAAGAAAAGACTTCATATTTTTAATGTATCTTTGTTCACAAACACTTAGAGCATAAGAAATGTTCTCTGACAAAATATGATGTGCCGAGTGTGCCCCTGTGTTTCAAACAAGTTTAAATAAAAGTTTTCAAGTTCAAGTTCATCTTCTTCATTAATTATTATTTAAAACATTTTTCAATGTTGAATGGAATGGATAAAAGAAATGAGAAAAGAAGCATGACTGCATGCATGATAGATGGGTAAATGGAATAAAAATGGTAATTTAGTGTGTATAAATACATTAATTCAATATGTTTTCTGCGTTAAAGTAATATTTGTATTGATTTACCCCATAAATTAACACAGAGGATATTAAGTGATGGTCAGAGGATCTTATTGGGTTCTAAAACACTCTAATTGTCACTGATTTAAGTTAAAATTGTTCACATTTAACAAATTTTGACGAAAATTCTTCATTTCAATGCATTTTCCCATAGGGAAAAGTTGTCCCGTACGTCACGTGTCCCGTACGTCACATACACACATTTATGTTTTGGTATATTACATAATAACGAAAGGTCAGAAAAATATGGTAATAGTTGTGATTAATGATTGATTCCATAATTAATTAAGATATCATTACCATAAATCTCATAACTTAATAAATTCAGAGAACTTTTATGATGAAATTATTTTTGAAAAAGTCAGAAATTCTCTGGTCCCGTACGTCACGCAGCACATTAATTACATTATAAATTAATTTATGAATTGGTCAGAACTAAAACTTTCCACAAATGAACTAGCCCATAATAGCCACAGACTCATACCAAAAGATAGCCATATAAATAATGTCATCCATTGTTATTTCTTGTTTAAAATCTCTGAATGTCCCGTACGTCACAAAGCAAATAGCTTGGACCTGCCCTGTAATGAAAGAATGAAAGGTTGATGGGTTGAATTAGAACCTTTGTTAAATAATTTTACAGTAAACAAATTAATTAGTCATTAACCTTGTAAATTTGTTTTCATTGTAACTCAAGAAAGAAAGATAAATTGGTTGAATTAAAACCTTTGTTGAATAATTTTAGATGTACATTGTAAGCTTTGATACTTCACATTCTCAAGAAACATATTGTGACAAATCAATTTTCACACACTTGATCAATTCACATGCTTCAACAATGTCAAAACTTGTGAAAGGTATGAATAATTTAGTTGTTAGCTGCATTAGTGGTATGTATAATGATGGAAAGGGCATTGTGTAAGTACCTGAAGAAATTATGCAATGTTCATAAAACATGAAACATGTCAAGTACATACATGTACATGTATCTATAGGCGTGTAAGTGTTGATAACTCTCCCCCAAAATCAGATGGCTCAAGAAGAGACAGTGAATGAACATAGCTTTTGAATTATGATGCATTTTTCTTGGAGAAACCTCAAACACAAAATCACTTCTTTGATAGTACTTTAACCATTGAGGGGGGAAAAAGGAAAGAAAAAATAAATCATCAGAGCATTATAAAAGCACTAATTGTAATGTGGCACAAAAAAAGATGCCCCCAATTTAGTAAATCAAAATGACCCATGTTCTTCCCCCATAATCATCACTTAAAGTGCAGCAGGAAGTTGTATAAAACCGGTTTTCTTCGTCTTCTAATGGGAGTGATAGAAAGTGAACTTTCTCATTAACAGTTAATCTACTGACCCCCCCCCCCCCTCACCCCTGTTAATGTCCAATGAACAATGTGGATGACTTCAAACCCCTCCCCTTTCTGAAAATCATCACTTTCTATGCTGGGACGTTGTGGAAAACCCATTTTTGTCTTCATCTTCAAATGGAGCAGGAAGAAAAATGAGCATCTCATTTATGAGCAATCTACCGGCCAACCCCCTATGCCATTAATAATCAATATTGTTGATTTCACTCCCCCCCCCCCCTTCTGAAAATCATTTCTTTTAGTGCTGGGAAGTTGTGGAAACACATTATTTTCATCTTCAAATGGAGATGGAATAACTGAACATATCTCATTAACAAGCAATCTATGGACCCCTTCCCCTTTTTATGACTTCAACCACCCCCCCCCCCTTCTGAAAGTAATCATTTTAAAAATTGCTGGGAAGTTGTTGAAAATCCACTCTCTTCCTCTTCAAAATGAGAGTGAAAGTAAATGAACAATTCTCATTAAACAAGCAATCTCCTGACACCCCCATTAATGTGCACTGGGGATGACTTCAAACCCGTTGGCTATGTGGAGCAATTTTTGAAATGGGCGTGCTAAGAAGAGGTAATGACATTTCAGAATTTGCCGGGACACTCTTGATCGGCTAATTATAAAAAAGGAGGCAAGGATTACAGGGAAAAGTTGCGAGCAAGTGTCTTTAAAGGTATTACAAAGTTTTGGGAAATTTTGAAAAATGGGTGGATAGTGATTCTTTACAATTTTGATATATTTGGATGGCCCTGTGGATGTATTAAAAACACCAGAAATTTTAGCCCCTTAAACACTTCTGCTTTCGAGAAAAATTGAATATAAAGTTTTTCGACCGCGACAACGATCACTAAATATTGTAGGATCGTATATGCTTCCAATATGTTCATTTGAACCAAATTCATGACCCCATACCAAAACTTTGTATTACCTTTAAAGGCAATGAACAGTAATCGCAAGATTCGTAATAGGATTCTGCTATTTGTAGGCTCGCTATCCTATGGGGTAGCAGTGTACAACTGCAAATCAGCAATAATTTTGTTTGTGGGCAGCTCAAAATGGATACTTGTAATAGGGGCACATGCATTTCTGAAAATTTCTGACATGAAAACATTGAAATGAGGAAGTTAGGGGTATTAATTTACTCAAAAATAATCTTATAAAAGCAAAAGAGCAAAAGAATGACAACAACTTTTATTATTTAGGTGAAGTATTTTTGTCTTTGTTGTTTAAAGGGATAGTTGAGTTCTGTTGCAGAGGGCGCTACACAAAATAATTTTGTTGTGAGATAATGAAAAACTTAGTGTCAAATTTGAAAGAACATAATATTTAAAGGAGCTACACAAAGAAAATTTACTAACAACTGATAATTAGAACAAATTACATATGGATGGAAAGATTTTCTCTTGAAAAACACGAATAATTTGCTGAGAAATCATATAGATATCATGGAAAGGCGTAAAATGCAATTTTTTTAGACCCTTCTTAGACCCCCAAGCGCCCCCGAACGTAAGCCAAACACACGAGCGTAGCGAGCTCTGAATAGTGACGTCACACCCTGGACAAACAGCTCGGTACCGGCCGCATACCGGATTCGCGCGTGTATTAGTCTGCAGCTAGACAGCCGTGTCCAGGGTGTGACGTCACAATAGTATATATTTTGAAGAGGAAATTTGTTGTATTTGATCAGTAAGGCTTCCCCTTCGCAATGATATAAATTTTGCATCAATTCAATACACTTTTGCTTCTTGGTGTGACTCCTTTAAATGACAAAATCATCTTTTTTTTGATCAAAATCGGTTCAGAGACGGCTGAAATATAATGATTTCTAATACTTGTGTACCACCACAAATATTAAAAGATATTTTGAAAAATTTGAAAAAAACGTTGAAAAAAAACGAAATAATGCCTTTTACGTCGTATTTCAGCCATTGCCGATGTTGGCTTTTTTGGGGCATTTTCATGTTGCTTATATTACCCACAATTAGCCGGCTCATGTATTGTTATTTTTAATTAAATAATTAATTAACGGTCACCATGTTTTTTTTAAAGTGGAGCTGAATTGGTATGATCGTATTGGCTCAATCTCACACATTGTGGGGTCTAAAATTACCTTCATAGCAATTTTAGGTTCTAAAAGGGCACTATAAATGTCATAGATAAGAATAAGAGCAAAAACCATGCACTTTGAAGGCATTTGCGGTCTGAAAACAGAACTCAACTATCCCTTTAAAGATTAGATCTAGTTTGTACAGTGGTTGTGTAAAAACATGTACAGGAATTACAATTAACTTGCATACAGTGCACTGAGAATATCAAAATAATGTTATGGAGTTGCCAATACATTTGATCAAATAAAGCTCTAAAAACAATTACTGAGTATTGGCCAATTTGTATAGATATGTTTCTCTCATTTTTGGGGGGTTGCATTTAATAATGCCAACTTAATATCAGGGTGTAGCCTACTCCCCTTTTAAGGAGTAAATACAAGTCTTGATACCTCCTGGCTTACAACATTATACACGTACATTGTGCAAGTAATTAATCCCATTAGTTTGAGAGTCCTAGAGAGCATAATTGGAAATTGTAATCATGATAATCATCATGAAGTTTTGCACGTAGACATTTATGATTAGCATATTTCTCTCTCACATGCTGGCTATACATGTATCTTTTGAAGGAAGCTTCTTTTAATTTAGTTCTAATGCAATATTCATCCCGCTGTCAGACTACCTGGATTCAGTGTATACATGTAGCTTTAGGAAGATGTTTTGTTTGTTTGTTTTATTTATTCGCCATGTAAAATAACTGCTTACAGATAATAAAATTCAGTGGGTTACATTGAGATATACCGGTAGTACTTTCATTGACGTGTTTCTCTCATTTTTTTTTTTTTTTTTTTTTTTTGGGGGGGGGGGGGGGGGCTATAGCTATACAAAAGAAATTGTGAGAGAAAAGGAAGGAAAGAAAGAATGTAGGAGAGAAAGTGGTGGAGAGAAATATAAAAATAGAAGGAAAGCAAATGATAAGAGAGAAAGAGAGAGAGAGAGAAAGAGAGGAAGATGAGAGGAAGATGAGAGGAAGATGAGAGGAAGATGAAAAAAATCAGAGAGTAATGTATTTTAAGTGAGAGAATCAGAGTAACCTGGTGTACATTCATTAACCTAGTGGACAGACAGACATACAGACAAATGGACAAAGGGGCAGACAGACCGACAGACATACTGTGCAGACAAAGAGTGGCATGAGTGGAAAGGTAATGTAAGTGGGTTAAGATAAGACCCCACCAGAGGAGAACTGGGGCATATATATAGTGTGTCCGCGTTCGGAACTGAGAGGAAAGACAGATGACCGAATTATGGATTAATTTGGGAGAATTATCTCCCTAGTCATCCTTGTCATCACTCGTTCACCCCAGCTGTATCACAGACACTGACTTTATGTCGCATGTCACGCCAGTCATGCTCCGGTCATGTAATATATTGTCATTGTGGAAGAAACTGGCTGGCAATTTTTCTGAATGGTTGATTAATACTGTAGGGCTATAGGTGCAATGGTTTTATGTGTTTGATGTTTTTGTATCTTAAAAACAACATTAGCAGCAGCAACAACAACAACAACAGCAGCAACAAAACAATCAGGAACATCAACATTTGAGAAGAAAATGATGTCCGATGTACTTTCATACATGGAGTTTTTAATGAACTTTGCTTCCCACCTTAAAGATTGAAAATCATTTATATAGGTGTTGATTTAAAATTTGATTCCAGTCTTTCATTCATGATAAGTTGATCATTGTTTGAAAAAGATTTATATACTTAAAAATGAAAGGGACGTGTTATGTGTGAAACAATGTCAAGTTGTCAACTGTATAGTTGCTGTGCTGAAACTATAAATATACAGCTTTATTACACTGTTTATGGCAGATCACATTTGTATTTCACCATTATTATGTATGAACGCAATAAATTTTGTAACTGCCTCTAAAAATCTGCTGTACAGCATGTCATAACCTCCCAAAGACCATCAAAGGGGTCCTCATGTACATAAACATAAAAACGAACATCAGTATTTCATACATGTACACATGTATGCTAATTAACATATGAAAACGTCATGTTTGCAGACAGAGACATAATATAAAGGAGCCTTGGGAATAATAAGTGCTTTTAAGAGCTCTTTTATGTATGCAGCAAACAATTTTTAAGAGTGCATTTAGACGTAAAGATGTGTACACTGTACATGAGATCAAAGTATGTTTATTGCATTGTAACCCATTTTAATGCCATACACATTCACATGTACATTGTATGTTTATACCGGTATGTTTGAAATTGCCCAAGTTATAAAGTGTGCAGAGCTTGGCATTAACTTATAGACCCCATAATAAACTCTGACTTTTGAAATTAGACCTCTAACAAAAAAAGAGAAGAAGGAGAGTGCAGCCTTGCAGTATGCAATATCTGTTGACTAAAAAAATGCTTCCCCTTTTTCTTCAATTTAAGAATTTAAGTTCATCCTTGTATTTTTAAATGAATATGTCTCATCTTTGACACGAAACTAGAAAAGTCCCATTTATGGATTATAACTGTTTTAATAGATGAAACTCCCTTTAAAAAAAGCTTCATTTTGATGAGGGATCCAATGCAACAAGTACACATTAGCCAAATCAAGTGGAAATTCAACCTTACATCTCTTACAACTCGCTCATGAATTCTGCTCAGAATGTATTTTTCCAACATTATTGATAAGAAAAAAAGACGGGCGTGACCGAGTGAATGCCAGGTATCCGTCTGATATACCTGCAGCGTTTTGATTAATTCAATAAATATGTGCATTACTCAGGAGTAAGTGAAGTGGGCAGCAAAAAATACGCTATTCTAGCTTCCGTTGAAATATATTCATGCCTAAAAGGCAGGACAATCTGTAGTGTGGTTATCGCATAACTTCCCACAGGCAGTTGTTGAAGTAGTCCTACATATGCATGTTGTAATTGCAGGATCATTGTCCCTTTCCTTGAGTAATCTGTGTTATATAACTCTCGAGTTGTTGCATAGTCTGTCAGTATTGGAAATTACAAGTCCTTTTTTGGTTTTATTAAACATCCATGTCTATAACAGTATATCAATATCTTTAAATTCTTAAATTATCTGCTTAGAGGCTGAAGGATATTGCATCGTATGTCAATTTTTGGAATCTTAATTTTTTTTAGTGATTTTAACCCCCTCAATCCCTGCCGGTGTAAACAATTTTTATAATATCTTTTCATATTTCCTTAATATTGGATTCAGTTGATAAAACTTGCCAGATGAAAACATGTTTTTGTTTCATAAAATATATAAGGTTTCTCTTTGCCCTTGGTACTCTCCATTTTCAAAGAAAGATATATAATAAACAAAAAACAAACAAAAAACAGGAATGTAAGAAAAATCAGATAAGAGGGATTTTTCTGTTTAATTGCAGCAAATTTATGAAATTTTTCCGGAACTTCATAATGTATTATCCCAGTGTTTTGAAATAGAAAAATTTGTACACTTTTATATTACTTTTAATTAAGTTGAATAATACCTTGCATATTTTTCTCAAGATAGGAACGACTGATGCTGAAAGGCGTAGGCATATTGGTACAATGCTTCGCCTGACACAAAGTGTAATTAGTGGGAGCCATGAAACTATAAATACACAACATTATGCCTTGATAATATAGCAGTAGACACACAGACAATTAACATCAGCCAAGGTTGTAGTGATATTAGATTCTCTAATGAGGCATAAAGAGTTTGTGCTTTACAGTTCTAGAAAAAGAGAGAATATAGTGCTCCTCAAGGATTGTATGTTTGGAGCCATAAGGGCAGTAATTGATAATTTTACACAGAGTTAACACCTTTCTTGCTCCAAACAGATAACCTTGTCTCTATTTCTTGTTTTTGATATTACATTTAGATTTTTTAATGAGGCATAAAGATTTTGTGCTTTTAATACAGTCCAAGAAAAAGAGAGAATATATTGCTCCTCAAGGATTGTATGTTTGGAACCAGAAGGACATTGATTAATAATTTGACAGAGAGTTAACACCTTTCTTGCTCCACACAGATAACCTTGTCTCTATTTCTTGTTTTTGATATTACATTTAGATTTTGTAATGAGGAATAAAGAGTTTGTGCTTAATAGTCCAAGAAAGAGAGAAAAAAGATATCGTTCCTATAAAGAATTGTCTGTTTGGAGCCAGAAGGGCAGTAACTCATAATTTGACAGAGAGTTAATGCCTTTGTGGCTTCAAACACATAAGATATTCTCTATTTGTTGTTTGTGATATTACATTTAGATTTTGTAATGAGGCATAAAGAGTTTGTGCTTTATAGTTCTAGAAAAAGAGAGAATATATCGCTCCTATAGAATCGTCTGTTTGGAGCTAGAATGACATTGATTTCATAATATAACAGAGAGTTAACGCCTTTGTGGCTCCAAACAGATAATATTGTCTCTACTTCTTGTTTTTGATATTACATTTAGATTTTTTAATGAGGAATAAAGAGTTTGTCCTTTATTATAGTCCAAGAAAACAAGAGAATATATTGCTCCTATAGAATCGTCTGTTTCGAGCCAGAAGAGCAGTAACTCATGATTTGACAGCGAGTTAACGCCTTTGTGGCTTCTAACAGATTATATTGTCTCATCTTCTTGTTTTTGATATTACATTTAGATTTTTTAATGAGGATTAAAGAGTTTGTCCTTTATAGTCCAAGAAAACGAGAGAATATATTGCTCCTATAGAATCGTCTGTTTCGAGCCAGAAGGGCAGTAACTCATGATTTGACAGCGAGTTAACGCCTTTGTGGCTTCTAACAGATTATATTGTCTCTACTTCTGTTGATATCTAATATGTAATGATGAGTTTGTGATTTACAGTTAAAGAAAAAAAAGAAGAGAATATTGTCTTTTTTGAGCCAGAAGGGCATTAACTCATAACTAGAAAGAGAGTTAACGCCTTTCGAAGTCCAAACAGATGGTATTATCTCTACTTGATGTTTTCATTCACAGTGTAATGATATTCCATATAGATTCTGTAATGCAGCGTAAAGAGTCGTATTTTCATCTTGTTTGTAATAACATTTACACATAGATGTGGAAATGGAGCATTAAAGTTTACGCTGTACAGATCACGAGAATAGAACGAGAATATTTCGCTCATTAAATAATGTCTGTACATCTTGTTTTTAATCACAGTGCAGTGATAGTACATTGTAGATTCTTGAATGACTCATAAAGCGTTGTTCCTTTACATATCAAGAAAGGAAAGAGAGAGAATATTTCGCTCATTAAATAATGTCAGTACATCTTTTTTTTAATCACAGTGCAGTGATGGTACATTCTTTAATGACTCATACAGCGTTTAGTTCCTTACATATCAAGAAGGAAAGAGAGAGAATATTTCACTCGTCAAACACAGTCTCGGCTTCTTGTTTTTAATCATAGTGTTCAAACACTTGCCAAGTATAATGTGCATGTTCGTGTCTGCCGGTCTTATTCTGTTCTCAGATAGAAGAGCATTCACCTTTATGTAAATAGGACAATTAATACGCCACTGTGGGTTTTGTTTTACAATACAGTTTACACTAGCACCACAGCCTACAAGGTGTGTGTGTATACTAACAAAATTAAATCAATTCTGAAAATTATTTTCTTTGAAGAAACATCTCAAATATTTACAGACTGTGACATCTTGTAGCAGAAAAAGCTGTGAACTAATCCATTACTTATACTTGACGCTAAAGTGCGATATTTCGCAGTGATTTGGTGTCGGCAGAGTCGGAGAAAGATTGGGCTAGTTGATATTTGAACAGTGTGGTAACATTTACACAGAGCACAGATGTTGTTGCAGGCTTTTTTTTTTTGGGGGGGGGGGATTCGTTTTGGTGTCTTGTTTTTAATTTCATTAAAGGTAATGTGGCATATTAAATGGTTTCTCGTGAACTCTGTGAAATTACTACGTTTAGAGAGAGTGTAAAGAGTAGAAAGAGAGGGAGAAAGAGAGAAGAGGGGGAGGATGAAGGATGAAAGAGAGGGAGGGAGAAAGAGGGGAAAGGAGGGAGGGAGAGAGAGGGGAAAGGAGGGAGGGAGAGAGAGGGGAAAGGAGGGAGGGAGAGAGAGGGGAAAGGAGGGAGGGAGAGAGAGGGGAAAGGAGGGAGAAAGAAAGATAGAAAGACAATGTTATTCACATTAAATCATTTTAAGGGATCTATAAAAGAGAGGTAAAAAAAATGGCAGAAATAGAAAGAGGGGATGAGGAGGGGGCGATAGAAAATGGGTGAGACAGAATAAAATTGTAACAACATTTATGGTGAATGATGAAATTGTGTGAACCCCCTTTGATATCTCTATGTTCTCAAACATGGAAATCAACATTGGCCATCACACAACAAAACAACAAAAGAACTACAAAATACAATGTTAACACTAGAAAAGTGTGGTATACAGGATTTGTACTCCCTAGTTGTCCTAATTGTTATTCAGGGCCATACTACTGTTACTACATTATGAAACTGCTATACAATCTATGCTCAGAGATCACATTAATCTAATGTCCTGGCAAATTGTGTAATATATGCTGGAATACAATGTAGTGAATGAGGTACCACGTGCAATTCTGATTTTAATGGGTGATTTTGCTTTTAATGCGGACATGCTAGCAATGGTGTGTGAGCAAGGTACACAACATCAGCAAACCATAACTGCTGAAGGTGGCCTAGAGGGGGCGGTTAAAAGAGACTGATAGTATAAGGATAAACATTAGAGAGAGAGATAGAGAGAGAGAGAGAGAGAGAGAGAGAGAGAGAGAGAGAGAGAGAGATGGGTGGGGTGGGATGAGAAAGGTGGTTGAGTAGAGAGAGAAAGACATAGAGAGAAAGAGAAAGAGAGAGAGAGAGAGAGAAAGATGAGGTAAAGAGGTAGATGTAGAGAGAGAGAGAGAGAGAGAGAGAGAGAGAGAGAGAGGGGTGGGGTGGGATGAGAAAGGTGGTTGAGTAGAGAGAGAAAGACATAGAGAGAAAGAGAAAGAGAGAGAGAGAGAGAGAAAGATGAGGTAAAGAGGTAGATGTAGAGAGAGAGAGAGAGAGAGAGAGAGAGAGAGATAGAGAGAGAGAGGGGGGTGGGGTTGGATGAGAAAGGCGGTTGAGTAGAGAGAGAAAGACATAGAGAGAGAGAGAGAGAGAGAGAGAAAGATGAGGTAAAGAGGTAGATGTAGAGAGAGAGAGAGAGAGAGATAGAGAGGTGATGGATATTATGCTAGTATCAAGGTATTAGACCCCAAAAACGAAAAGTAACCTCACATCTAACAAAGATAGAATTCTAGATGTTTAAATACAATACTGTTCCATCAAGTTATCATTTTTTTTTTATTGTTTGTCTTCATAAACAAAATGTATTTTATTCACAAGCACGTGTTATGCCTCCTTTTCTACTCCTTTATCTTTATGTAGTCTCTATCTTAGTATGTGGGTGACTTTCCATCCCTCAATTCTTGTGTCTAAATTTCAGTCTAGAAATTATTATGTTTCCCTCCCTTCCTCTTTCTTTTCCTCTCTCTTTTCCTCTCTCTCTCTCTCTCTGGCTTGTAATCCCAAATTTGACACCAGCTGTCTCAGTCTCTCTCTCCCTCTCTCTCTGTGACTCCCTCTATCTCTATGTATCTTTTCACTCTATTTTTCTCCATCTCTGCATCAGTCTCTCTCTCTCTCTCTCTGCTTCTAGTTTATGTTTGTCTTTCTCTCTCGCTCTCTCTTTCTCTCTCTCTCTCTCTCTCTCTCCCTCTCTCTGTCTCTCTCCTCTCAGTCTATCTCTCAATCTCTCAATCTCTCTCTTTCTGTTTCTTAAAACAACCCTGTTTCTATCTTACTGCATTCAAACAAGGTTAATTGTTATGTCCCACTCGCTGGTGCCGGCTGGCTTCTCTGTGTTAATGGCCACATCTCTGGGGTAGAATTGCAAGAAAGAAAAAACCCATCAAATGATAGACCTTTTAGCAAATTAAGCATCTATTTGCAAAGGTTAATTTGACATGCATGACAAGGACATTAAATACTACACCACTGCACACTAGTCAGACCATTTGTTAATAATTTGTTGACACCGGTTTCATAAAAGTATACCGAGTATTGACACGTATGCTTCATGCAAAATTATTCGTCTATTTTCAAAGGTTAATTTGACATGCGTGACAAGGACATGAAATGACTTAACACTGCTGCACATCACTAGTATTCCATTTGTTAATAATTTGTTGACACTGATTTCACAACAGTTGTACCATGTAATTACATGTATGCTACATGTACATGTGAAATTGAAGTTACCGGTATGTAAAATTATTCATGCGATTAAAACTGGATGTTTTTTTTGACACATTGCTTTTTACAGTGCCTGAAAGACGATAATTATTCTGGCTCTGATTTGTCCAGTCTATCATAGATATAGTATTCTCAAAGTTGTAAATGTAGGGTAATCGTTCCCAGCTGTAATTTGTTGTAAGCCTGGTCATAATTCACGATGTCATTTATGAGTCAATGATTGCCCTGGGGGGTGTTTCACAAAGATCTTAATTTGAAATTATCTCTAAGTTGGACTTTACAATTATGGAAAGCTGTTAGCATCTTCGAAAATATTTTGTAAAAGTTATTTTAAAAGGCATATAATATTGTTTCAAACATTCATATTGTCTTATTATCAAAGAGATTTCAATGTTCTTGATGTGGAATTTATGAAAAGTCTAAAATACTTTATTTTTGCTTTTGAATGTATTTTTTTAAAAGGCTACAAATGGCTCTCCATAATGTTTAAGTCCAACTTAGTGTTAAGTTTGACTTATGATCTTTGTGAAACACCCCCCTGGTCATAATTCATGATGACATTTCGGAGTCAATGATCGCCCTGGTTTCATTTATAGGTTGTGTTGCCAAGCAGTATTAGTGGAAGCTACGGCTGTTACACTGAATGAAGGCAAACATGAACTGCTTTTGTCTTCTTCTGAAGTTATATTGTAATTCGTTAAAAATATAAGTTAAAAGTTATCCTCATGAATATTTTTATTATTATTATTATTACTTATACCGTGCTGTACCAATAAGGCCCAAAGAGCTTACAGTGAATGAAAATAAAAATTACATAAATACATATAATACATATAATTAGAAAAAAAAGTCTTACAACTACAAACTGCAAAAAAGACGTGTTTTTAAGGCCTTTTTGAAGGTAATAACTGATGGAGACTGCCTGATTCTAAGTGGTAGATCATTCCAACGTTTTGAGGCAGATACAGTAAATGTCCTGTCACCGGCTAATGTGCGGGTAACTGCATATATGTTTCTCATATATTGTACAAATTAATGCACTACAATAATTTGAAAGTTGTTTCAATAATTTTATCCAATAGACATGTAATTGTCATGTTTTTGTATGACCTTTGTGAATCTTGATTAAACCCAGAAAAAACCGAATAATAGCGAGCATTCTTAGCTTTCATTAGCAAGCTATACCCTACAATGTACAGACATACAAGTGTATACATTATGCATCTCTTGTATTTCATCTTCAGCAAACTATTCCCTGTAGTATAATTAGTTTGCCTGCCTGCAGTAGCATTGTGATGTTAATCATGTTTTTTAATGAATAAATCATTTACATCACTCATACATGCCTCCTATGCATATTGCACCAAATTATCATTCAGTGCAGGCCGGTGTTTTCCATTTGATATACTAGCGCTTCTGGGCATATATATCCCCACACCTGTGTAGCATTGTGATGTTAATCATGTTTTTTAATGAATAAATCATCTACATCACTCATACATGCCTCCTATGCATATTGCACCAAATTATCATTCAGTGCAGGCCTGTGTGTTTTCCATTTGATATACGAGCGCTTCGGGTATGTATCTCCCCAGCACACCTGTGCGCATCATTTATCGCAAAGAAAGAATCTTGAGGGATTCATTATCTCTTTTAATGGTACCCAGGCGGCTATTTCATTACGCGGGGAATCAATCCATATTCAATTTTCATGTAAATTTGATGATCAATTACAGGGAAATGCCTCTGAAATTGGATGGGGAATTAGGCATGAAATATGGCAATTTGATGACATCAAATCAATAATTAATATCAAGTACACCCCCTCTCTAGGAACATGGTATGAATGTGTACCTGTTTATCTTGTACAGTTTTAATTCTTAAGTCATATGAACTCTTTCAGTATTGTGCTTCTACACATTTACTTTAATGCATGCATGTACTGTTGATATTATACAGTTATTGACTGGCAGGGGGTGTAATATAACATTCTTTGGACCTGAAGGGAGTTATATTTCCCAAGTGGTTATATTTTCCCGAAGCGCGCAGCGCTGAGGGAAAATATGGTCACGAGGGAAAATATAACTCCCTTCAGGTCCAAAGAATGTTATATACCCCCTGCCAGTAAATAACTGTTATATTAGATAGCCTTGGTTTTTTGTTGTGGGGGGGGGGGGGGAGGGGGGGGGTCCATTTTTTTTTTCGGGGACAATCAAAATTACGGAAAAATAATCCGTCGAGACAGTTCAAGAAAAGAAAAAAACTTAAAAAAAAAAAAATTATAAAAAAATTTGGGGGGAAAAAAAAAAATGAAAAAAAAAAAATCTTACCCCAGAACACATTTTTTGGGAAAAAAGAAAATGTGGAAAAAATAATTTTCAAGGGTAAAAAAAATTCGAAAAAAAAAAAAATGGGGAAAAAAAAAAGTGGACAAAATAATTTCAAGGGGAAAAAAAAAAATGACCTTAGGTAATGGTGTAATGTGTGTAATTGGTGACATACAGTCCTCAAGAGGGCGACATGAATTGATTAAAAATATATTCATTTCACCAGCTGGTTAATATAACACCGAAAAGTGACCGGCCAGGAAAATATAACAATTTGGATCCTCGCAATTGATATCACGTGACGAGCTCTGGACCAATCACATCTCGGTATCTGTCCAAGCTATCTAATATACACGTATGTACAATGTAAAGTATGAAGGAATAAGTAATAGGATATTTTCCTGGCCAACATGTTGTGGCAGAATATGTCACCTGATCAAATCTAGGAGGACATTAATACTATATAAACTCTCATGGCATAATGCCCTTCTGGCTCTGAGCCAACATTTTGTTTCAGATTCAGCAGATGATATATCTGCTCAGAGAATGAAATTCATTAATTCTATGCAACTCCATTGAAATATGTGATTTAATGCCCTTATGGCTCTCACCCAACATACAGTCTCAGAATTATATTTTCTGTTCAGAGCCAGAATGATGTTAAACGTAACTCTATGTAAACTCTCCTGGGAGCCGTTTCACAAAGCCTTTTTTCAATGACAAATGACAAAAAGCAGTGACAAATCAGCTGATAACCAATCAGAAGCAAGGATTTCAGTAGCTTATAACAAAAACTGTCATTTGTCACTGATGATAAGTTTTGTGAAACGCCACCCTGATGTAAAGCTTTTCTGGATTCGGGCCAACACATCAGTGATCCTCTATTTGAAATACAAGCTGTTTGTAGTGATTTCACGTTCAAGTGTTCCCTCGCTCTGTCCTTCTCGCTTTCATAGTAGTCCGAAAGGTCATACTAGGAAACATGAGCAGGTGCAATTAAGTGTCAAAAGCCACCCCTGTATTTTTATGGATGCACACCCTCTCCTGGACTGTCATGGATGGTATGTGGTCATGATATCGACATGGCAGTATATTAACTCATTGACTGCTGGCTTCCCACATTCCCATAGGCATAGTACAGGGACCACCCATTTCCAGTAGGCAAGGGTTGACTTTGCGAGTGCCACCAGCTTTGTGAACAGTTCATCAGTTGAGAAACAGAGAGGCGTTAAACTACATGTATCTGCTTTATGTTATGTGGAAGTGTGGTGGTGTTCATCGGTTTGACTCTCAGTTTGAGGGATGAGGGTTCCAATCCCAGTCCAGCTCTAGAACATCCTATCCTGTGGCAAGATAGAAATCCACATCTGCCACAGGAACATGTCAACCTAGCATACTTAGTCAGAACCCCATTAGGCCATTGTCTACTCTTTGTACATGTGATGTGATCATATCGCTTGTGCATCGCATGAACTAATTACCCATTTATTCATCGGTCAGCATTTTATGACTATTTATGAATCCAATCCTGAATGCCACCAACTATTTACTCCTCTGTCAGCACAATTTCATTTCCATGGCAACTCGGTAACAGATTGCCATAAATTGGCCACTAAGCTAGCTCTCTGCCTCCATTGGGAGTGAGCTAGGGTGGAGGGATTTCATGAAATGAAACCATTTGAGTTAAAGAGAAGGTTGAGTTCTGGGAAGAGGTGAAAAATAATTTGTGAGCGTTATCATTGTATTATAATGCAAGTGTGGAAGAACATCAGATAAAAAGCGTCCCTGAAAAGCATTGCTCTTTAAATGCCTTTATATCCTAAATATAGCATGGAACATCATAAAAATCAGGACAGATTTTTATGCCACATGTTCGTGTAGCCCTATATACATCTTTCTGTGAACAGTGTTTTCCAACTTTACAAGACTGGACCAAATTCCATATCATTTTGATGATTCAAGAACCCTGCAATACACACATATACGCTGGATGATCAATCTTTTCTTATCGATTCCATGTTTCTTTCACAATACAATCGCATTACCAGAACTCAGCTTTATCTTTAAGTCGTAGGGATAACCTTGAAGTTGTAAGCCAATATGCTTAGTGCCATATGTTTGCTACAGGTAAAGAGCCATGCAGAATGCATTCATGTTTATGAGTTACATACAATCAACATGCATCGAGCCCAAGTTACTGTGTCATGTGATATAATCAGAAGTCTCATAATTTGAATGATATTCTGCTTACAAGAGAAGAGCTTTAATAGCTGGTTTAACTTGGTGTGTTTAAAAAAAAATCATCACTTCCATGTATTTATTCTGCCTCTTTATCTAATACCAGTATTCTTTTAAAAAGTATTTATCTTATATACTCTTTTCAACTTTTTCTTTATACAACATGTATTGTCTCTTATATTCACTCTTATGTTTCTCTTATGATGATTTTTTTCTCACACTCTCAAAGTGTTATCCTCTCTTTTCATCACTGTTGTATATTCCTGCTGCTTGTCATACCCATTCAAATTATCTTACTGTATCATTCCATTCTTGTATATTTCATTGTGATGTACCTTCTATAGGCGGTGTCACACAGAAAAATCCCTTAAAAAAACCCTTGAAAAATCTTTTCAAGGGAGAATTTTCTTGCTTCGTTAGAGCATTTTTTAAGGGATAATATTGATGACAGATAGCAATTAAGAGGATAACTAAAATCCGGATTTTTGGTCTCTGTGTGACACCACCTTGTGTGACACCGCCCAATATGTGCTTTTAAAAGTGCTTTGGAATTGTTATCCACTTTTAGCTCCTGCAAACATTAGTTAAGTGTTATAGTCACACAACTCTGACATCTTATACTACATAAGACTTATAAGATAAGTTCATATCTTCTGTAGATCTTGTCTGCAGGTCCCTGTTTCATCAAACTTGTTATCAAAAACAAGTTACAACAACTGTTATAAGCTACTGAAATCGTGGAGTTCGATTGGCTGAGAGCAAATTTGTCATAGAACTTTTGCATTTGTTAATGATAATAAGTGTTGTGAAACAGGACCCAGGTTGTTACAATCATATTCATCTTTAACTCCCTAATCTGTCTTTTACATTCCTATGATGTTAGTTGATAAATGGCACACAAACTGCAATTTCAAACACTGATTTTTCAAGAGCCTTTTAAGTAAGAAGAAATAAGAGTTACAAAGAAGAATATGAACAAAATAAATGTTGATGCCATCAAATCTCCTATTACTCCCTTACTGTGATTTAATGCTTATTACTATATTACTGTGTATAACTATATACAATGGCTTATTTGAAGCCCAGTGCAAAATTAGATATACATAATGATGCTACTGTAAATGCTTACAGGTGCCACCTGCTAAGAGCAAGAAGGACATTAAGTTTATGTAAAAGTACCCTATGAAGAGTTAACACCCTTCTGGCTCTCAATGGACAATGCATGCCAGCTAGGGGAGGGAGTCAAAGAAAACATTCCATTGATTCCCGAGATGGGTATATATCTTTTATTTGTGGCTTGTTTAAACACGCTGACAGGTGGATACATTATTTATGGATCTGCCCAAGTGTGAAACAGTCGCACTTTTGTCCTGCCTCCGTTTGACATTGTCCTATTAAAGCTCGCTTGACAGTAAATGAAATTCATTAGCTCCGGCGAGTCTCTTTCGGTGATCAATAACGACGAATCAATGGCGGGATTGACGCGACGTGAGCACAGCCGCGACCCGGCGTCATTTTTCCTGCCTTTTGTACCCCTCCTGTTTGCTGTGTACATAGTGTAGCAGAAAAGCAGAAAATTGCTGCTTTGTATATACTACCAGCTGTACTTAATACATTCCTGCATGGTGGCATGTGGCATAATACATGCATAAATTTGGTTTATTATGTTCAAGTTTCTCCATTAATTGTACTACGTGTATACACAGACATAGTTTGAATTTTTATATCGATGATGAAACTGAATTCATAGAATATTTTTATTTCTTTATCCAATAAGTAAACATAACTAAAGAAATTGAATTGGAGGAGAATTAGAAAGAAGTTTTATTAAAGCTGGAACATGGAAGCACATTGTATGTACTTACACATGTATGGCCATCAATCTAACTTTGGATAAGAGAGCACATTAATTTCATTCTCTCTTATGAAATATTAAAACATATTGATTGATTTAACATATCAAATTCATTTTCTTGATGAATTCACGTTTGATATTACCACCAGATTCATTTAAAAGCAGAAAACAGGATGACAAACATTACGCAGATGTACCCATGCATGTTCCATGTAATTTGAAAACAGAGTGACTAATTTAATAAGATATGTTTCAGGAACATTTAACTTTGCGTCAGACTCTATTGATTATTCCGAACACACAGTGGGATCAATTGATGTAAAGCTATTTTAGATTTATGATTCTATCTCCCCCTCCAAAGCGCTTGTCATGTTTTTTTTTCCTATCCCTAAGTCTTCCTGCCGATCAATACTAGCTGTATTTCCATTAGGCTGTGCAGGCTTGAGCTTTGATAGACTGATCTACACTTCTTGGGGGAATTTTTTGTTTTAAAGTTTGCAGTTCCCCGGCCCTTTCAGCACAAGTCTTGCAATGCCTTCCTGCATGATGAATCAATGCGGGTGTGATAGCTCAGTGGTGTCATAACCAAACCGGGAGGTCCCGGGTTTGAAACCAATTCAATACGCTCATGCCCATTGATAAGGCATTAATCCTCGTTACCAAGTCCCTCGGAGAGGACTTAAAACCTGCCAGTCCCCTGGCTGTTGACTTACAAGCATATACATGTACCCTGTACAAGCTTGTTATCAGTAACATGTAACAATAACTGTAATAATCTACTGAAATCATAGCATTGATTGGCTGAGAGTGAATTTGACATAGAAATTTAGCACTTGTTTTTGATATTAAACAAGTTTTATAAAACGGGGCCCTGAATTAGCCGGCTGTCTTGAAATTTTGGGCTAATGAGGACAGACCTACCGAGCACCTATACCCCAGGCTCCTTTGACTGCTATATGCAATCGAAACTTTCCTGGATCAATTGAGCTACGTGCGATCGAAAGTCAGATGCCGGGGGTTTTCGACTGCATGTGAGATTGAGATAGTGATGTCTAATGGGGTGGAAAATTATGACCATTGTTTTGAAAATTGGCTCATTGATTCTTGAATTGGATCTGTAAACTGTATGGTCTCTTTCTGTATGACTGTCTGCCTTTTAGTTCACAATGAAGACATCAATATTACATATGTACATGATATTGATAGTGACCTTTTAAAATCAATCATTGTGTGGAAGAAGAATGTCTTGATATGCTTGCGTCATAGGAGAAGAAATCAATTAAAGTGAAAAGGGATCATCAATAGTATTTAATTTTAAACAAGACAATTAATGTGAAGAAAAAGGATTGACAAAAGGTTGTTTTCCTTTTTATACTGTATGCCATGCTGGCTGTATACATAAGTATTAAAATATAACATTTATTTTGTTTGTGCTTCTGAATAGCCCTTGTATACTGGTACATATAAAATATTGAATATAATAAAAATTATTTAAATATTCACACAAAATTACGATTTTGTTGTTAGTTAGTAATCATCTCTCAAAAAAGCTAATTTTGAGATCCAGATCTTCTATCTTCAGCGGTCCTCCGTAGACCGTCAAGATTTGTAACGTCACATGGGAGACACAACTAGCCACAAAATTGCATTTTACGCCTTTCAGTGACATCTATATGATTTTTCAGCAAATTATTCATGTTTTTCAAGAGAAAATCTTTCCATCCATGTATAATTTGTCTATAATAATCAGTTGTCATGAATTTTCTTCAGGGGACTACTTCAATAGAAGGTGTGATGAGATGCCAAAATAAAACAGCCAGCATGTCAGTAACATGAACAATGAACAAATCATAGAACAGGGGGGGCGTTTCACAAAGCCTTCTTTCAATAACAAATGACAAAAATCAATGACAAATCTGCTGATAACCAATCAGAAGCTAGGATTTTGGTAGCTTATAACAAAAACTGTTATTTGCAATGATGACAAGTTTTGTGAAACGGGTCCCAGAACACATCTGCGCAATCAATTACTCCATGTGTTAACGCAGCTCGTCTGGCTGTATGTGTTAACTCTGCCAGCCAGCCGCTACTATCATCCACCCTCCTATTCCATTACATATTAGTTATGAATAACGCAAAGGCGACGGCCAATTTCTCGCCTCCAGACATTGTCCGTGTCAATACCGATTATTTTTGTTTTAGTGAGTCTAACATCTGCCTCCCATTTTACCCCCCAAGCTACACTTCTCTCTGTCACTCTTGCTCTGTCTGTCTCTCTTCCGTGCCTGCCTAGATATATCTCTATATTTTGCTTTCTTCCTTTATCTTTCCCTTTCCCTGTCTGTCAAGCCGTCTCTCTTTCTCCATATTTTTGTCTTTTGTCTCCTTTTCTGTCTATCTGTTTTCTGTCTTTTTCTATGTCTCTCTTTCTCTCTCTCTCTCTCTCTCTCTCTCTGTCTCTCTGTATGTCCATCTCTTTCTCTCTCCAGCTGTCTCTTTCCCCTGACTCTTTCCTTGACTTTTTCACTGACTCTCTCTCACTTTCTCTCTGTAAGATTGGCAAGTAATTAACATCTATCAATTAAAAAAGTTGTTTCAAGTTTTCAAATTGTAATATAAAAAATTACAATTAAAATTATAACACTTGTTTACTGTGAGTTAGTAATTTTTTTCAAAGGAAACCGCACCCCAAGAAATATCTCTAGTTTGACTGAGAGCTTTGTTTTCTTGCCATTTAATCTAAAAGGTTTCCCACCAAAGTGTATGAGAGAGGTATCTCAGCATGACATGGGCATCGCCATTTTCTTGATAATGTGACGTACTATGCAAAGTCATCTATCAAGTAAATGTATTCAAATTTATGGATGCTTCCTTCCCATGTGTGTGTGTTGACTGGTGAGGAAATGTATCATTCACCTGCTATTATATTCCGTACCATAATTGTCAGAACAAAATTGCATCAATAAGTTGTTGCTCTTCTGGGATGAAGGTTCCGCAGAAATGAAATTAATTGTCAACTGCTACATTTGAGTATTTCATAATAAATTAGTTGCAATTGTTCCCTTGTTTATATATATATTTTTTAATCAATTATAAGTTTTACCTTCTCAGTTTTATTTTCCCTTGGTGAAAAGTTATTGTTATTGAACTAAAAAGTCTTTCCAACTAGAAATTGGTACATGATACACGTACAAGTTCCCCTGATACGACACACTATCAATATAATGGCTTTTCCCAAGTCATGCTAAAACGAATTACATAACATGCCAAGAATATTTTCATTTGTGAATTTCTCAGACAGAATAGTAAGCTGCTTTATCCATGTTAAAAATTATGTGTCTGATGCCTTGTTGCCCTGGAAACCTTGCTACATAATCCACTGACCCCCCGCCCCCATCATCCATGAATGGGAAAATTACCGTAAAGTCGGCGCTCTGTCTACTTTAATCCATGTCAAAGGCAACGAATCTTGATTGCATTTTACTGCGGCTTTGCCTGTTCCACTTAAAGGCATTGGAAGTCTCCATAATCCGAGGGTATCATCTAGTCGAAGGGCGGTGGAAATCTATGGCTAACTTGTTTGTTCGGCATGTTGTAATAATAGGAATTTATTAAATTTTCTTGGAAAAAATGAGGGTAAAACCCAGTGTATATGCTAATTTTTGAAAAAAGTCAAAATGAAGTAAAATGAAATTTGGATTGAAAATACAGGGATTATCAAATTGAATATGAAGAATGAAGCCATGTGGGATTTTTATGATGTAAAAGATCAGACTCTTTGAAATGTATGTATCTATCTCGCTATCTTATACACACACATGTATGTTCCATAGCTTGGAGGCTGTGGGGGCAACAATGAAATGGACCTTGAGACACAGATTCCCCATAACTTCCCGTCTTCAGCTGTTCTAGTTGGCTGCTCAATTGACATGCCCGTCCACTGCTTGATGTTGGCAGTCCATGTCCTAGTCTGTCTGCCCTTCTTTCTTATCCCATCAGTTCCTCCTTGCAAGATGCTCCCTTATGGAAATTGGTGCAAGCTTGCCGCGAGCTTGCAGTGCAAACTTGCAGCAAGCTTGATCTGCGAGCTTGTTTCAAGCTCGCCCGTGAGCTTGTTTCAAGCTCGTTACTAGCTTGCAGGGTTCCAAAAATGCAAATGAGTTATATCTGTCAGCCAATCAAAACAGAGGAAATATATTTTCAGGTCTAACAATCTGCAAGCTTGCAAGCTTGCCTGCGAGCTTGTTGCAAGCTTGCATGTAAGCTTGCAGCAAGCTTGTTGCGAGCTTGCAAGCTTGCAGATTGTTAGATCTGAAAATATATTTCCTCTGTTTTGATTGGCTGACGGATAAACTCATTTGCATTTTTGGAACCCTGCAAGCTAGTAACGAGCTTGAAACAAGCTCGCAGCAAGCTTGAAACAAGCTCACACAGCAAGCTTGCAGATATTGAATTATATTTGCAGGTCTAAAAATCTGCAAGCTTGCGCAAGCTCCCAAGCTTGCGCAAGCTCCCAAGCTTGCCTGCGAGCTTGTTGCAAGCTTGCATGTAAGCTTGCAGCAAGCTTGTTACGAGCTTGCAAGCTTGCAGATTGTTAGATCTGAAAATATATTTCCTCTGTTTTGATTGGCTGACAGATAAACTCATTTGCATTTTTGGAACCCTGCAAGCTAGTAACGAGCTTGAAACAAGCTCGCGGCAAGCTTGAAACAAGCTCACACAGCAAGCTTGCAGATATTGAATTATATTTGCAGGTCTAAAAATCTGCAAGCTTGCGCAAGCTCCCAAGCTGGTAAAAAAAGAGAAGCGTGCAATCTTGCAGCGAGCTTGCATGCTTTTGCAAGCTTGCGTGGTAAAAAATCCAAATGGTACCCTCAGCCAATTACAAAATATGCAAGCTTGATGTTAGCTCGTCGCAAGCTTGCCGCAAGCTTGCTACAAATTAAATGGAATAATAGTAACAGTATGGACAATAACATGACAGAGATCTACAAAAGATACATCATATATGTATCAACTGGTTTTAATGTTACCTGAGTTTTAAGTACATTTCAATGACATTGTAGTGCTGCAGCTAGACTTCTGAATACTTGTACATGTAATAACGACTGTCTGAAAACATTGACAAAATATTATTCACACTTTTGATATCTCTATAAAAAAAATTCCCTCTCAAAAATGAAAGAAAATGAAAGGTATTGCCATGGCAAGTCTGGCACAAATTGAATACATAGAAGTGGAGAAAATTTGTTCCCGAAAGACCTGTGGGTGCCATCTTTTTTGGGGGAAAAAACACATAGATCTAGGTCTAGTCTAGTCTAGTCTACATTAAACCTATACCTTTTCACAATTGATGTAAAAACATACACGCACGCACGTCAACACAAACACACACACTCAGAGACACAAACGGGGTTGAACAAAATGCAGATAATTAATGGATTTTGTTGAATCATTTTTTTCTCTCCCACTTTACCTTTGTTACCTGTTTACCGCACACACACACACAAACCCTTAGAATCAGGGTAAAAACTAAAACACACACACATATACAAACAAAGAGGTAGAGAGATAGACTGAGAAATTGCGTCCAGAGCCGTTTCAGATTATACTAGATCTAGAATTGAAAGTTATGGGCCTATAACTAGTCTAGACCTAGTCCTGGTCTAGACCTAGACCAGCTTAAACCAGAGACTATCGCCCACACTGACCCTGTCAAATTCAAAATTGCCCTGACGTCCCCACATCTACAAACTAATATACACCCTACCCGTTAAGTTAAAACTCAGACGAGTATCTTGGAGGACCAACCGACCAAGTACCAAGTAGGCTACCTACTACCTAGTCTAGCTAGTTTAACTAACATTTTTTTGGTGATGTGGGACTGAGTCTGAGTTTTACATTATTTAATGAAAAATTATCAAATTATTACAATTTTCCTGTTTTATTTTCATTTTAATATTGCTTTCCAGAGATTTATATGTTAAATGTTGTTGTGAATTATTATAATGTAAGTGCAATATCTCACAAGTACTTACCATTTTGAAGTTGATTCACACTTGACCAGTTCACAAAATGTTCAACAAAACTTTGAACCAACCACAAAAAATGAACTATCTTGGAATGGCCAATAGAGGGCGCGTGACATTTTTCTGATTAGGATCTTGTTGGCACTGGGAGTGTTATCTTTGGAAGTCAATAACTTTTTAGTAAGAGAAGTAATAAATATAAAATTTTCACAGTGTAATAAATGAATATAAATGCATTTTTTACAGTAATTCTTTAGGATTGTCATTGTTTCCTCTTTTTTTACAGATACGAACAAAAAGTGATAAATTATGATTTTAGTGAAAAAAGTCAAAAAATTACATTTTAAACCCTAAAAAAGGTTCAAAATATCATCAAATATTATAAATATTCATATCATGTGATAGATAATTTCATTATCTTTCATTAGACACAATATTCATTAAAATTGAGGCTCTTTTTAACAAATGACATGTAAAAAACAACTGTTAGGCGAAATCAGGGTCAAATAAAGGTCATTGACCTCTGCAATCAGGCTCCACCACCCACAACACACAAGACATCACTTTCCAGACATGTCTTAGGATGTTTTATCCAAAAATTAAAACAAAACACTTGGTCTTTTTTGTCAATTAAAGAAATTCAAGCAGGCTATTGGACTATTAGTTTTGCTTTTGTTTAAGAATATAGTTTTTGAATCAAATCGTTTTCCGGCTAGATTTTAGCAAGGTTTGATTAAACGCTCATTTAAATTATATATTTCGTTTCAACCATTTTTGTTGACTCTTGCCTGGTCTCTCGTAAATCACAGTGAAAAAGGAAATCATTTTTAGAGTGTTGGATGGTGTACCTTTTTGTACAGTGAAAAGTGAGTCATGATGCGATATTTAATGTTTGTTTTATGATCATCCATCTTTAATCCTTTTTCAAAGGTATAATGCGCTATAAGAACTGTACTATTATTATTATATGTGTATAAAGATCCCCTATTTTATACCTCATTAGCAAAGAATCAAAGGTTTTGAGATAATTATTGAACAATATAATTGTGCATATAAACTTTTGTGCTGTATGTTTACAGTGACAATAATTTGGTCATAGATGGGGTTTGTCCATAGCAGTCTGACATAAGTTTGCGGCAAGCTTGGCAGGGCTTTAGATTGCACCCAGCAAGCTCCGCAAGCTTGCTGCAAGCTTGCAGGGCATACACTGTCGGCCTGCAAGATTGCCAGGGCTTTAGATTGCGCTCCTGCAAGCTTGCAGGGATATCCTCTTTGACTGCAAGCTTGCAAGAGCTTTAGTTTGCGCCCCTGCAATGTCCGCAAGCTTGCTGCAAGCTTGCAGAGCATACACTGTCGGCCTGTAAGATTGCCAGGGCTTTAGATTGCGCCCCTGCAAGCTTGCAGGGATATCCTCTTTGTCGGCAAGCTTGCAAGAGCTTTAGTTTGCGCCCCTGCAATGTCCGCAAGCTTGCTGCAAGCTTGCAGGGCATACACTGTCGGCCTGTAAGATTGCCAGGGCTTTAGATTGCGCTCCTGCAAGCTTGCAGGGATATCCTCTTTGTCTGCAAGCTTGCAAGAGCTTTAGTTTGCGCCCCTGCAATGTCCGCAAGCTTGCTGCAAGCTTGCAGGGCATACACTGTCGGCCTGCAAGCTTGCCAGGGCTTTAGTTTGCGCCCCTGCAATGTCCGCAAGCTTGCTGCAAGCTTGCAGGGCATACACTGTCGGCCTGTAAGATTGCAAGGGCTTTAGATTGCACCCCTGCAAGCTTGCAGGGATATCTTCTTGGCCTGCAAGCTTGCAGCAAGCTTGCATGAATATCTCTCTTTGCCTGCAAGCTTGCAGCAAGATTGCTGTAAGATTGCGCGCAAGTTTTGCAAGCTTAAATTTGTAATGCAATCTTATTAAGCTTGCCGCAAGCTTCTAACAAGCTTGTAACAAGCTTGCCGCAAGCTTAAGTTTCTGTAAGGGCTGTTTGCCAAGCTATAATTCTTCCATCTAGTTTAATACATGCATGCCCTAACCACAATTGTGATCATGATGAGGTGATCATGTTCCCGTATGTAACACTCCTTATATATCCCTCTTACTTTCTTGTTGAAATTAATGCAGAGTAGAGAATTCATGGACATTGACTCCATAGGCCCATCCTCATCAGCCCGAGTTTGCCAAATAGCCCGCTCTTTCTGATTCGGGATATTTTCCGAAGCTCAAAATACGCTAATCACAAACTAGCTCGGAAATAAACCCAAGATCGACTGCAAGATCAGGTGCAAGATCAGCGCGCGGATTAAAAATGTTAAGATAATTTACAATAACAAACACAGAAAAAACAGAAATCGTTGTGCATGGTGGGATCAGAAAGGTTGACTCCGTACGTCAGTCTGATGAAGACGGGAGCAAATCAGCCTGCCATTTCGCAAATAGCAGGCTATTTAGGAAACAAGACCAGATTTCTCTGGATATTTCTTATCCAAATTAACCAGCTAATTGCAACTGCGGGCTGATCGACGAAGACGCAAATTAGCTGGCTAATTTTTTATCCGGCTAGTTAAAATAGTGGGCTATGTTGCAACTTTGGTCTGATGAAGACAGGTTTCATGTAAAAGTGTGTGGGTTAACACCCCTCTGGCTCTCAGAGAGCAGATGAAACACAAAGGTGAATGATTCAGATCACTTAGCGCTCCTGATAGGTTGGAGTGTGTGCGAAATGAAGGAATCACTTTGGGTGCCATTTCTAATCATCAAAGGCTTGAATTTTCATCCAAGTTAGAAGCTTCCCCCACTCCACACAGGAAGGGGACCTTGATGAGAAATCGCGTTCACATGAAACCTACTTTTTGAAAGAGCAAGATTATCATGAATTTTTATGACACTTATGAACATGGTGAAAATACGATGCAAAAACACTGACACATGATTAAAAACAATTTTTGGGTAATTTAACCTATCTTTGAAGGACTTTTCTATATAAAGATACTAAATCAGAATTATTTTTTTACAAACGAGTTTGAAATTTTCTCCTGGTTGAGAAAGAGAGAGAGAGAGAGACAATTAGATAAAAATGCTCTCTTAAGGAATAAAAGCTAATGAGTTGGATTTTAATTTTAATTTGTATAATTTGATTATATAATTCAAATCACACTACACAATTTTACAGAGCAATTAACTGTATGTAAGATATTGCATTTATAATGTGGCGTTTAAAAAGTAAAATGTTTTCCTTATTGCATTTATATTTATAATGTGCAGTAGCACTGGAAAATATTGTTTTTACATGTATTCTTCGTTTTCCATATCTCATTTGTGATATGACATTTAAAAGTATGTTTTTGCATGTAATCTCATTTGTAATATGGCATTGAAGAGGATGTTTTTGCATGTATTCTTTGTTTTTCATCTTGGGCTTTTTGATGGCTGATTAGTTTATTTGCCGCATGGTCAGCCATTCTTAACGGTCAAATTGGCATGGTAACGGAAGCGTGTTATGGAAACTACAGATTTTGTTTTTCAGATCTGTGAAATTAGATTACTTTGTGTTTGCAGTAAGTCTTGCTGCATTAAAGGATGCCTCAGTTCTGTAAATGGTGAAAACTATATATAAAACTTACAGAATAAAGTAAAATATACACCAAATTACTAGTTCCATGAATAATGACTTTTAAAATTTTGTAATAGGAAATGAATAATTAACATAAAAAGATAAGAAAATCATGCTGAGATAAATATACTACAAGACTATAGACCCACAATGTACTAACATGTATGTATGCTGGTACCTTTCATTGTATGATATTTTACTGCAAAAATGTCTTGTTTTTTAAACATTTTGTCCACCCAAACATTCTTTGTATACTGCAAATGAATATTGCATACATGAAGCCCTGTTGATAAGGCTATTTATATGCACCTTTCACATACATGATATTATCTGTTTGTTAGAAATCGACTTTAGTTGTTGCCTTGTCGGGCAAGCATCTGGCAGGCTTTTGGGGTCATCAAGAGCAACTCTATTAACTCAATTAAAGGTAAAGACCAGTATTGGCAACGCCCCAATTTCAAAAAATGAAATGGAAGCTCTCATTACCAATCATGTGAAAGAATATGTTTTGACTAATACATGATGATAAAAAATTTGCCGGGAAACCGCCTACTAATTCATATATTTGGTAAATTTATTTCTCTCATGGTCTGGTGAGAGAGATAGGGTAGTCCCATATACATCTTTCTGTGTATAGTGCTTGTAACTTTACGAAGAATGTGCCAAATTTCTTATTATTTTGATGATTCCAGAACCTTGCAGATGCTAGATGCTAGATGATCAACCTTTTCTGATCGATTCCACAACGTTTCTTTCACAATGCAATCGCATGACCATTACTGGTCTTTACCTTTAAGCTTATTATCTAAATAAATTAGTAAACTGGTCTTAGTGAAATGGCACATATTTGACTAATTCAGTTAAATCTAATTTGAGGGTCCAAGTTATTAGAAACTTTGACAAAACTCAGACCTTTTTCTATTCTAAACAGAATTTGACCAAGTATAAACCCTCATTAGGTTTGAAATTAAGAAGAATGCTGGCCAATGACCTGTAGCCAGTATCTCCTAAATTGCAGGTCCGTCCATACCAAGAACTTGATTACCGGTACCCTTTAAGTCACTGCATGTAACACCTTCCCAGTTCATTCTGTCTTTCGGGAGTAGCTCAGGTGTGTAAAGCGATATGCTGCAACGCAGGCAAGCATGCCGGCCATGCCATACATCTGTGTCACAATTCACAGATTGGGCTATTTCGGAATACGAGCTGGGTTTTTTTGTCAATAGGTTCGTCTCCATTAGCACAAGTTTTTTTGAAATACCCCTGCCTTTATTAGACTGAGTTTTCGAAATAACCCACTCATTCGGATTCGTAGAATCTAACCGGATTGTAATTAAGTTTAAGTTAATTCAGAGTGAGGATGCATATATTTAGCTGTTTCACGGTTGCATTAAATTGGTTGCACTTGGACTCAGATTGTGGCTGAAAGGTATTGTCTATAAGTGGGTGAGTGGGCATTTTGCCTAGCTTTGGCTCATGGAAAATAAGGGAACTTCATGTTCGACGTTCTGGGTTATTTTCTAGAGAAGCATTGATCGATTAAGGGCAAGTCTAATCTCTACCGTCATAAATTTGTTGTTAAGCTATGGTCACAAATCTGAGCAGCGACCGACCGATCAGTAGCCTGCTCGGTCGCTGCTGGAACTTAGGCATCGCCCAGCAATTAGGTCGGTGCCGGCCGGCGACCGCCCAGGCACCGAGCGTATTTTGGGCGGCGAGTGAAAAGTGAGCAGGCGCCGCCCAAATTTTAACTCCGCGCTAAAACTTCAGCGGCGACCGAGCGATGCCCTAAAAACGAGCAGTGCCTGGGCGGCCGCCGCTCGGTGGCCGGACAGCCGCAAGGCAGAATTGGTTAAAAACTCGCCGCTCGGCCGCCGAACAGGCTACTTTTGGGTAATGTGACCATAGCATTAGTATATATCTGATTTGTGTTGATAACACTGTAAATAACAGCAAATACCAAGTGGCATGGCACGGCATTTAGTGTCGATTCATGTGCAGAACTACACAATAAGAGGTAACATGTGAGGCACTGGGCTATAAAGATAATAGATTTTCTGGCCTCATGTAGGAAATGACCTGGAAGTGTTATCTGATCAGTTTAAATAGTTTGTTCACCATGCAGGAAGTAATCAATCGTGAAGTCATGGCCTTGCTTTGTCCAAATAGTTTCCTTTGATAAACTGATGTTACAAAGTCCAAAACACCTTGAACTGGGGTAACCTTTTCTTTTTGCTTGCCTGAGAACAGTCAGTGAAAGGCACCCAAAATTGTGGCCAACATTTTAAAAGTTATTGTTGCTTGTCGGCTAACGTGTGGACATGTGTCTCCCCCATGCTTCCCCAGCCTATCATGAACTCAGTCAGTTGACTCCAAGTCCAACTTCCCATCCTCTAGGCCTCACATCTTCCCTTGAACATTGGAAGGGAAGTTTAATATCGGAGCCCGATAAAAACTCGTTAGGGTTCCTCAACGAGAGCTTGTTGAAGATGTCTGTCTTCTGGTCTGACATTTTGTTGAGCTATCAAACTGTCCAATAAATCTGGGGCGTTTGAGTTGATTAAAACGAGCTAGATATTAGTAGCATTGAAGTGTAATGAGATTATCTGATAAGTTGATTAGTATTGTCAATTGAAAAATATGTACCATATTTGAAAAGACACCTTACATGTATAAAACTACATAAGAATCATAATTTTTGTAATTATCTTTTCACGCTGAAGTTGCCGACAATATTTATTGAACTTTGTCATTTGTTATACACATCTTTGTATTTGCTTTCTAGGTAAAAGTATTAGCACTTATCTTTAATACTTTTGTAAAGAGGTAATAGGATTATGCAACATATGCAAGCACATCTTAAATGAATTGTGTACAGCACTAGTTTCTATTGTGCAGATTGAAAGAAAACTACTTAATGGCAGCTAGTGTGAAAACATGAGTGTTGATTCTGTGTTTTGGCATGGTTGTTTTCTTAAGAGCATTTTTTGTCCCTATTTGCTTATCTTGTTACTCCCCAAGCTTGCATTTTATTAATGGCAAGATCTTCTCAAGCTGAGATAATGACATGAATAATTCAGCAAGCAGTGTGCAGAGAAAATACCGTAAATTATTGATAGTGCTCCTGCGGTGAGAACAAACAGCCATACTGGATCGAGGTTAACAAACTTTGTGGTTAACTCCTTGCATCCCATGGTTTTTCCTTACCAAGAGGATGAATTCTTCCCAAGAATTTAAGATTTTAACCATGTGGTTTGACTAAGATGGTCTCCTTTTTCCTTTTATAGAAGCCTGAGTATTGACCGCTATTTAAAGGTTTACCATCATGGAAGATATTTATCACATGTACGTGTAGCTTATTTCTTTCTAAAGGCTCATTCGGTGATGATGCAGCAAGACCGCAGCGGGTTTTTTTTGTTGGTGATGATGTAAAATGTAATGTACCTAACATTTCTGTATCTTATAACACAGAGCTGGGCTGATTGTTCATATATATACATCATTATTTATATTTATCACTTTCACTGACTTCATGACTCAAATACAAAGTTTACCAATGGCATCTAATGCAAAGTTTGTTTGACAAGGAGTTGGAATTTCTTTGGAAGAGTGTTATGAGTTATCTGTGACCGCTTGTGAGTGTGCGGAGTGACCTCGGAAGGTGCGAAAGAGCCACACAGGGACGCAGAAGCGTGATCACTCAATACTGTGCTTTAAGCTATGGTCACAATTCAGAGCAGCGACCGACCGATCAGTAGCCTGCTCGGTCGCTGCTGGAATTAGGCATCGCCCAGCGATTAGGTCGGTGCCCGGGCGGCGACCGCCCAGGCACCGAGCGTATTTTGGGCGGCGAGTGAAAAGTGAGCAGGCGCCGCCAAAATTTTAACTCTGCGCTAAAACTTTAGCAGCGACCGAGCGATGCCCTAAAAATGAGCGGTGCCTGGGCGGCCGCCGCTCGGTGGCCGGGCAGAAATGGTTTAAAAACTCGCCGCTCGGCCGCCGAGCAGGCTACTTTTGGGTAATGTGACCAAAGCATTACTCAAGCTAATAGTGGAATGAATAACATTAAAACACCTGTAAGTAAAGACCGCTCAAGGGAGACATGAAAAGATGTCATTATGGGCAGGTTCCTTCAATTTTGTACCATACCTTTAATATTTTAATAAACCTTTACTACATTTCTATGTTTATAGGTTGTTTTGTATGTTCGCTATGTCACTTTTATTAAATTGTGGAAAAATTAAAATTGAATTGAATTGAAGTATACATTTTAATGAGAAACATTATTCTAGGGAAACATAAAATATGGTCTTTGTAGACAGGTACGTGATCTTTTTATACATGTGGTTGCTAAAGCAGGTTTGGCTATATTTAAAAAAAGGAATAGTGCGAGTGAAACAATTTATGTTATTTGACTTCAATATTTTGACGAACTAATATGTTCATATCTTATGCAGATTACTACATTTCTAAATAACAAGAAATTCCATTTCATAATAAAAAAATTGTGTGAATAATCCAAAAATGGGGGATTCTAGATACTTAGATTTGAAATGTGCTCATGGGAGGGGGGGGGGGGCGGGGCAGAGCTGCCACTACCACATTTTCCACTTATGGATTATATTCCTTTGACTGCCATCTTGGGGGTGATGGTGGTGGTGATGGTGGTGGTGATGGTGTTGGTGATGGTGTTGGTGGTGGTGGTGTCACCCACTTACTTTTGGCAAGTTTGTATACACTATCCTATGACTAGTAACAATCTCATTCAACTCACTTTGGATAAACCCAAAATACATAAACAAATCAAAAATGTAATCACAGGCACCTTCTCTTTTCTAAATCACTGCTCTCCACTACCGGTATACATGATGCATTAAGTCGTTTGCTGAAGTCATTACCATGCGTCAACATGCACATCGCACGTCCCTAGCGTGTGTTTCATTTGCAATTCATAGTGTTCTCGATAGCCAAGTCACATTCATGTGCTAGCCGTGCTCTATTTGTGGATTGTATATCCGATCAGGAGCGCCTCTTTATGAAGGGGTGATATGAAACGCATTAGAATAAAACTAGCTCCACTCTGAATGGGGCACTCTGTAGCATAGCAGGTAGTCAACATTTGTATCAAAATTTCATTTGTAAATAGGCTTACTTCGAATCATCGGGTGACACTTCGGTCGGGTGGGCATGTTACCTGATCTTTTATGAAATTGTGTACCTTTATTCACGAAATATCGGGGGTAATATTTGTGAAATAAACCCCTCTTATCTAAAAATGATCTGGTCCAATTTAGCCAACACTTTGTGAAAGCCCTCGACCAAAGCTACCAGAAGTTACATTTTGTTTCACAAAAAGTAACACAACTACCTACCCAGACGCGATGACCCAATGATTTGATTTAAGCCTGTAAAAATGATGAAAGGTTTCTGAAAGAATTAATGAGGACACAGTTGTTCGCCCAATAGGCTTTGTATGCTTTGTACACTATTGTGTTTTGTGTTGTGGAAAATAAAATAAACTTATCAATATAAGTAATCTTAAGACTTTGATAAGCATTTGTTAAGAAAATTATGCAACAATCGCAGTTTGTTTTGTATAACTCTTATCTCTATGATCCTCAAAGAAATCACTTATTTAAAGTTTTAAGGAAACTGGAGGTAACTCTAAGAAATGTATTCTCTGAGGATTCATTGAAATTGAATTCAACTGAATCTTGCCCTAAAGAATAAAGAATACTCTCTGGAGATGAACATGCAGAGGCTAGTTTAAGGGCCGCAGGGGCTGTTGCGTTGGCTTCAAGCTCGATCCCCTCGATCCCCCTGTGTAATTTTTAGTGCTAGACTCCTGTATTTATATGTGTAGGATGCGCTGTTTGACAGACAAGGATTTGACAAAGGCTTTTAAGAGATCGTTGTGTGTAAAGCCGACTTAGCCTTTCAATCCAAACTAATCTATGCATGTAGTCTGGTGACACGTATGGAAACAAGAGTTGCCAGTTCAGTATGAAAGCACCCTATCAAAGCACTTTCACAAATCCGATTTAGCCTTTCAGTCTGAACTAATCTAGGCCTAAACTCTGATGACACTTAAGGATACAGGACCTGTAAGTTTGGTGTAAAGTCACCTTTCAGTGATCTGTTTACATTTAGATGACTTAAGCCTTACAACTGGAGCTAACCTGCACATATACACTGTAGGCCTGGGCCCCATTTCACAAAACATGTCATCATTGACAAATGACTGTTTTCGTTATAAGCTAGTGAAATCCTTGCTTCTGATTGGTTATCAGCAGATTTGTCACTGATTTTTGTCATTTGTCATTGGAAAAAGGCTTTATGAAACAGGTCCCTGTACTCAAGTGTGGATACAAGGCCTGCCAGACTGGTGTAAACTCATCTCTGCTGCAACGGATCGTCTAGTTTACCTGAGCCGCTACACCAATCTGACATCCAAACACGAGGGGTCAGTGACACAAAGACGTAACTCCATTTTGGCCATTTTGAGAAAAAGTGGTATATGTGTCACTGAGCACTTGGGCCTTAAGGAGTTAAGTCTAAATTTCACTAGCAATTGACTTCAATGAGGTGTGGGGTGGAGTTAAGTCTTTGTGGTTCCTGGAAAGCCCACATTCTTCTGAACATTTTGATATCAGATACTCATTTCGGCAAAATATGGAGTTTTGCTTTGTGTCTCTGAACCCTCGAATAGCTCTCCCAAGCCAGCCATTCAACGGACGTCACATGGATAAAGAGAGCTTGTCAGGTGTTTATTCATGTCCTAGCCATGTTATGCTTGCTAATGTAGCGTGATATTGATGTGAGAGGCTCTCATAGACATGGTAAATCATGGTAGACAGCGGGTTATGAAAAATGGACCTGTGAAAAAATGGAAGTTAACAGAGAAAACTGACTTGATATTCCATTATCATTCAAAAATTGAAAATGTTTCTTTATATACTGTACTTTAGAAGAGGTTAGGGTGAGAAGGCAGGCTGCTGCACCAGTGTAAAAAAAAAAGAATTATCATTCAGGAGGGTCCTTAATTCTTGGTTTTCATCTTATAAATGAGAATTTTCCTGTGTGATATCAAAAGCTTATAATGTAAACCAGAGCGCTTTACCTACCGGTAGTTTTCCAGAGGTTTGATTCAGCACTTCTGAGCTAAATTAATCTACTGTACATGTACGCTTCGATCTGTGTCTATTTTGGCTGATTCCTTGTAAGTTGTATTACTTGCTATGTGACTTTGCTCCAATGCAGTGGAAAATTTTCCTGCTTCACGTCTACAAATAGAAACTCGGGAAGCTCTACTAAGAATTCTATAAATGGAACGAATGCCACAAATAAGAGCTCACGCCTTACGATGGTATTGATAGAATTCATCTAATCTTCTGCAAGATTTCTCGCCTAGATGCAAGCAGAGGAGAGAGTATTCGGTTGAAAGGCCTTGCAAGTTTTTCACGGAAAGTTCTAATTCGGATGCTTTTCTCTGTGACCTCCATCTACGTGTACTTTCCTCTGCACTGCCTTATTCCACTCGGGTTGGTCGGATGTCAAATTTAGATTTTTCCATTGGTCACAAATCTGTATAAATCAAACTATTATCCTTATACACCGACAGCCTTCTAGTAGCTACTGCTGGCAACACAAGATAATACCAGTGTATACATAGCAACAAATCAAGAGGATTAGAGGGGTGATGTTTTGTATTGCTGATGGGGAAAAACCTAGCAGTGGGAAACCCCCTCTTTGCCTAATGTGGGTTGCACAGTGTTTGACAGGCAGAAATCCTGATCATGATTACGCGATTACGAGCTGCAGTGACTCAGATCAATAGCCTCCATAATATATCTGGACGGCACTTTCTCTTCCATTCTTGTGTCCTGATTTTCAGATAACAAGACCTACAGGCAGACTTTAAAGGCTTCAAATAAGCGTTCTTGCCTTATGCAAAAATGCATCCTTTTCCCCACTCCATTTGTTGCCTGAATGTTGTACATGCAATGTTTCCACTGTATACATACTTTCGACATACATGTACATTTGTTTAAAGCCAGATGTCACAAAACTATATTGCAAGCAGGTTATGTTATAGAGGGTTCTACAACTCTTTATGCATACAACAAAAAAGTAGGTCATGGTACAAAATATCCCTTTGCCACATTGGATTTAAATATCATGGGATAGAAATTGAGGCTTCAAGATAATTTAACTGTTTCCTATGGAAGATTAATCTTTACTGGTGTTAAAAGGGTTGTCATGAAGCTTATCAAACAGGTAATATTTCAAAGCCATTGTGTTGTACAGAGCAATCCTCCTTCCAACTTATGGTGCCCATAATTTTGTGCGAAATGTCATGTGTGTCAAACAAGCCACCATGCAGAGAGGCGCAGGAAGCAACCAAAGAGGAAACAGAGCATGCCTGTCCGTTCCCTGCAAATTATTTAAGAAGATGAATAGATTTAAATGTAGAATAATGACTACTATAGAGACAGAGAGATAGACACAGAGAGAGAGAGAGAGAGAGAGAGAGAGAGAGAGAAAGAGAGAGAAAGAGAGAGGCGGGCGGGGGTGAAAAGAGGAACTGTACAATGACCTACTTTTTATAGTGCGAGATTAAAGCATAATAATCATCATCACTTGTCACAATATCATCTGCTTACAGTAGCAAAAATGCATTAACTCTAAACAGTTGTGATGGCTTTCTCTTAAGACAAGACTTAATATAGGTTAAGAAAGCCCAGATGGGTGTTAAGTTAAGGAAAAAAATAATTTAAATGGGATCTTTATTAGAGTCTTTATAGCAAGACTAGAGAAAAAAGAGGTTAAGAATAGCCTAGATTGATGTCTAATTTTTGAATTACGCTCTTCAAAACCTGGCCTAAGGGAGACGGCGGGTGACAGCATTCATCCTGGGACCGCCACAGGGGCAATATCTTTCCATAAGTTTGTTCTGTGTCCAAACAATCGCTGCGACGTCAAACACAAACAATCACAAATGGGGCACAGTAAACAGCTAATGGCTACATCATCATCAAGGACCGGTCCTTCAGGAGTCAAGCAATTTAATTTAGAAGTACTTAGCCAAGGATATAAGGCACAGCTGTAAAGTATGTACGTACATGCAGTTTGGTCTCAGAAGCATACTATGCAATATTGTCCATGCAATTTGCTATCAGAAGCAGGCTGTATATATAATATGTTCTGCATATATTGAGGGGCGGATCTGGGATTTTATGAAAAGAAAAAAAAAAAAGGGGGGGGGGGAAGGTGGTGATTAATTACCCGTATGTCTGACAAGCAAATTAAAAAAAGGATTAGTAATAAAAAAGGGGAAGGGAGGGGAGGGGGAAGAATCGTCAATGCAATTTGCTATCAGAAGCAGGCTGTATATATAATATGTTCTGCATATATTCAGGGGCGGATTGGCGATTTTATGAAAAGAAGGAGGGGGAGGGGGGGGGGGGGGGGGGAGTGGTAATTAATTTCCCATAATATGTCTGACAAGCGAATTAAAAAAGGGTTAGTAATCAAAAAGGAAGGGGAGGAGGGGGGACATATATAAACAAAGACTTCTGAGAAGCAAACTCAAAATTGGGGGAAGGGGGTGTCCACATCCCCTGAAGGCTTGTGATGACCCCCCCCCAAAAAAAAAAAAGAGGAGGAGTGCCTGTCCCTATAACCCCATGGATCCGCCATTGAGTTCTCTGTTGCACTCCACTGATACGTACGTGCTGTCTAGCATTATTCTCTCTCTCTCCAAGAAAAATGATCTATATTTCAACGGGAAGATCATCAAATATTCAGAGCTTGACACACAGCGCTTGAGTGAATAATTTCTCATGAATAAAAGGTCCTCCATGCATTAACCCGGCCTCCAAGTGTTTTGAATGGGAAGCAGAGAACAAATGGTGCGCCTCATCACGACATCCCATTTCCTCATTGCAGTAGCGCTTGAATTGAAGGTGATCAGTTTTAGATACAAACCGGTTTTTCTCTTCAAAGATATAGTTGGGTTCTGGTCATGCAAGTGCATTCTGAAAGGAACGGTGTGGAATCGATCAGAAAGAGTTGGTCATGTAGCATATCAGTATTTTTTTTTCCGCAAGGTTCTGGTGTCATCAAAATGACAAGAAATGTGGCCCAGTCTTGATAAGTAACAAGCAATGTATACAGAAAAATGTATATTTTGAGCTGTAACTTGTCATATTTAGAACATGAAGGCATTTGAAGAGCCATGCTTTTCAGGGATTTTCTTTTTTACTAATGTTCTTCCACATTTGCATATTAACAATGATTATGCTCACAAATTATTTGTCACCTCTCCCCAGAACTCAAACGTCTCTTTAACCCGTCATACGTCGTCAGAGCACTTATACTCTCCAGGCTTGACTATATGGTGGAAACCTTTGTCACATGAATTTTGTGCAAACTTTTAAAGGCACACTGTCCTACTTGTAGCTACTTGCTCCCTCTATATAGAAAACTTCCCAAATCGGTGCCTGTTGGTCCCCCATGATCCTCTTTTTCTTATGTTAAATGAGAGCTGAGTTAATGAGATAGCCACCTGTCACAGTGACCTCGATGGCTCTCTGGGTGGTCTAATCCCTTCTAGCTGCAGTAGTAAAGCCTCCCTTTAAGAACAGCCATTTTCATGGCAATAAACTTTTGTGAATAGCCAACAAAATAGTGTTTTGTCAATTTTCTAGTATGAAACTTTCGGGAATCTGTACCACTCTCAAACTTGCGAACATTTCATGCTATTAAACAAACTTGGTACCATGTTATCCCTGGTCAAAGACTGAGCGCATTCCCACATTGCAGTTTACATGATGTGATTATTGTAATGAGAAACCATCTGGACATAATATTATCAAGCGGGCATTCCATGCCGTCTGCAACTGGAATCACCGTTTAACGAATCAGCTTCGGCTAGAACACTTTTACGGTGATTGGATTAATTTGCGAGCATGATAAGAGGCTCTCGTTTGGAGGTTAATTGGAGATTTAGTCTGGGATTGCCCTTTGACGGAACTCAAAGATATTACTCCTCATGTTCCTTTCCAATCAAATGACAGATATGTATTTTGTTTTCTTCTTTTTTCTTCTTTCTTACATAGTTTTATAAGTATACTGGTACTCACTTTATTTTAAACACAGCGAACAGTCTTACTTCGAATGAAATTTGATAAAAGTAGAAGTGCAGAAAGATTTATAGGTAATATTTATGGAATGTTCTGTTGTCAATATTTTAAGGCATGATCCAAATTATTATATGTGCATGTATTGGTTACTCAGAGTAAGGTATGAATTTTAATTGCTTACATAAATTGGAAGTATTCAGATATGTGTTTTGTGGCCTATGGGACAAGTTTGATTAAAATTCTTTTTGCTTTAGATTAAATTGAAGGCATTGAAAAAGTCATTACGGAAAAGAATCAAACTTGATCCTCATATCAGTTGAATGTATGTATCTGGAGATCAAACATGATTACAAAATTCTAGTAAAATCTTAAATTTGACATAGTCATTTGTGATACATTATCTACCTCTTATGACAAGGCAAACTTTGAATTGTCAAAGCAAAACAAGAATAGTGGAAAGAGTTTCAGCGCAACTAGAGGTGCGTTCAAGCAATTTTTTAAAGCTAGAATCACAAACATGAATCACAAATCAAAATGCCGTTTAAACAACACGTTTACTGTGGGAGAGCTTTCAGGAAGTATAGGTCAACTTTGCCGCGTGCTTTCTGTCTGTGTTTACTGTCGACTGTTGGTCAAACCGGGACCACGATAATGATGTCATAGAATCATGATTGAGATCTCCGTTCATGGAAGCGAATTTTAGCAATCGAGATCTCCGTTCATGCAAGCGAATTTTAGCGACCGTGCTGCAGAATCACGATACAAAATGCATCTTTTTCAGCGTTTCATGTTTGTGTTTTTAAAAACGTTTATTTTTACGACGAAAAATCGCTTGAATGCAACCGTGTTTTAAACTAAACGTCTTTGAAAACATTGATTCTAGGGTGAAAAAGTGTTGATTGAACGCACCCTAGGCTAAGTGGAAGGTGATGCATGGAAAGTCAATCAGCGAGTCGAGTTGTTATCTGATTGTCAACAAATTAAATCCACTTCCATGATATAACCTGACCTTTCAGCCACTTCTACAATTGCTTTGATATCTTTTGAGGGTATAAAAAGTTTGAGAGAGAAAGAGAGAGAGAAAGAGAGAGAGAGAGAGAGAGAGAGAAAGAGAGAAAGAGAGAGAGAGAGAGTGACATGAGTAGATTTAATCCTGCTTGTAATTGCACAATTAATCACCCTGTCTCATTTTGTAGAGGTTGTAATGATAACATTAATTGCGTTTGCATTAAATGACTTTCTTGGAGCGTTACTGTTCTGATCGACTGTCTGTGAAATAAGAAAATGAGTAATTGGATCACAACTTATTAACAAATAATGATAATCACTTATATTTCTATAGCACTTAATACAAACGTTTCAATGAGCTTTACATCAATTTGTCAAAGTAATAAAAAGTAATTTGCATAATTAAAGAAATTGAGGACTGATAAACTGAATTTACAAAGGAAATAGTAAGCAATATCAGGCAAAATAGAGGGAATGGACTATAGGGAAAGAATATACCTACAATTTTACATTCAAGCACTGAATGTTGCTTAATGTTTGTATGATGACAAAAGTTCATGTGAAAATTGCTTTATGGTCAATAACCTGCAGAAACCAAAAAAATCATAGATATTATGAACCAAAGAATTTGTACAATAATATATATGACAGATTTGTCACTTTATAATAACGCAAATTAAATTATAAAACTTCAACCTTTGACCAAATATCTGAACCGTAATCTTTAACCTAAACCTATAAGAAAGGTAATACCAAATTGAATTTCTCATCCTCATACATGCGTATATCTTATGAGTTAAACACCCAGAGCAATCGCCTCAAGAGAATATGTCATAAAACCTGCTTCATACACAGGATAATCAATCTAAGGTGGTGATACAATTTATATGCACCTCACGTTAATAGCGATGGAACATATTAATTTGTGAGCTAACGTCCCTGCATGCATAGCCTTGCAATTAAACTCAGTAATCCTTCATGATACGTGCTTCTACTACCGATTATCAAAACTGATGACAAAGTCATGATTGTGGGGCTATTAACCTAGATTCCTTTTGAATTTTTGGTTACTGTTATTAAATATTAAAGTTTGAGCCATATCTTTTTTTCCTTGATTTTTTTTATGTATCTATCGCTCTTTTTATCTTAATTTATACATGTATATATTTGTGAATCTATCTATCTATTAAGGCCGAGACGAGAACAAGGATGATCTGTGTACTCGCATGTTTGACAACTACATGGTTACGATTTCTCGTACACCTATACTATACACGGCTGCCATGTTTTTGTATTTTTGTTGTTGCAAAAAACAGTTACAAAAAAACATCAACTTTTCAAAGGATATGACTAATTTAGTTGTTAAATGTATGTCATTTCACCATCGATATTTCCCCTTTTCCAAGTATGACATGAGTAAAGGAAGCACACTTTTTTTCATGTAACCATACTTGATGTGGACATAAGTGTAACACAAGGCCCTTTAGACGAGTTTGTTTTGACAAACAAGCTCTTCAGCCATCTTACAGCGCATGGTTTTGTATCAGATAACATACTGAAGTGTGTCTGTCACACGACGTGCATGATGTCATCAGGCTGTTATAGATATGTAGGGGAGAACAGGGAAAGTAGGCTCAGATTGTAACCTTACTGGCGTATCCAGGTTAGGGGGCCAGGGGCACTGCCCTCCCCCTCCCCCATTAAAACCCTTCTGGTATACCCTAACCCATTGCTAAAAGGAACTTAAACTAAGGAGAATGAGAAAATCCAGTAGTTAATGGGTTAATTTCATACAGGAAAGAAAAATGTGACCATATACGAACACCTGGCATAAGTGTTAGCCAGCCAAACACCTTAATATTTGGTAACCTCTTTTTTTTTTTGTTACCTACCTTATATTTTTGCACTATGTACTGTAAGAATTTGTTTTCCATCATTGCCAGACTGAAAGATCAGCTTTAGTTGTCAGTCACATACCTATGCATTCCAATTATACATACAAGGCATACATGGAAAGGAGGGTCTGTAAAGTAGGGCGAGAGTTGACAATGTTGAAAGAGAGTTAGACGGATAATGTTACTGTTCTGTATCTAACTCTTCCAACACTCTCCATTACTCCCTTCATAGCTGTTCCCAGTGGCATGTTACAGATCTTTAAATGTATCCATTGAGGGGGGGGGGGGGTATTGATGTCATTAGGTTGACAGAGTTGAAAGGGATATATGGACAGATAGTACTACTGTCCTGTATTGAACTCTTCTTCCAACCTCCTTCATCAGCCCCTGCGTAGCTCTTGATCTGCCAATGAGGGGGGCATCGATGTCATTGGGGGTGATAGATCTCACGAGGTCAACAGAGTAAAAGGATAGATAGATAGAAGAATTCTGCCTCTTGTATCTAACTCTCTATCTCTCCCAACATCCTTCATCACCCCCTGCATAGCTACATCTAGCAGTTACCAGTGGGATAGGTGTAGCACGGTCCCAGCTGTTAGCTGTTTAGGTGGATGTGGTGTCATTAGGGGGCATGGTCCTACTTGCTGGATGAAGGAGCAAGGAGAGCGCAAGGAGGAGGGGTTCATATCATCTTCCTTTCATATAGACTTCTCCTCTCCTGTTCACTTTATCTCTGTTTAGTATTTGTTTTGCCATTTGCAGAGGGAGGGGGGGCTCCCTTTTCCCTCATACCCCCTGACTCTACCACTGGTACTTTCTCACCACGATAGCAATCAACACCATCTTCCTCTTTTCCTCCTTCTACTATCACTGACTGTTTCCAATTCTTGCTCTGCTGGCCATCACAGCTTCAAACTGTGACGCAGTCATTGCCTCGAGGGGGGTTAAATACTTGAAAATGAGCACGCCGCCGTTGACTTTTCTGGGTGACGGCCGTTCTGTACACAAGTGTACTTGCCGCAAGGTAATTGTGTCACTTTCTTCCGTCGCATCACAAGATGAGACATGAAGTTGACAATGAATATTGTGTCTGTTGTGACTTGCAAGCCAGAGGGGGCTTTGACTGTGTTGAAAGATAGAAATTTAGACACTTCTGAATTACTGAATGGAGATGATTAAGAAGATGATGTTGATGATGGTGATGTTGGTGATAGTGGTGATGATGTTGATGATGGTGATGATAATGATGATGATGATGATAATGATGATGATGATATTGTATCATGCTTCTGTAAAAGAAATTAAAGGGTATATTAATTGTATAATATCTTTGATATAGTTACGAAGTTCTTGAGTTTGTACTCACTTGATACCAAGAAGTTACTTTTCGAAAAGTTTATCAATGATGCTAACGCAAAGCTCTGTGATAAATATGCAACCAAGAAAAACAACTTGAAATGGAAATACAAATTAAAGTGTAATTTGGAAAGCAGCAGGAGTTTGCACCTTTCTGTAGCTCCCGAGTTAGCCTGCATTGTGCCGACCCCTACCAGTTGCACTAGTTTCATTTATTAGGTTTCATTTATTAGTTGGTGTTCGGTGACACGATGTGGAAAAATATGTTTAGGAGTGTGTGAATTACACTGGATTGCCATTCCAAATGCTTAGAGCTCTGGGGATAATATCACATATTTAAGCGCCTGAAACTGTCATGAAGCTTACGTCCCAAATCTTTCTTAGTTGTTGTAGCAAAAGTTTCCTGTAATCCAAGAAGTATGGATTTGTGTGTGATTTTGATATTTTTGAGGAGAAAATGTTGCTTTTTATTTTGATTGTTTTGTTTTTCTCTAAGGTGTTCACATCTTACATAGATTTCAAATTTAAGTTATAGCATCCGAAGATGAATTGAGTGTATAATGGGTGAGAAAAAAACATACATTCAATTCATAAAAGAACTGCATCCCGATCTCTCTATCTATCTCTCTATCTCTCTCTCTCTTTCTCTCTCTCTCTCTTTCTATCTCTCTTTCTTTTGCTCTAACTCTTTCTCTCTCTTTCATTCTCTTACTTTCTCTCTCTCTCTCTCTTTCTTTGTATCTCCATCTTTTTTATCCTCTCATCTAAAGGTCTTATTTGCACGAACAGTAAATGTCTAAAAGCTATGCCACAGCACAGATCGTATCATAGAGGAAAATGAATAGGAGCTGATTTGTTTTCACCTCCAGTGTAAGCAGTAATATTTCTAAATTTTGCAAGGTGTTTTATTTCCTTTCAAAAATGGCAATAAGGGTTATTATCTAAAGATGTTGCTTTGACTTGTAATGTGATTGCATTAAATATGTTTCCACTTGAGTAGATTATAATTTTTACACATCATAGGAAAGCTTGATATTTTTAGTTCCTGAAAACACAAATACATAGATCTATCAAACATGAAGTTAGATTACTAAAGGTTTGTTTTTATTTAAGAGCCTACATTTGATCTCCCCTTTTCCCTCTTTTTAAACCTTTCCCTTTCTTTGCCTTTCTCCTTCTTGTTGACGTCTCCCCGAACTATCGACTTCCTCATCCCATTGGAACATTTAAGATGTTTCATTGACTCTAAGAGTGCCCCCTTGTGGATTGTGTCGCCACCATCATTATCACATTGGTAGTAACACTCGTCAACTGAACTCATTAATTATGTACTTGTGGAGAAGGGGCACTTCGGGTTGAAATGGGATACCGGCCAGAATTCAATACAAGCTGTAGGACCATATAGTACAGACCATACATGTAGCCCATACATGTAGCCCATGTGTTAGTGGGCCCCTAAGTGTGCCCCCTAAGAGTGCCCCCTAGTGGATTGTGTCACCACCATCATTATCTCATTGGTAGTAACACTCGTCAACTGAACTCATCAATCATGTACTTTCGGAGAGGGGGCACTTCGGGTTGAAATGGGATACCGGCCAGAATTTAATACAAGCTGTAGGACCATATAGTACAGGCCATACATGTAGCCCATCATGTAGCCCATGTGTAGGTGGGCCTCGATTGACTAGAAAAGGTATTTTGACATAATAATAATAATAATACATTACATTTATAATGCGCTTAATACAATGTTTCTAAGCGCGAGAAAGAAGAAAGGATAAGGAAGGAAAGTGAAGAATATGACATTACTCAAAATAAGGTCGCATCGAAATTGATTGAAATATATATTAATAAACCAGATATGGACTCAGAATTATAATAAACCATATGATATATGAAAATACAACTTAAATGCAAACTATACATTCAATATAAGAATTTTGCATCTCAAAATACATATCATACAACATTATGCAACAGAAATTACAATATCAATAAACTGCAATATCATTAAACTGCAAAATAAGGACTGCATCAAAATTGATTGAAATTATAAATAAACCAGATATGGAATCAGAATTATCATAAACCATGTGAAATATTCAAATACAACCTATATACAAATTATTACATTCAATGTAATAATTATGCATCTTAAATCTTAAATACAACATTATGCAATAGAAATTACAATATCATTAAACTGCAAGGTAGTATTAAGTACGCTTAAAATAAATAACTTGGGGAGAGGGAGGGTAATCACAGTTATGGAAAGAGGTGGGTTTTCAGGAGAGACTTAAATGATTCTAATGTAGGGGCTTCTCGTATATAAATGGGGAGAATATTCCATAACTTGGGGGCAATAACTGTAAATGAGCGGTCTCCGTAGCGTGTCTTGGTGCGAGGTGCGAGGTCCAGGTAGCAGTTGAAGGTGGGCAGTAGCATGGGAGCGTAAACGTCGAGATGCAGAAGAAGCTAATGAGGATCGGAGTGAGATGAGGTTCTGTAGGTATGAGGGGGCTTGGTTGTGGATAGCTTTGTAGACATAGATATTTCAGAGGTCACTGATATAATATTGTAGCCTACATATTGCCTGTTGGGAGCCAGAAGGGCATTAAACCTTTTGCAATAATTATTCCACATTTTGTGGCTTGGTTCAATAACTTATGATTCAGAGCTCTAAAAAATATACCAGATACATGAGTAGAAAGGAAAAAATCTTCTGCACACACTACATCCAATTTTCTTTCATGACTATATCGCATTTGATGCTAGGAGTTTTGAAAAAGGAAAATAAGCTTTAAAATCCTTTAAATTGGCAACACATTGAGAGATTGTCTCCATATAAGTATATGCACATCATTCATCTGGATACAAAATGTAATCAAATTAACACAGAGCTCAGATAACTGTTCTCTTGCTCAGTTTTGAAAACTCACAATGAGAAACTAAGCATCATTTTCATTAGGCCTTATATTGATTTCACAAAACCTGCAATATTGTTCATTTTGAACAAAAATCTAACCATGAACATTGGATTTGATGTACTGCCTTGTGGCAAAGTTATATAAACCAGATGATAACAGAGCTAGGGAAAAATGTAGGTATTTTTCACTGCCAAATTATGACTGTATTGTTTGTAGTCTGCATACAGCAGTATAATGTATAATCTCCAGGCTAGTAAATATGTGCTATCTTCAGGGTAGATAAATATGTGCTCTATGTATCCCATTACTGGTGGGCAAATGCACTTACTTCATGTGTAATCTCCTTGATGAGGATATCATGTACATTGTGACATACCTAACTGGGACCTTAATGACTGGCTGAAGGCCATGGAATTTTCCACTTAGAGGCAGAAGGGCATTTTAACTGATATACATTAACATGTACATGGCTCTCTGCAGATGAGTAATATTTGTTGGTCTACTTTAAGTTGCAGCTTAGATTGAAGTTATTAGAATTTATATGTGCTTGATTTGGATGTTTTGATATTCTGTTGAGGAAAGACACTGCTCTTTAATATTGCTCTTATTTCAAAATAGTAATATTTCAAACTATTATCATTTGATAACTATTGAGCTATAACTGTTCAAACAAAAGAGTAAATGCTTGATTATGTTTTCTTTGGACAATATAAATATAGAGAATGAGTATTTTTTGCTTGACTTAATGATTGAACTTTAATTTAGAGAAAATTCAGACATGCAATATTGCTTTACAGAAGTACTATTTGATTTTGCAGCTGGCAATGGGACCTAAAACATTCAGTGTAAGGGAAATTTTGGGTATTTGAAATCTCTGCAGCAGTGCAGCTTCCATATACCAAGAAAGTGCACTTATCGTAGTCCCACTTTGTTATTGTGTCTCAGCCGTTGATCCGCATACTATCTGCTGAGGGCCAGTGAGACGAGTGTCATGTTATATACTTAAACACATATTTAATGTCCTTCTGGCTCCCACTGCAGGCAGTATTGTGTGTTACAGCCAGAAGGGTGTTCAACTCTTATACACTCACCCAGCGTTAACACCCTTATGGCTCTCAGCGTAGACAGATGATCGATCTCAGTCTGTGTATAGGTTGTCTGATCCTCTAAAGCAATGAAGACCTTTTGAGTCACAGGTGAGCTTAAGATGTCAACATACCTTGGATGGCACGCACTTGGAGAGAGACAATGTGCAGGTATTCGTGCAAAAACAAGTAGTGAATCTCAAGGGGGCAAAGGGGATATGTGCCCCACTCATGGAAAGAACCTTTTTTAAGCATGTCAGATTTTTAGACTTGATAACTGTTATTGTATCTACTGCCCATTGAGTGAGTTTGGGAATACTGGCGAAAATAGTTAAACTAATTTCTTTGCTTGTAAAATTTACAGACTTGATTGTCAAATGTTCTACCACTCCTTGACCGATTTATTAAGTTTTTGAGTATAATAATGTTATAATAATATATATATCATAATATATATATCATAATATATGGATATATTGCTTCTGTAATGGTAGTATGCACCCTTCATAACTTACTCATTGTTCCTAGATATAATGACTTCACTTTAAAGCGTAATTTGATTCAACACCTTCTTTCAACTCCAATTAAGTGTGCATGATCCTGCCATTGTGATAAAAATAGCATTCACCTGGACTTAAGCAAGAATCCAACGTGGGTTTGTGCCCTAAATCCATTGTGTTGCTTTCCTATGAATAGCTGTATAGTTTGAATCACGCATTATGGCATTACGCATCAGATCAAGCATGAGGGATAAAGAAAGGTGAAAGTTAATAATATCTATTCAAAGAGTGACCATCATCCTCATTTTCTAGTCTACACCAACCTTCAGAGTCCAGACATATATTTAAAAAAGGAAAAATTCATTGTAATACTTCATTTATGATTTGGTAGATGAATGTCATTACGCAAATATAGTAATTATTGCAAATATGGTAATACAATTCTAATTTCTGTATATGTACCAAGCAATTTGCCAAGGTTGTTGAAGCACAATTATATATCATATGTACAAAAGAATTCCAATTTTACTACCATAATGCTACCATGCATAATGTTTTACGTGTAATTTTACTTTGTCACTGATGTATACTTTGTAAAAGAAACTGCAATTCGGCTCTCGGGCCGCGAATGTTTTTTAATGAAATAAACCATTTTTAATAAATAAATAAATAAAATTTAAAAATATTATATACACAAAAACAAAATGTTCCCCTAATTTTGTATTTGTGCTGCTTCGGCTCTAAGTCATTTCAATCTTATCCAATTAAAGATAAATTTAGCATATGAGTCATGCATTCTCTCCCTGCTTTTCTCTTTCTACAAAATGTATTTTTATTTCTGACCAATGTAATTCTAGACCCAAAAGGAACTTTACAAAATCCTGGATTCCCATTCACTTCCTACATGTAAGAAGGCACTAGGGGACAGGGTACATAGCGGAAATGGGATTGTGCACATAATGTACTTCTTTCGCACCCTTTTTAATTGAGCTATCACAGAGATGAGAGATGGACGTATCTTTTTATTATGTCTGAGGGAGGATGATGATTCAAGAGAGCTTTACCAGAGGGGTGTTTCTGGACATGGATAGTTGTCCATCAAATTAGCCATGGCATTATATGAACCAGGGGGGTGTTTCACAAAGATCCAAAGTTGAAGTTATCTCTAAGTTGGACTTAACAATAAGGGATAGAGCAACGTCGATCTGGCGCTGCTCAGTGGCTGCCGGGCTCACAATCAATTGGGCAAAAAGAATTTCCATTTTCGGTTTAACTTAATAAAATTTGGAGTGGACTTTAAAAGATTATTTATTATTGTTATTATTATTTAAGAAGTATGGAAAGACATTAGCATCTTTGTTTTGTAAAAGTTCTATGAGATCTATTGGTATGTCAAAGATACATGTAGTGACGGATCTATGGGAGGGGCAGGAGGGGGAAACATCACACATTATAACATCCAAATCATGCATATATATGTACACCCTAACAAATGTGCTTCACTTATTATATTCTTCTTCCTCCATTTCAAATTCTAGACCTCAATACTCCTGAAAAATATGTTTAACTTTTTTTCTTCTGCTGCAAAATATTTATTCAAATTATGCCCCTCTTTTATTCAGGATCTACCCCTGGTTAAATGTCAGTCTGTATGTCTAGGGTCCCATTACAGAATTGTTAACTCTATTTGAATATAATCTTCATATATTACTTCTGTAAACAGATTTGTAAAGGTTACATATTGAAAGTAGACTTTTTAATACGAATAGTAAAAGTGACTCGTGAGACGAGGAGAAGACACAGCTCATGAAAGAAAACTTTTCAAGCATTCTGAGATCGATAAAATAAATTCAACTAATATCAATTTCTCTTGGAAATGTATAGCAGTTACTTTGAAAGGCAATCCAATGTACTGTACAAATGGAATCTGCACATTGTCTTGACATGACACTATTGATAACGCCTATAAAAATGTAAAACAATACAATGTGTGATACACATAATTCAGACATTTTGTCAAGCCACATGACAAGGAAAGGGAAAAGGAAAGTGAAAAAGGAAAGTTATTTTAAGGGATAGAGCAACGGGAAAAGGAAAGGGAAAAGGAAAGTTATTTTTGTCATTATATGGCCTCGAGGTAGTATCTCCTGTTTTCTTTCAAACAAAGTTGTTCAATGTACCATGTTAAAAAAGAAATCAATAATGGGTTTAACAACATTTATAATCCTACTCATGCGTTTATAAGGTTTATACTAGTATTTTGAGTGTACTATAAGTGTGAGTGTATAACCTTTTAGTAGTGACCAGACATTTGCTCCAGGCTTTACTTAGAATTAGATGTCAAGATTTAGGGTCGGTTTTAGGGTTGCAGTTGGGTTGTAGTTTGGGTTAGAGTTAATATGATAATTGTTTAGCCCATGCAGAGTTGAAGTGAGAAATTTAGTTTGATAGCGTAGGATAATATTGATTGCAGAGCACTCATGGCTTTATGCACAGCATTTGTTTGTATTTTAAAGAAGCATTTACTTAATCTAGGAAAGAAAGTAACACAAATCTTCAATATCATGGAAGTCAACTTGTTTTTATCAACACTGAGCCTCAGGATAAATCCAATTGATGAAGAAAAATGTTGTGTTACAAATTTAAAAACTGGATCCTATATTATTTGTAGTTTTTAGGGAAAATATCATATAATACAAAACCAACTCCTAATTTTGCCAAAAATCCCATCGAGAACTAGGAATCAGTTTTTACTTCGTCTTAAATTTGGAAATTTGGTGTTCAGATATACAGAAAGGATAGTCCAGGAAAAAAAATATCAAAAAGAAAGATTACTGGAAATAGCAGGAGGGAAGACATGCATTCCTAAACATCTTTGCAAAGCCTGAACAAATGGGCAACCAACAATGAAATTTAGCAATACTAGCTCTTTAAGAAAAGCAGGTAATAGACAGAAATGGAAGGCCATGACCGCCGTCCGTTGTAAACACACCTGGCATTTGATGATGATGATGATGATGAAATAAGGGCTGTAGTGTATGTCTATTTTATGTAGGAATAACCTGTATGCATTATGATAGGTATAGATTGATTGGGAACAAGGAGAAGAAGGGGGAATTGCAAAATAAGTGTTCATGTACTCCCATCCTGTCCCTCCGATTCCCTTCTGCATTGTCCCCCGTATTGATTTGGGCACTCTTAACCCTCATACACTGACAATGGAAAACACGCTTTTCTGATCAATATCCCCTTTCTCTATGGTGGGAAACTGGGACTCACCACATAAACGACTCTGTCATCAGCTCCCCGCGAGTAGGATGTTAATGCCATTGACAATGCATGGCTGTTACGGCCTTCTTGCATGCAGCTGGGGAGTGTTTCACTAAGACTAAGATCGACTTTAAGTTGGATTTTACTATGGCAGGCCGTTTATGCCACTGTTTTCTCTCACCATTTACTGGCATTGGTATTGAATAAAATATATTATCTAAAGATAATATATCTGTGCTTGTCAAAAGACAGCTTATAGCACTACCTGATGGGTACAGTGTATTGATGAGCATTGTTTGTTACATGTTAAAGAAGATTACAGTTATAGTTATATACCGGTATATACATGTAGGTTGCAAAAGGAGGCCTCATAAAATAATCCAGTTTTGAATTGACATTAAACAGTGACATGTTTTGTCTCATAGTTATTGCAGGATGTTAAGAGATTGTGTATACATTTGTAAGCCTGCCAAACGGCTGTTTCTCGAAACCATCATAAGTCTAATTTCTTCCACATTCCATTAGAGTTAACTAGTATTTCTATGGGATGTCCAGGAACTTAGACTTTTTCTGCACAATGTTTTTGAGAAACTGGCTGCTGCCAATTGCAGGGAAAAAAATAATACTACTTTTCAAATGTGGAGAGATGAAGATATTAAAATGTGTGACATACATGTATTGTAGGTATTGAGAAACAGAGAAAGGATAGACAGGGAAGGAGAAAGAATGAAAGCAAGAAAGAGAGAGAGAGAGAAGGAGGAGGGGGAAAGGGGGGGGGGGGGGGGTAGGGCACAGACAGGAAGAGTTAGAGACAGAAAAGTAATTTGAAGAAAAGACTTTATTTTTGAGGAAAAGATGGAGAGAAACAAGTAGGATAAGAGCAAAAAGGTATAAATGGCAGATTCATGTTGAAGAGAGTATGAGGAGATGTCCTGTAAGAAAAGATGGCAAGAATGAAAAGGGATAAGAATAAGGAAAAGGGATATGAGAAAGGACAAGGGAGGGAAGGAAGGAAGGAAACTGATATGAGGAGAGAAAAAAGGAGGAATTGTTGAACAGTTAGAATAAGATACTTTGAGAGTGAGATTCTCTCGTACCTACAAATAGCAAGGAAATGAAATAGTAAATCACGAACACAGGATATTTGTACTATCCAAGCATATACCAATAACTAACCCAAGGTAATAAACTTTGAAGTAGTTACACCCAATCAATTCTGACAGCAAGATTAAAAAAGTATCCTTCCCTCGAGCACTCGTCTGAAATTGCTCGAGGATCGAGCATTGATTATGTGCATTGTACATGAAAATTTTCATTTAACCTTGGCAATAGCTACAGAGGCTAGTAAATGATTAAAGAGGTGCATTTCGCTAATAACATTCAAGAACGTGATATTGAGAAAATGGTCAAGGGGGGGGGGGGGGATGCTGTAAAATTGAATAAATGTGCATATGTGAAAAGGAATTCAATGTAGCAATTTGCATAATAGAATGTATATTGCTATGATTACCACAGTTTTGACTCGGGGCTCTTTAACATTAAGTCACAAATCTGAAAATGGAGCAAATGGGAAGAAAACAATTAATTCTCTGTATAGATCTTATTGAGTTATATTGATATGATATGATGTTCAAGTGGTTTCATAACTGGAGGAAACTTTGAGTATTAGTATCATTGCAAAGCTTAGAGTATCCAATGCTTACTGTTGCATAACGTAAACATTAAATTGCAGTGTAGGCTACAAATAGTCTGAAAAATAGGTCGCATCATAACCTTTTGTATTCTTCATTTATGTGAAGTTTATTGTTTCATACATAGACGTTTCTGACTAGTTATATTTATATGAATACACAGTTTTGTTTGTGGATAATAGACATGAATATATCTTTCTTCAATTTTTTTCTTCACTTGTAAATTAGAACTTGTTTCTTGATTGATGTACACATGTACTTGTCCAGACAATTCATTTCATTTTTGTTGCTAAAAGTTGAAGAAATATGTTTTATTTGCATATAGACATTATTTTGTTTTCATAAAAATATGAAGAGCAAAATTAATCTCCCTTCAAAATATCCACTTTAAACTTTAGATCACATGTTTGTTGATTGATAAACATTTGACCAAACCTTAGTTGAGAAGAATAATGTGTTTTATTTGTATATTTAAAAAAACGTATTGTATTTTTGTATAAATCACACAAAAAACTCTCTTCCAAATGGCCAATTGTAACTGTAGAGCCCGTTCGTTGATTGATGCCTTCTGTCAAAACCATTCATTTATATGCTAATTTCCATTCCTTGGGGATGAAATTCAAAATTGATCTTGCTGGGGGCTTAAACATTGGCTGAATCAGCTATTGATTAAACTGTGCAATCAAGCTCACTTTATATCAATTTAGTTGTTTAGTCATACGGTTACCTCATATTAAAATCTTAATTAGTTGTTACATGTACATATACCTTGGGTGTGCTTAAGGTGGACATGCCGTCAATTTGTAACTCATATCATTTTATACAGAGTTAATGCCCTTCTGGCTCCGAAACAGAAAATATATTGCTTGTGCATCAGAGAGAAAGTTGATTGTTTATTGATGGTTGGGGAGCCATTCATTAAAGCAATTAAATAACAAAGAGCTGTATTCCTGGAGTGGACGTGCCGAGAAAATGAATCAATACGGCTTGTTAACAATAACAAAGTGTCTTGAAACGTGTATTGCATCGATAATGAACGTTGAAGAGATGAAAATTGTAGATTGGATGTTTATTTTTGCCATGTAATACCTGTCATGTGCTTTTGTGGTATATAGCTGGCATAAGATGTATCGGATTCAGCATTCAGGTTTTTTTCTTTCCATTAAAGCATCATCATGATCATGATCATTATATTTGTTATTATCATCACCATTATCACCATTATCACTATTATCATTGATCATTATCATCATAATCATCTCTACCATCTTTATCATTGTCAACATCATTATTGCTACCATCATCAATATGATCATGATCATCATCCTGATCATTGCCATCATTATAATTATCACCATCTTCATCATCATCATCATCATCATCATCATCACCAGCAGCAGCAGCAGCAGCAGCATCATCATCATCATCATCATCATCATCACCAGCAGCAACAGCATCATCATCATCATCATCATCATCATCATTATCATCATCATCTCCATCACCAGCAGCAGCATCATCATCAACATTACCATCATCACCATCATCATGAACAACAACTACTTATGTATACAAAGAATAAACAAAAAGGTCGTTGGGACACAATTGTTGCTGTTTCTGTCCACACACCGTAACACACAAAAAGCATAATTCTAGTTTAGGAATTCACAGATAAACTCTTCCAATATTCTATATCTCTGAGTTAATGTATTTTATCAGCCGCTGAATTTCCCTCGAGCTCTCAGCTTCATCAATTCTCAACTTCAAAATTGAATCAGCTAGAAATAACTGTCAAAAGAATGGAATGAAAACCAAAACCTCTCAGGAGCTGTCCAAAGCACTCCTGCCTAAAAATCAAATTCATCAATGAAACCGAACACCAAGAGAAGCACGGTCAACAAATTTCTCACTTTTTGTCATCCCATTATGAAATCAGACAGACGCTTGACACAGAAAGAGAAACACCGTCAACAAATTTCTCATGTTTTGATGTCCAAGTTTAAAATAAATATACGCTCCACATAAAAGAGAGGCTGTCAACCTTTTTTTCTTCAGTTTTAGTTATCCTGCATTGAAAGCAGACTGATTTTTGACATCAAAAACATGTAGGTTGAGTGAACATTTTCTCAGTTTTTGTTATCCCAATAATTGCTTCAGGAAGAAGATTTTGACAAGGAAAAAACAACAACATTATGCATCAGTTGAATTTTAAATCAGTTTCCACCTCAGGGAAAAATGTTTCATAATATCCATGCAGCTTGCCAGCTACATCCATTGATTTGCATTGATTATTCTCTCATAACTTTTATTTAGGAGGAAATTTTCATAAATTTTCTTTCTCTTTTTTTTTGTTACCCTTAAACTATCCAACCAATTTCTATAGGATCATGTGCATAATAAGAGAATCTTTGTTTTTTTATTCAACAAAAACTGAGAAATCCATGCACCCAGCCGACTTCTCCCATCGATTTGTATCCATTACTGTCTTGTAGTCCCTACTTATAAGGTCGAGATGTGATATGAGAGGAGATGGCTGCAATGATCCTGTCAATCTTATCGAGAAATCAATGAAATGGAAAGATTTAGGGCAAGATGAAAACACATTTCTTTCCAGTCTTCCACTCAACATGCCAGATATGTGCCGGTTGTTTCATACTAGATGGGGAGGCACGATAGCTCAGTTGGTTTAGCAGTGGTCTCGTAATCCGGCGGCCCGTGTTCGAACCAAGACGATGCGCTAGTGCCCTTTGGTAAGGCATTAATCCTCATTACCAGGTCTCTCAGAGAGGACCTAAAGCCGTTGGTCCTCTGGTTGCTTACTAACAAGCATTTATACTTTCTTAGCAGTCAGGTAAAATAACCACCATCACTACTACTACTACTACTACTACATGTTTTATCTATATGTAGAATTGTGCAATTTCTCAACTGTCATAAGAGACTAATTTGGCCTCTGTGATTAAAATTCTTCCCCATTTTAAAACATTATTTTTTGTGTGCAGGGGGGGGGGGGGGGGGCGTATTCCCTGTGAGACTATTGGATCTCTCACTGTACTTCTGGTTCATTCTTTTTAGTTATTAGTCTTGAAACAAACTTCACAATTCATGAAGCCACTTTGAGTTACAAGGCAAAATGCAAACTTTTTTTATTTTTAAATATGAAATTGCCTACAGCCCTGATAAACATCAATAATATTTATTTAGTATATTCCTATACAAGAATTATTCTTATACACAAATAAGCAACATGTGTCTCCATATCTTAAGTTGTTATTTCTTTTAAAATTCCTTTACATGTACAGTTCCTCTCAAAATAATCAACAGCCGGTTTGAATTGAAGGATTAAAATGGTAGAAACGACTGTTCAGCAATATAGGCAAACATCATCTTGTTTAAATTGGAAAAAAACAACTCTATCAAACAGTCGTTGCAATATATTCCCAGGGTCTTCCGCTGTATATCATGTCTGCATATTGGAAATCCCAAGGCACTTGACGACCATCGGCACTACAAGGGTTCAGTTGCCATGGTAATCAGGGATTCTGCCTGAATATTCCACGTTCTAAAATCTAAATATAATTTGGTTAGCCTTCTAGTCTTCAATTTTTCAATTCAATTTCATTTATTTCCACAGATTCATAAAAGACAGTATAAATTACAATCAAATATAAAAGCATTACAACAAAAGATGAACCTGCAGAGGGGGTGATCAAAAACCACAGAGGTTTATCGGGGATCATCCCCTGCTTAAAATTACAATATAAAAATACAATAGTTTTTTTTTAAATTAAACAATAACACATACAAAAACATATATAGATATTACATGCAAATCTAGGCGTGGGGTGAGTAGTAGTGGGTTGGTGGTACCAAGAAATACAATATAAAGAGGAAATGAATGATATACAGTAAAGAAATATTGAGAACAATAGAAAGAAACACCCTACAAACTATATCTTAAGAGTTGGATACGAGATCAAATATTGTTTCAACTTTGACTTGAAAGAATAAAGTGATGAGCAGCTGACAATATCATTGGGAAGTAAATTCCATAGTGATGGTCCACTAAAATAAATGTTCCTTTGAAGAAAAGTTGTTTTAACAGAGGGCAAATGAAATTTATTTGATCTTCTTGTTTCATAAGAGTGAATTTCAGCATTAACAATGAACATCTCATTAAAAATACATGGTAGCTGATTTTTCTTGAAAAGAAACATAAATTGAGTAAGTTGCATATAATATAGAGATTTCACATTAAAAATATTCAGGCGTTTATACAAGGGTGCAGTACGTGCAAGATAAGTAGAGTTTGTTATTGCAGGAACAGCCTTAGCAGCGGTGATATAAAAATAGCTGGATACTCTACTCTACTCTACCATGCATGCACAAGGTCTACTTTCACTACTGTCCCACATGTACTAAATTATGTAAGTGATGTCACGCATGAGTTGAAATGAAGTCGAGACATCATGGACTTCAAAGACCCCTTGTCACGCTTTGAGGTCGAATGATGACTTGTACCTATTTGCCTGCCCTTGGGGCACACCCAACGCTATGCAACTTCAACAGACCGTGTTCATACTCAACGTGAAACATCAATCTGAACATTATATTTGTGTGTTTCAGAAGAACATGATACATTTGAAATGATCTTTGAAAACATGGGATTTACTGATTAGCCAATTACCTGGGGCAAATTGAGTAAAACATAAATTTGAACATTATTTGTGTGTTTCAAAAGAACATGACACATTTAAAATGATTTGTTAAAAAATGGGATTACCAATCAGCAATAGCTTTGGGCAAATTGAGTTGTGTGTTCATTTCTCCTCGGGTCATTCATTCCACAGAATCATGAATTTGTCTTTCGCTGTATTCACAACGAGCCTTTGAGCCAATATGAACCAATATGAACCTATAGAGACAGCATAAATCTTTCATCAATTTTTCTACCTGCAAATGTCATACTGATTAAATTTCTCCACAAGAAAAAAAGAAGAAAGTTATAATGCTTTTATAAACCACAACATGTTCACTGCAAATTGATTTTTGTCTATGAACGAGGTCAGGTACATCAACATGTTCATGTGTACGTGCGATTCTAGAAGTACATATGTAGATGTAATTTATATGGAATTGTAAATTCCTGACTGTATTGCTCCCACACGTACTGTCCCCAAGAAAAAAGGTGAATCATGCACCTTTTGTTGATCAAAATTACAAAGACAAAATCTACAAGCTTTTGTTATTGTATGTTTACATGACAGAGAAGTGTATTAACCCATCCACATTGTCATGCTGCATGATAAACAATTTAGAATTAGATAGGTAAAATTGTTGTGATCAGATCGATTCAGTTTGTCTCAAAATACAATTTCATGCATCACCATAACTTAGGATCAGCTTAAAAGGATAATAATAGCTAAAGGTAAATCTATATCATAGTTTTGAAAATACTAACAACAGTTAGAATTTTAGATTGCTATGATAAGGGTTGGAATTGTAAAGCAATTTTTTGAGAGGATTACTGGGTGTTGCTTTGAAGTGTGAATGCAGATGGCAAGTGCCTGCCTTGGGGGCACCCGGACTGCATTAGAGGGTGGTTTCATTGGATAGCTGTTAAAAAGTCCAGCCAGGAAACTGTTAACACAGCTGCAATGGGTAAAAAGGTGACTGCATTCTTGCATTGATCAGAAGCCCTTTTTACCATTTCCTCAGAGCCTAAAGGACGCTAGCTCATGTATAATGACATTGAGTTAACACCGTTCTGGCTCTTCACGGATGTTATGATCTGACGAGGGAAGAGCATCAGTGGAGATCGACTTTATCCGGGTGCAAAGAGCGGAAAGAAATTTGAGATCGCTGTGGCAGAATTTGTCTTGTTTGTGTCCGTTTCAACTTTCTTTCAGCTGACTGAATAAAATCCACTCAGGATGGTTTAAATGAATTGAAAACTATGCTCCTAGTAAGACAGAAGTCCAGTCTAGAGGAACATTAAAGTGACTCAGTAATATTGCCTCAGATTCCGAAACAAAATCCTTGATTTAGCTCATGCTTCAATGATAATTATAAACATTTAGGTCAGTCAGGAATCCCATGACTTTTACAAGACAATCACCTGTCTGATTATCAAGATATTTTTGATTGGAAATCGAAATTTCATTGTTTGTTTTCCTAACGGTTTTTTATAACACTACAGTCTATTGAGGAAAAATGAGTATGGTAAAAAACGGTCACACAAAGATTTCTACTTTTTTGAGGCACTTCATGACCATTTTGAGGGCTTCAAATATTACATCATATCACGACACTGATAACGAGTAGGGCCATGCATCTCAGATTCAACATTGTTAAACGATGCCTTTAAGCGTCGTTCAGATTGGCAGGGTTGAACCGGGTGTTTTTTAAATGATGACATGATACCCTTCAGGTTTGTGTATCTTAATAACACAGGGTTCGGTAAATGCACTTGGGACCATTGTTGCGCGCAGGTATTTTGCCATCCATTCAATGTTGCTGTCACAATACAAGATCTTTAAAAAAAACATCAATTGTCTCTTTTTTCTTTTCAATGAATTGATTTCAAAACATTATTAGTATATTAATACAGATTTCTCTTTCTCTCTTTTTTATTTTCTTTCATGCTATCTCCTGCCATTTTCGTGGATATTTGGAATATCAGGTAAGTTTATTTGATAGATTTTTGCATTAAGAGGGGTTGACCCATCATAGAAAGCTAGCCAGGTCATCTCCATGATTAAAGAGAATGAGTGGCTCAACAATTATTTTCACCTTTTTAATAACTCATCTTTCTTCCTTTTAAAGCCCTACTGTCCTACTTTTAACACTGTTTGTTATTTCATGTATTTGTAATCATTTTTTGTGTACAGGGCCTCTCAGAAAAACAGTATTCATACTGAGAGAGCTACCCTGTCAAAATAAAACGAATAAATAAATAAATAACTAAAAAACTTGCTCCCTCTATATAGAAAACTTTTCCAATCGGTGCCTGTTGGCCCCTCATGATCCTCTTTTTCTTATGTTAGTTGAGAGCTGAGTTAATGAGATAGCCACCTGTCAGTGACCGCGCTGTGTGGTCTAATCCCTTCTGGCCCAGTAGTATTGACGGTCTTTAAAGACCTTGTTCTTGGGAGATACCTTCACACTAAAGTTGAATTACATCTAATTGTGATTAGTTGAGTATTTTTCATATCATCAATATTGAGCAAAGGAGGGCATTGGGCATTACATCTCTGGTTAAATGGCCTGAGTTAATGCCCTTCTCGTTCTCACCAAATTATACTTTCACATCATTAGATTCATAGTTTGTATGCGTTTTTTTCTCCTTCTAAATTCACTAGTCTCTTACATAGATCATATTATCTGTTGAAAGAGAGAGTCAGAGAGAAGGGCATTACATCTGTGTTCAGTAACATTATTTAATGTCTATCAGCAGATAATAACTTCATATCATCATTAGATTCATATGTATTTAAACAACAAATAGTTCCATTATTTCTTACATATGATCAGGTGAGAACAAATAGGGCATCAAATCTTTAATTAATGTCCTGGTTATCAGCAGATAATAACTTCATATCATTATTAGTTTATATGAATTTCTTAGTTGATTACTTTTTCTGATCTGTTGATAGCAAGATGGGCATAAGATCTGTTAAATGATTTTAGGGACCTGTTTCACAAAGCCTTTTTTTCAATGACAAATGACAAAGATCAGTGACAAATCTCCTGATAACCAATCAGAAGCAAGGATTTCACTAGCTTATAACAAAAACTGTCATGTTTCATTGATGAAAAGTTTTGTGAAATGGGGCCCTGATATGTCTCTCTGGTTTTCAGACTGATTATGCAGCTTGCTGTTCAATTGTACATAAAGTGGTTTAACTGAAACATTGACAACAAAATTACTTCAAACATAATTCTAACAATATCTTCAGTTTTCTAACTATTAATCCTCTAACTTTCCTTCTTGCTACCCCTTTCCTCAAAGAAATGTTAAAGTCCTATCCATTTTTGCTTAGTTCTTCCCCTTTCTGATTCTGTAAAAGTTTCACATTCCATTTTTTAAATTTATTGATCCTTTGATGTGTAATCGATACAATTTTGTCTGACTTTGATTTAAATGCCACCATTGATTTATATGTTACTCTGTCATCCATATACTGCTACAGTCCAATATGCCTTCTTTGCTGCGGTTGTATTAAATCTCTTTCAATTATTCAGCACCTTTATAGTATAGCTTTACAGTATTCCCCATTGAGTAGGGTTGTTCATTCCAAATGATTGATCTGTGGTCCCATAGGATGAAAGACAACATGCGGAGAGTCAGATAACAGAATGGCAATAAATAGCATGGAGTAGGATATTTTAAGAAGCAAAAGAAGGGAAGAAAATGAAGATACAAAATGAAGACAGAGGGAAGGGAGGAAAAGCTGGAGAAGAAGATGAGAGGGTAACGGAAGAAGAGGAAAGATGGAGAAGGAGGAGGAGAAAAAAGAAGAAATAAGAAGAAGCAAAAGAAGGGAAGAAAAAGAAGACAAAGGGAAAGGGGGAAAAGCTAGAGAAGAAGATGAGAGGGGAAAGGAAGAAGAGGGAAGATGTAAAAGGAGGACAAGAAAACAAGAAATAGAAAAAAAGAAATAAGAAAATTAGAGACGAAAGTGTAGAAGAGGAGCACAAGTAAATGAGAAAATGTAGAAGAGGAATTAATGAGGCGAAAAGGAAAATAATATATTTAGTTATTTTGCAGGAATATTTTTACACAGTTGCTGTTATTCATAAAACTATGGGGATTTCTATTCTGAGAGCCTAGAGTTTATTGCCCTGAAAGTTGACAGACCTTTATATTTATGTATTTCCTTTTTTTTCCACCCTGTCCTTCAGTTTCCACGATCCACAGTTGTTTGTGTTATTCATAACGAGGGTTCAGTGACACAAGACGTAACTCCATATTTTGCCAAAATGAGTATTTGATATCGAAATGTTCAGGAAAATGTGGGCTTTTCACGAAAAACAAAGACTTAACTCCACCCAACACCCCATCAAAGTCAATGGCTAGTGAAACATAGACTTAACTCCTTAAGACCCAAGTGCTCAGTGCCACTTTTTCTCAAAATGGAGTTACGTCTTTTTGTCACTGACCCCTCGATTAAGATGCTATCAAAACTTGTTGATTTTTATCATCACAGCGTAGAGTTTATTGCCTTGCAAGTTAAAGACCTTTAGTTTTCTGTATTTCCTTTTCTAACCTAGCCTTTTGACAAGGCCTCGTGACTCTAAGCGGCTGAGATGAGTCTAGATACCCGGAGTGAACGCGCGACCGAGTGACGGAACGTCACGAGGCCTTTTTGAAAGTGGGTTTCACTGCTCCGCATGAATTATTCATAGATACATATTAGCATGCCAATACACCTACTTTGGATTTATTGACCAATCAGAACGGCGATCTCCCAGTTGGCTTCGTTCGTGATTCGTTCCATGTAGAGGTCAGTGGTCTTAGCACGTACGTAATAGTTCATAGCATGTAGGTCCATGTTCGCACTACGTAGAGTTTACTGTGTGTGTGTGTGTGATGGATATGCTGACGTCGTGCGAGGATACGTTCGCTGATTGAACGCTCCATTTTCTGGAGCGAAATCCAGTCGGAAACAAGGGTTAACATAAGAAATCCAAATCAGATTGATAAAGGCCACTAGGATGGGCTCCTCGCTCTCGCGTTCACTTGGGTTTTCGCGATTAGTCTCGTTTTAGTCGCTCGGCGTCTATCAGACAAGTGGTCTTGTTTAAAGGCTATTTCTAACCCTGTCCTGCTGTTTTCTCTAACTCTCCTTTATAAAGAAGAAACTTGGTTGTCTAAATGGAAATGAGAGAATAATGATGCGTAGCTTTAATCAGAGATCCTAGTCGTTTGATTTCCGGCTTACACATTTTTTGTCAACAATTTGAGGTTTTTGTCTCCCTTCTTTTAAAGGAAGCGTTGACGAAATTAATGTACCATATAGAGTTTCTAGTGGTTTGATTTCCGGCTTGATTTCCGGCTTTCACAATTTTTCTCTCAACATTTTGAGGTTTTTGTCGCCTTACATTTAAAGGAAGCTTTGACGAAAATAACGTACCATCTTTTTGTCATTTCCTATTTTTTATATAGTAGATGAAAATATCTGATTACAAATTAATTAAGTAGGAAAAATGTAGTTGCAGCTATTCTTTGTAACTGTGGTGAATCTGTATTGATTTCGAAATGCTTATCATGCAGTAGATGTTTTTTTTAATTAAAAAAACACAGAAATATCATACATATTCATAATGAAAGAGAAAAGATGCAACCATGATTAATTACAATTTCAGTTTTTATACTGATTTTTCATTTGTGCTGTGCATTCATTCTATTCACCAAGCATGATATTTTGGTTATTGTGGTTGGGGTGGACAGTTCTTTCTTTAGAAATGTACACTCATGAATGAAAGATGATTGAATTAATGAATATTGTACATGACTTTTTAAAATGCAAGGCCATGCATCTATTATTTTGATAATTCTTGGTCTATGCACTCAACCCCTGTAAATTCACTTGTATAGATGTCATTGATTTATTGCGGATTGTAAGCCCTTTAAAAAACCTCAGAGAGGCCCTATTTAGTAAAAGCAACTGACACCAATCGAGCAAATTTGAAGAGCCCATACCTGTAGTGTTTACAAATACAACTGACAACAACTCATAAAATCTCATATTTTGTCTGATTTCATTCAAACCTTAACCAGTCTACTCCTCAGATTTGTTCTACTTTCCTCTAGAGTAGTTGGCTATCACAGTTGGAATTCCCTTTAATGCCTTTCTGGCTCTTCAGAGATGATATGTCCTTTTTGTGCGCTTCCTGAGTGATTACCATATCGTATGCGCAGATAAATGCATGTCTCAAGAATGATTGCCATGGTTACGGTTATATACGATTTGAGATGATGAACAAATTGCCCACGGTCATCGATCGTAAGAAAGATAGATTAATCTTTAATGGTAGTGGCATCCTCCTTACATATCCGCTTTATTCTGCCCATGTACAGAATATGATCACAATCTCATTATGCATGATGTTTGTTGTACACTATGGAATTCTTGTGTTTAGTGTAGAGTCTTTATTACCCATTTTTCTATGTTTTATGAGTTATTTTTTCCATTTGTTTGAGTAGGAAAGAGTTTCATTGATCAACAATTATTTTTGATCGTTTTTCTTCCTTTCTACTTTCCTCTTTTGGCCATCTCTTTCTCTCTCTCTCACTCTCTCTCCCTCTCTCTCTCTCTCTCTTTTTTCTCTCTGTCTCATATTTACCATCTCTCCTGTCTTTTTCTTCCTTATCTTTCTCCTCTCCTTCAATTCTCTCTTGCCATCATCTTTCTGTCCATCTCTCTTCTTCACTTTCCTCTTCTTCAAATTCCATCCCATTCCCTTCTCTTCATAACTTTTCTTTTTCTTCTTGTTATGCTCCCCTCTTTCAGTCTCTTTCTAATACAATACCACTTTTTTCTTCTCTTTCTCTCTCTCTCTCTCTCTCTCTCCCTCCCTCCCTCCCTCTCCCTCCCTCTCCCTCCCTTTCCCTCCCTTTCCCTCCCTTTCCCTCTCTTTCTTTCCATATAAGTATAACATCAGGTGTCAGTAAAATTGACTATTGTAGAGGAAAACAAAGAAAGGAATTGCAATTCTCTTCACATTTACAGAATAGTTGTTGCGATGCAGTTTTCGCAATCTGATGTAAACTCTGCTATTTTTAAGCTGATCAGTGGACTGTAGTTCCATATCTATCATTCTGAGAGCCAGAAGGGTATCTGTAGGCTCTCACCAGACTTTATAATGTCTTTAACCATTTTGAGCCACACACATTTTTTATGTCTCTTTTTTAGTAAGAAAACAATAATTATGATTCATCTTTAATTTGAAAGTCTAGAAAAGGCTTCCTCCCCACAAAAAACAATAACAACATATATAAAATTATAATAATAAAATATAATAAAGAACAGAAATAACATTGGAAAAATTGAAAATAAAGAAAAGAAAACTACATCAACAACAAACATATTTTAATAAATTTGTCTCATGGAGTTTGCTATTGATACATGCATATGAACTTTCTATGAGAATTAATGTTGCCAATCTGAATGCAAGTGTGGACTGGTCCATTGTTGGTCAGAGCATTGACCACTCTGCGGAAAAGGAAGGCCATTGTGAATTTAGCGAGGTGCATCAGACTGGACATAAGCGGATCATTAAGAAGCGGTGAAAGCGATACTCTGGAGTTGTCGTGGCAGTCCTATCTCGAGGGAAGCTTTGAATTGTTAACTCATCCAGTCCTGAGGGGGACAGAAAGGGGTATTATAACAGGCACCTGGGGGTACTGTGTGGGACCTGGAATGAGATTGTGATATTACACAAATGTATCAACTGATTATTGCACCTCAAAACAGAATCTTTTCATAAATGTCAACTCATTTGAACTATTTCGTTTGCTGTATAAGGCAAATCAAAAGCAAAATGTTATTTATCAGATTAAAGGCATAGTCTGAAAAAAGCTAATTCTTATATTCCAGAAACAGGTACATATTTTGCAAAATGGGACATGTGAACAGGGTTGGGATAGAGGCCTGTATGAACAGGGTAGTGAATATGTTTTTTCCCAGAACTGCAGATTAAGTCTAAGTAGCATATGTGAATATTGTGGGATACCGGATTGTTTTAAATAACATACAGTTAACAATTTAATTATTCACGCCCCTTGTAAATTTTGTTTTTGTTTTTCGTAACTTAAGAATGAATAATGGACTGGTTGAATTATAGACCTTTGTTGGATACTTTTAGATGTAAGCTTCAATAAGCGTAAAAAGTCACATTCTCAAGAGACATAAATCGGGACAAATCATTTTTTCACATACTTTACAATTCCAAAAATTGTTAAGGGTATGTATAAATAAAATGTTAACTGTATGTGAACGGTATGAGGGACAAGATTGTCTTAGATAACATGTAAACAGGGTAGTGGCATTTTTTTATGTCACCCCACTTGGAGTCATTCCATCTCCTATTTCTGTTCCGCTCCGCTCATCTCTGTCTCTATCCTCTTGTAAAATGACTCAAGATAATGGTCCGTTTCCATGGTAATGCCAAATTTAGCAGAATGTAGTTGGCCTTTAGCAGACCCTCGATATTGACGGATTGCCATGGCGATCTTTTGAAGTAGAATGTTATCCATTCTGCCTTCGGAGATTGTTGGATTGCCATGGAAAATTCTTGTGAAGAGGGATTTTATCCCATTCTGTTTTTGGAGATCTCAACAAGTTGTAAATTCAAAGCGCCCCCTCGTTGTTGAGTGTTGGCTCATGAACTAACAGAATTGATCAGCCATTTGGTGCAGTTACTGTACGTGCTTATAAGTAGCTCTGGATGTGAATGGGAAAACAAACATGCTGTGTCTCCTGATAGATGTAGATCCTGTGGTCGTTTAAGTCATAAGCTTTAATGGTAACTAGATATTTTGTCTTCCTTACTGCAATATCAACATTCCAATGAGATAGGAGGGAGAGACGATCTCATGATTTCTGAGATCATTAAATTTGAAATTTGAAATTTATTTGATTTCCAGGTACATGTATAAACAAAATAGAAATGACAACACAGAGCATATAACATTAAGAGTTACAAGACAGTGAAAAAGCCACCAGCGGACGCCTGAGGATTACCTAAAAGAATTTCCATTCTGTCATGAGGTTCTCCACATCCACTGGTGTTACATATAAATAGATTTAAGAAGTAACGGTAAAATAACATAACATAATTCAAGTTCATCCATCAAGCATAATAACTAATAGAATGATTGCATGTATGTTGAACTTTGTGGCATGAAGTAAATAACAATCATGTATGGCATGTAACGGTAAAATAACATAACATAATTCAAGTTCATCCATCAAGCATAATAACTAATAGAATGATTGCATGTATGTTGAACTTTGTGGCATGAAGAAAATAACAATGATGTACAGCATTTTAGATCATTTTAGTCATGCATAAACAATAATTTGTAGCAGACTCTTTGTGTTATGCCAGACATTGAATACCAGCACTTTGATTTAAAATTTAAGCTTACATAAAACAAGGGGATTTCATAGTATCTACAATTTTTTTTTTTTTTTTTTGGGGGGGGGGGGGGGAGCAAAATACTTGTATTGACTTCTGTACAGTTACTGATAACTTGCAATTCTTTATTTTTTTCTATTTTTGTTTTCTTCAAATATGCTCATATGTTGACACCACTAGTTTTGCAAGGCATACCGAAAAAAAGAAAAAAAGAAGAGACATACAATTGCAAAATGAGCAACAAAAAGCACACAGCTTCTGAGACCCCAAACTGTGAAATTTCTCCCGTTTTCAACAGCTTTGACGACAACTGTCCATAATTGGTAAATTACCTTGCGTTGATACACCTGGGGGTCTTCTTCACGTTCCCACCATAGACACACACATCTGTAATTACATCTCGGCTCAGAATACGATCAAATTGGCAATAATCCTGGGAGTCCCACCAATAATGCTATCGACTGTGGCTCCTGCACTTTCATAACACAATAGAGTGTATCTGATGGATGTCCTCGATATGACTGGTGTTTACAACAAGAGTATAGAGATATTGCAAGTTGAGAGCCGAAAGGGGCTTTAGCTGTTAGTTTTGCTCTGTATTTCAGAGTCTTTTGGTTTGCTCTCTGTAGCATGATCATTAATGTCTTTTTGATAATGAGGAGGTTAACAATATTTACATGTATGAGTCAAACCCTTATGGCTCCATACGGATGATTATACACTATGATTTCAACATTGTGATTTTACAAACAATCACATTTAATCGATTTTACAGGAGTTAGATGACTTGTGTGACAAGAGGAAGATATTGCTTGTTGAGAGCCGAAAGGGGCTTTAGCAGTTAGTTTCACTCTGTATTTCAGATTCTTTTTGGTCTCTGTATAGCATGATCATTGATAAATTTTTGATAATGAGGAGGTTAACTACATTTACATGTATGAGTTAAAGAATATCAGTTAAAGCCTTTGGGCTCCCCAATGAATGATTTACACTATGATCTAAACATTGTGATTTTACATATAATTATATTTAAAAGATTTTACAGGAGTTAGATGACTAGTGTAACAAGAGTGTAGAAATATCGCAAGTTGAGAGCCGAAAAGGCTTTCAAGCGGTATTAGTTTAGCTCGGTATGCTCTACAAGGGAGTTGGGAGTGTGCTGTAAAAAGCAGAATTGTAGCAGAATCCAGTGACCGGGATAATAATACAGCTACGCTACCTAAAAAACGGTTATTTTTAAAAAGTGCCTTTGATATGAAGCTAAAACTGGTTACAAGTTACCATAACCATCCATCAACACACATCTTAATATAGCTGAAACATGTTTTAACACTTTGGAGTGCATCTCATGAATTATTCAAAACCTAAGGGTATTTTGCGAACAACAACCTATGAAATCGCTCCCATACTAACATTGTCATGTACCAGTATCACGTGCAATATCTTCAAGTCTTGGTTGACTTGATTCTCCAGTGCCCTCAGCTATGGTTCTAAATTTACCATAATATAGGAATACATACAAGTCTTTTTGGAGACAAAAGGATGTTAACCCACATACATAAACTTGAGTTTTGGTAAATATAGAAATAAATGTTCACAGGATCCACCAAAACTTACACTGAATGTTACACTGAATGATCAAGATTACAAATAAATGACACGTGCAAAACGATTTTGGTAGAAAATGTATAGTAGCAGAGTAATGAGCATAGAAAGATAAGGAAATCCAGGTATATAAAGTAGGCCGACACCATGTGCTTTACAGGTCACTTTGTCCAAATGGGAATTGTGTTTTCTATTGAAGATGATGCCCTGTAAGTTTTTGTGCATTTGTTTTTATTTCATTGGTTCAAACAACCAATCTACTGGAGGATAAACGATCCAGAAGAAATCATAGCAATATTTCTCTCAAATTACTATTCCCATACCCTAACTCAAGATTGACTTTTAACGCAAGGTTAGCACCGTTCTGACTATGAACAGGTGGCATGTAAGTGAGGGAGCCTAGAAAGAAATTCCTTGTACGCAATCAAAATATTAGATAGCTGCATGTAGGTTTTTCAGAATTACTTAATGAGAAAAATAACAATTGTATTTTATAAAGTAATGTTAATTTTTTGATATAAATGAATTCTTCTATATCTCTAGTTCCTTGAGCACTTTCTTATTTGCAGATGACACCAATATTTTTTTTCTTACAGTAATATTTAGGTACTTAAACATTCATTTGATGAGAAAATGTACTTGTCGAACTGGTTATTGGTAAAACAACTGGACCTCTCGGTAGAACAGCTGTGCTGCACCGTCATCCAATGTTATTTTCTCATGTTATCATGTATGTTGTTATTTTTATGTGTTTATACTTGGTACATCAAATCAAGTCAAATTAAAGCAAATCAAACACACTATATATGTACCAACATTTTTTTTAAATTAAAATTATTTTATTACAAATTAGGGAATTGTTTATTATGATTTTGGGTCTTCATAAAATAAAGGTATGAAACCTAGATTCCTTCGATTTTGCTGGAAACCTTTTTGGAATAGGCGTACAAAAGTCATTATATGCCTTATGCTGCCCTTAGAGTTTACTACTTCTTGTTCTGGAGTTGGAGCATGCATGGCTCATTGGAGCCCTTCAGAACAATTCTCCAACTTTTCTCTTTCCTGTTAATCTTTCCACAGGCACATCATTCCTTTGCAGTGTTTTGGTCGCTCCCGTCAAGAATGAGAACGAGGAGATCATCATGTGTATCCTCAACTTTGAGGACATCAGCGAAAACAAGTACGCCAGCACGCCAGAAGAAACCGCCACGCCGGCTGCAGCTGAAAATAATAGCGTTGGTTACAAGTGGAGGAGAGGGAGAAGTAAGTAGTCTTTTTTTAGCCTCTTTTGATTTATTAACTAGGTTTTATAATCAAGTACTAATGGAATTTCCTTGAAATTTATTAGAGGGGAATGTTTACATTGCTGACTCAAAGGTTCCCTCCCGATATATTTAGTTTTCAGTTAAATATCTACTAATTACATATATTCACAGAAAAGATGTTATTTTTTAACAGTAACCTACATCTCTTGTTTTTATTAATTTTCCTCAAATATTCCTATATAGAATGTCAGATTACATGTATATGTATATGTTTAATATCTATCCATAAGTAGTATATTTTATTTATTTTCTTTTTTTAAATTGTTCCCTAAACAGTCCCATGAGTGCAGTGATAGGGTTACATTCCATCAATATTTCTTCTGTATTATTTGTTCTTGTTACATTCAAAACCAAATTCCTTGGCAACCATAAACTAATTGTCATACTATGTCCCAAGCCCCTTATTATATTCCTTTAAATGAACTATTCATAAATATTTAAGGAATAAGTTAACCTGTTGTTTGAATGATTTAGATTGACTAACGATGGTAGCTGTAAAATGTAATAGCCTAACTGATTTCAATTTAATTTTTTTCAATTTATATATTCTACTTAAGTTTTCCTGCTTTTATAAAATAAGTAAGATTGATTAACAACAGCAATTTTTTAATTGAAAAAGATTATTTAAATGAATTATTATTTAATTTTGTATTATTTTTACATTTCCAATCCTCATTCTTTGAAACACATAAGGATTAAGTTTGCCTTTTGCTAGATTGGGTAAGATTGGATAACAATGGCAACACCTGTATGTCCAAATGAAGTCACCTAATCTATTGTTTCAAAGTTATTCTTGTAAATTTGTGATTAATCATATTTATATATATACATATATATTTATAATTATATATATATATATACTAAAATATATTTATGCAATACAATAGATATTTACTAAAATCTGGAATAGGAACTATAAAAGATATAACTTCAAAACAGTATTTAAAGGTACTATGTCCCTTTTGCAGCCAACCTCAAATTATGTAGAACTTTGCAGGAATTATGAATATATCATGTATGTCCTATCTGTGAAATTTAAAAGTTAGCAGTGTCCTCATTTTCAAATTATGCAAGGAAACCCGTTTACTTGCTAGACTTCACTGTCAGACACTATTGAGTGACTGACTGGCTTTTTTCTTCTTTGGTAATAACATACATGACAAGAGTTGTAAAGGGTACATGAGCATTTGTCTACATCAATAACCCACTTCTTGTGATGGCCAAGATTAAACTGATTGAATCTTTGCACAGCATAAAACGTATGACCATTCGGTACAATTGTTTGAAAATCAAGACTATTACTTTTGGGCTCTATAGCCCTTAAGTCGATTTGACAACTAATAGTCGTTATTTTCACACTTGAAGACATTTTCAAGCCCCACCTTTTTAGGGAAGTTCTAAATTAGTATTATCTTTCAAATGCAGTTGGAATTTAACTTTTTCATTTTTTTGACCTGCAAATGGGACATAGTACCTTTAAAGGCCTTTGTATGTATAGCCTAGGTACATTTAGATTGAGAATATCAAATGACCATTGAAATGACTAAGGGTACTGGAAACATTGCCAGAGGAATATTACATGCCATTCGTATAAGATAATGTTATATTCAGCAAGTTCTGTGTGATTATTTTTGTTCTATTTGTTGTTCATTGAATATGTTCTAACATTGATTTTTATTTCAGAGTGGGTGTTTCTCCAGCATTCAGCTGGTTATTATTTCATTTGTATTCCATTCTAAATTAACTAAATACTGTTGTTCATACACAAGTTATATGTTTTATAATTCAATAATGTGCATTCTCTTCAAGTCAGTGCATTAACAACGATCATCATTATGATTTACATCTTGTAGATGTCATGGTATGTACATGAATGCTAACAAAGCTGTTTTTAAATATTGTTTTGTTGTTGTTGTCGATAGGTCTTAAAGATGAAAGTTGTCCCATTTTGAGCAAAATTAATAGTTCCTAGCTCATTTATATGTATAAGAAGAAATTCTTTATCTATACCATGGGGTGAGCCTTGGAAATTGAATAATTTGAATCTTGAAATATGCTTTATTTGTAAAAAAATGATTAAAAAAATTGTAATCAAAGAATTAAAAAAAAAAGATGACAGAAAGTCATGTTTGCAGAGTCCATGAAACAGAATAATTCAAACAAAACAAATAAGGCAGTATAATATCTAATAAATAGAAGGAAACAAATTGAAAACCTGATTTTTGGAAATTAATTGAAATTGTCATGCTTCATCCCCTCCATTTCCTTACTTTTAGACAAGCTCAAAATAGCAATGTCTCTTCAGCGATCAATGAATTCCCCTAGTCAAAACCAAGGTAAGAGAGAGGGAGCACTTCATCTTTCTGCAAACTTAGACGCTCCATCCACCAATCTCTGTACTACACAATTTGTGGGCATTTGTCGCGTGTTCGTTTTTGTCTGGAGTGCTATACAACTGCTGCTATCCTATATATTCCTTTCTATTAATTGTAACACCCTAGCTTATCCCTATAACTGCTTTTCTTCCTGTTAAAACTCCCTATATAAACTATAGTATTCTGCAATTTTACCTTTGATGCATTCATTTATATAAGCAAGCAGCATTTGAAAATTGTAAAATCTGAAACAAATATTTCTCCTGTTTAGTCTCATTCTTGTAAACAATATCTTAAGAGAGGAAGTTCCCCCTGAGATGAAATTGTGGGGCAGTGAAGATTTGAGATTAATCTGTATATAGTGTAAAGAAAACAAACCTAAGAAAACAGAATATGGCGATCTTTTGAGTTGCAGGACGTATTACAGAAGAATAGATTTCAGGCAAATGTTTGAGGAAACCTTTTTACATTTCATTGAAAATGTAACTTTTGAAGTCCTTGTGCTCAAAAGAAAAATGGAGAGTATATAGCTTGCAGATAAACTCACAAGATTTGCCCATTTGTTGAGTGATCTTGAAAACTTTCCTATTTATCAGACTTTATCTCAAATTTCACTGAACCCATTTCTCTCATTCTTTTGCTTTTCTTGAAATTACTTTTTAGAAACCCAGGGTTGACTTTCTCGTGAAAGTGTATCTAGACCATTTTCTAGAATGGATATACCTTTTACGTCCTAAATATAGGTATAAGCTAATCACTCACACATGTACTTGCAAACAAGAAAGGAACAGTTGTCTTTCTCTGATCTATAAAGTGAATGCCATTTTGAGAACAATAGAAGCTGTAATTCTCAACATTACCACCATATGAAACCAGAATTAATTCAGAATTTCTCCATAAAGTGCCCCTGTGGCAAGAATCAGAATAAAACTCACTCATATCAGCACACCGACTCTAAGGTGATCATTTATTTGGCCATCATAGATTAAAGAGAAGGTTGAGTTCTGGGAAGAGGTGAAAAATAATTTGTGAGCATTACTCATTCTTATTATGCAAGTGTGGAAGAACATCAGTTAAGACATGTTCCCTGAAAAGCATGGCTCTTCAAATGCCTTCATATTCTAAATATGCATGTAACATCGTAAACATCGGGGGGCCGGCTTTTTACGCCATGTGTTCGTGTAGTCCCATATACATCTTTCTGTGTACAGTGTTTGTAACTTTACCAAGACTTGGCCAGATTTCTTATCATTTTGATGATTCCAGAACCTTGCAATACACACACACATTCTTATATGCTAGATGATCAACCTTTTCTGGTCGGTTCCACACCATTTCTTTCACAATGCAATCGCATGACCAGAACTCAACTTCATCTTTAAGTAATGTTTTGTTTGGTGACTATTGTTGGTCTTGTGTTGGTCTTTCTGATATAAATAGGGTACAAGGTAAATGACTTAATTGTGTTTCCATATTTTTGTTTAAAAAAAAGAAAGTGAGCAAAGACGGGGAACAGTTGAAGAACTGTGAGATTTATCATTTTTTTTCAAACCTAAAAATGAGCTAATGTCCTTCGAGTTCTCTACATACAGTGTGATTGTGCATCACATAAAACACCTTAAAATCTGAAGGTAGCACTGTTTCAAAAGGCTATTATTCATAATTATACAAAGAATTAACACCCCTATGGCTCTTGATCAACACCTGCCATAAATTGGTTGTGTCATTTTGTTTTTAAAAACAACTCTTGAAGCACAATAAAAGAAAAAATGCATTTGTAAAATCGAAAAAATTAATCAACACTTTTCAATGTTCACCTTGAAATATTTCCAAGTTTTCTTTTCTTTCTATTTCTCTACTTATTTTAATTGCATTTGATGAATTAACAGACTGCTGTGGATGCATGGAATTAATGAAAACAAATTCTTTCATGAATCAACACAAGGATAGTGATTAGAACAAGCAATGCGTACATAATGTCATTTCTATCCTTTCATGTCCTCGTATTAAAAATAATTGATTAATTACTTTTATTACTTTGTCCACAAAAAAACGTGGGAAATAAATGTCAGAGTATCTGGTCTGTTTGGAGCCAGACAGAAGGGCATAAACTCATGGGAAGTGTCTTAAATGACACACTCTTTCACATTATGAAAAAAGAAGTCAGTATAGTCATCAGGTTAACACCCAGTATGTGACACCAATCATTTGGAATGGCTAATTTCATGATTAAATATCCATTGAACTGGATGGAGGGGAGGGGGGGGGGGGGGGAGGGGGAGGGGGGGGGGTATAGAAGAGGGGAGGCTATTAAAAGAAGACAATTCTATAACTTTGAATATGGTTTGAAATTAGAAGTTTTGGGATGATCTACCTATCTATGTCTTCTTGTTATAATGTTGGCACTATGTTGTATAGTGTCACTTCATTCTTATCGCACAATAAAAGTTCATTCAGACTTTAGGCACTAAACCATTTCAAAGTACCTCGATGGCAAAATTAAATCAGATTAAAAGCATATTGTGCTCCATCTATGTATTTTCACCCCCACAATATCGCACTGGAGACAACTCACAAGACCAAAAGCTCATGAGACCAACAGGCCACTATTCAGACTGACAATGTTCGTCTAGCAAACCTTCTAATAAGTTGTCGGAACGTCCAAGAGACAAACGGACGTTGAGCTGTCTGAGGGTTCACAAGACCAGCATTGTCGGTCTGGCTGTTGGTCTAGTGAGATGTCCTTTGTTGATCTCCCGCCATTCATATACCCCCCATCGGTCCACATTCGACTAAATATTTAGTCTTAAGGTCTTCGTTTTCCTTTTGTTAAACATGACTGCTAAATCCAGGATCTGGTTGAAATGAATCTAGTAGAATACAGACCCTCGTGTTTTGCTAGCACTGTTGTTTTTTTGAGATGGTTTACAAAGTCTGAAATGAGCCCAAGAGCTATGATGTATTTTTCTCTACTGACTTTTGGACAGCACCAATGTAACGTTTACGACACTGTTTGGAGTGCTGTTTTGTTCCTTCACACTTTTGTCACGTATCTCTTGGAATTTACAGAGTTGTGTAACTATTTCATGTATCGTATTTCCTTGAATGAACTAACTTGACTTGAACACTTTCTTACTCTAAACCTGTCCTATTATGTGGTTTAATATCATGTCAGATTTCACTGGTTTGCTGTGCTCTTTTTACCACTATTACAAGTATTTTTCTCTGAGATTTAATGCACATGGATATGGTTTTGTCCTACTAGAAATGTGATATTAAATTAAGGGTACATGTAAATTACCCAGCTGGTTTATTAGACACTTAATTATTATCAATGGCTGTTCTTTGGTGCAGCGGCTATTTTAACTACTTGATATTTTATCTGTGTTATTTCTTTGGTCTTTAAAATATGAAATTCAATTATAAAGCTTACTTTTTTTAGATGGATGTTGGAGGTGTCAGCATATAATGTACTTATCAACTATATTTAGATATCATCGTTGATTGGGAATATTTCAAACCAGTTGAAATCCTAAATGTATATGTAACAGTTGTGCAATACATGTGAGCAAAGCTTTAAAAATATATAAATGTGTAATCTTGACGAGCTTTTGTATAATTATGTGTACTAGCACAAAAAATATTTATATAAAATTACTCCTCACTGCTTTCTGCGTAGTATCTGCTAATTTGATATACAAAGCTGCAATTTTTCATATATTTTAATATATACAAAACCCCAGTTATGCCCCCAAAGTCACCCACATGCAAGCAATCTATAAAGACTTTTGGTCCTCCCGCAAACTGAAAGAAAATTCCCATTTAATGCTGGTGAAATTATATATAATGTACATCATTTAGTTATTCTGTGTAGCAGTGAGTTAAAATGTCGAGTCCTGGTAATGGAAATGAATTTTGACAGAAACTGACTGAAAATATACAGTATTATTTGAGGAAGATGAATTTCCTTGACCAACAAATTATTTAGAAAAAACTGATCAATGGAAACTTGATACCAATCTTTAAGAATTCCAATCATATTTGTTCTTGTGTGACTATTAAAGTATTCTGCAACTTGTCAGGATTTTCTTAGCTTTCTTGACTAATTTTTATTTTTTACCATAATTTTTGACGATTTTTTGGGGCATTTCTTGTCTTGAACATTTAGTGCAACTTTTATTCAAGTCTGTCAAATTTCATTTTCTATCATTACAGGGGAGTGTTTTATAAAGACTAAGATCAACTTTAAGTTGGACTTAAATATGGCTGGCCCTTCATGTCACTGTTTGCTCTCACCATTTACTGGCATTGGTCTCTCAAGAGAGGTACAAATCATGGTCCCAAATCTAAAGAATTTGTATTTTTTAGATAATTAATTATTGAAGGAAAAAATATGATCTAAAGATCATAATGGTGAGAGCAAACAGTGGCAGGAATTGCCTGCCATATTTAAGACCAACTTGAGTCGATCATAGACTTTGTGAAACAATCCCCAGGAATAAACCTAGTGAAATGTTACTAAAAAGCATCAATATATTTATCTTAGCTACACAGTGTATATATGCTTGCACTGCAGCGTTATGCATATTTTTTATCTGCGCATATTGTGTATATGTATTTTAACTACAGTTAGTATTATATATATACATGTATATGATAATTCCCCCTTTTTGCTTCCTATTTATCAGCATTTATAGCTTTATAGTGCCATACAGTATAACCAAGCACATTATGTATTTATCCCTCAGATTTCTCGTTAGAAATAAAAGCTATCTTTTTATTTTATTTCTTTATTTTTTAAATATTTATTATGAGATAATCGCAATTAGCTTCATTATTATAGTTCAGAAAATGTCAATACCAGTGATGTTATTAATGTACTGAAGCATTTAATATCATTCAAATTTACATTTTTAAATTTTCTTCGATAGATATAGATGAAAAAGATTTACATAGGGCTTATGCCTTTCAAGTACTAAGTAGGTGATAAGGACCTATTAGTTTAAGATATGACTAAAATATTTGAGGGAAAATGATTGGTCGACAATGACGATTTGTCAAATCGTTTCTATCATGGAGAAGGCCAGTTCACAGAGATGCCAACCAGTACGATTATTTAAAAAAAAAAATATTTATGTGCAGTACGATTAAATCTTATTTAGTACGATAATAGAAGTGAAATACGATAATACAATATCACCTCTTAAAATACAATTTTTCAACAACAACAACAAACTATTAAAAATAAAAAAAATTAATGAAAGAGCAAACATTTTACTTGACCGTACTTACCAGTAAAACATTTTTCTGAAATTTTACTGGCCCAGGGCCGACGGGCCAGTGGTAGTGTCGAGTTTTCGTGAAAATCTTATTTTTCTCTCCATGCAAACCTGATATTTTAGGATACTCAGTCTGTTTTTTGTGTCAAGAGGTTGGCATCTCTGCAGTACATGTATTTCGAATTTAATAAGAGAGATACAGTTTGATTGATAGTTTTTTTAAAAACAGTTAGACTAAAAACTCACAAGAAAGTTTAGCACAAGGGGAAATAAAAGTGGGCAACAAAAGTAAAATTACTCTGATTTTTTTCTGATATATATTTTTCTGATATTTTTTTTAGTGATTGTGGTGGTTTCAGTTACTGTAGAAATCTTAGCAATGTGGTTGGATATCAAATATATTTTATTGTATTTATATGACTTTATATCATCGCTGTGATATATATATATATATATATATTGTTTTAAGTTGAATTATATAAGCAGTAGTATAGTAGTAGTAGTAATAGTAGCAGTAGTAGTAGTAGAAACAATAGTAGTAGTTCCTCAACACGTAGTTTTCTTTTTTAGTACCTTGCATATTATAACAAAATGTAGTCTACCTAGATCCATATAAATTTAGTCATGCCTAAAACAAAGTAAGTAAACTCATTTTTGGATAAGTTCAAGTATGGATTTAAGGAGTTGAAGAGAAATTCGCAATAAAATCTGAAATATTACGCAGAGCATTTTCCTTGACTAAGCAGGTTTAAACCAGGTAATTTTTTAATGTTCTGCTGAGAATTTCATAAACAGGTAAGTCTTTAGATGAAGAGAGATGTGAGATCTTTCCCTTCATTTCAGGCATTGGTAATTGGTAAGGACTTGGTTTGCGCATGGGATTTATGTTGTGTTTAGGGTTATGCCTATTTGCGTGCGGGGTTAAATTTTGAATTTTCTTTAGTGATATGAATAGACTGTGAAGCAACGTTTGCAGGGCTTGTGTCAAAAATAATTTTAAGCATTGGTAATGGGCAGGCCTTGGACACATGGGTGTCCAAAAGCTCAGTGTTATCGTAATCTGGACCCCTATGAAAAAGTGAGTATGGAGCCCTGTAAAACAAGTTGGTATCATTCTAATAGAGGTCAGGGCCCTGTCTTACAAAGAGTTGCGATCAATCGCAACTTCGCAAGTCCTACAATTAATTGCAAGTTTGCAGTCTCCTATCTCTTATGTACATAGTTGCAATTGATATCAATTGCAAATAAGGTGCAATTGTTATCAAGTCTTTGTAAGACGGGGCCCTGGTCTTAGCTGACAGCCGTGCTGGGATCGATTATAACACCTCTCGTCTTCTTTTGTTCGGTTGCCTCTCTCTCTTTCAGACAACCATCGGACTTTCCGGCTCAAGCTTCCACAGATCTACCGCCAGCGGGACAACCACAACCAGCAGTCAGCCCCGCCAGAGGGAGATGGAGAAAGGAGCAAGTCGAAGGACAGTCAGGAGGGCGCCCTCAACGGGGTCAGCAGCCAGGGAGCGGGGTCATCGTCGACGGCGACCACGGAACCAGAGAGTTCCATGCCTCTGCTGAGTCTAAAGGAGGTCCCCTCCAGCAACGACCTGCCGACGTCGTCGACCCAGTCAACGAAGTCGGTGCATTCGGATTCGTTTTCTGGGGCCGGTGGGGATCTGCATAGCACAGATTCTCTTCATCTGAGGTACATACCATCTCTCTGGAGCTAGAAGGGACTTAACTTTTATATGCTTTGACACAGAGTTAACGCCCTTTTGGCTACAAACTGACAATAAAGACTGTATACAGCTTTTTTTGCAGGGAGCCAAAATGTCATACCACAATATATATAGACTCCTGACGACGGATAGTCAACCTGTTCGAAACGTCGAGCCACTCCCGCCACTCATCCTCTCCAAGCGCTATAGTTCTCCTTAGAACTATAAGCTAAGAAAGATAACCAACAGTCTTTTTCAAGACTATACCAAACAGTCCTTTTCAGGACTACAAACCCTCAAGAAAGATTACAGAGAGTCCTTTTCAGGACTCCTCAATCCTCCCTCTCTCTCATATGGTGCACCCGCAAGCCTACTGTATATCTACATCACCATGCAAGCCGACACTTACAAGCAGCAATATATATTCAGTTAAACCTACTTTAGTGACCACCTATCTACAAAGACCACATTTTTTGTTTCCCTTGAAAATGGTTTCTCATTAACACATGTACATAAGGAATCTGTCAAAAAGACCACCTGTATACAAAGACCACTTTCTGTGTTTCCCTTGGACAGTTGCTATAGACAGGTTTGACTGTATATATATATATTGGTGGTATTATGTATTGGCTCCCTGCAAAAAAGCTGTAACAGCTATGTGTTGTCGATGGTAGTCATGGCCTTCTTGCGAGCTGTAGATAATATGCTACTTTGATTGACAAATGATCTGTGGTAGATCCTACAATTAACTAATTTGATACTTCAATCCTGGACACAAAACTATACCTAGAACCCTTACCCTAAACCTATCCTAAACCCCAATTGCAACCCAAACCCTAACCCTATACTTTCACGATATAAAGCCAGAGCAATTGTAACCTAAACATATTTCGGATCACTGTATATATTTTTTTAATCTCCTTGAAATACATGATGGAGTTGCAGCAAGGTATCCGAGTGGATTGAGGAAGTAATTGGATATTTGATGGATTAAACATTTATATTATATATTAAACATTTATGTGATATTTAAAACAGTAAATAAGAATTGTAATAGGAGATTGCTCTCTGTACTTTGAGCTTATAATGAAGGGTTCGAAGAAACCATGAATAATTTAAACGACATTCATCTTATGATGGTGCTAAAGGCTGACACTTCTCCACACATCAGAAACACGATCATGCTGTAACTATCACAGACAGATCAATCTTGTTAAAATTGGGTTTCTATTTTGGAAACTCTGCCTGTATCGGGAGGGGGACAGGGGGGATACTCACCTAAGGTGTTTAGAATTTGCTGCTAGAATAATTTCCTTCATGTATGACACGGGTGCCATTCATCAAATGACAGAAAGAAAAGAAAAAATATTGTTGGATATCAATGCTTAACTCTTTAGTTGCTTTCTTCACCTCCTTGCATGGTTGCTTGTTTGCTACATATGCATGTTTGCACAAAATAATAGCCACCTACCGGTATTAAGGAGGGAAAGATTGCTTTGAGCAACACGATGGCTTTGCAAAATTATCCAATATTCAGATTTTTCAATTTTTAATTATTTTTTTAAAAGCCAAATTACAGGTAAGCATGTTTTATCATGTGCCGGGATTTGAGAGTTCACATATTTTGTGCGATGAATGGCTGCATGATCGAGCAGCGAATTTGTATTCTATTTTTTTTGGTACAAATTTTCCGCATATTGCCAGTTACACTGCCGCTGCATGTGCAAACGCCTGTTACGGGTACAGATTTCTTATTTTCGGAGGCACAACGTGCTAGAAATTCCTACAGGTGTATTTCTTATTTTCAAATGTTGGCAGGTATGCACATGTAATTCTTTTATTATGTTAAATACAATGTTAAAAATCGTGATACTTTCTACCCTTTCAGAAGAGAATGCTCATTACGTGACGCAAACGAACACGAGACGAGCCTATCCGTGCACAACACCTTCCCCAGACACACCCCACTGGCCAAGACGTGGTCCAATCAGACGGCTCGGAGTGGAGTCAGCATACGACGGGCGTCGTCCCTAGAGACCACGGAGAGCATCTCGACGAGAAAGATGCGCAACTCGTACCTAAGTGACCTTGGTAAGATCAGGTTAAAATCATGATGATGGGTTTCTTTCAAACTTAATGAAAGAGTTAAGGTTGCATTGTGAAAGAAACGTTGTGGAATCGATCAAAAAAGGTTGATCATATAGCATATAAATATTGGTGTGTACTTCAAGGTTCTGGTATCATCAAAATGATAAGAAATTTGGCCCAGTCAAGTTACAAGCACTGTACACAGAAAGATGAATATGGGATATCTATCCTGGCCGGATCGATATTATAATTTACCAAATATATCAATTAGTAGGCGGTTTCCCGTCAAAATTTGTATCATCCCGTATTATTCAAAACATATTCTTTCACATGATTGGTAATAAGAGCTTCCATTTCATTTTTTGAGAGGGGGCGTTTCCAAAAATGGTCTATACCTTAAAGTGACCACAATGTCAGGAAGGTAGCAAGATATTGTGACACATACAGATACATCTGGAGTGCAAAAAGCACAATAGTTTGCTGTCAGAGAAAAACCATTCTTATTTGACATACCTCAATAAAAATGTAGGTAACCTCAATAAAAATGTAGGTATTTCTTAAAGTCTTCTCAAGGTAGTAAATGTATTTGCCAGCCCCATATCAACCAATTTTTCTACTAACACTGTGGTTCTACCTGTACACAATGAAATATTGGTCTTTCAGCAATTATACATGTACATCCTGAAGATTGATTGATTTATATCAAAATGAACAAAAGACAAAAAACATGGGATTGTAATCAAAACATAACAATTGGAATTGATACATGTAATTTTACAATTGTAAATTTGATGGCACCAGAAGGATTAAAGTATCCACTGACTGTACACAAGATTTCTGCTTTTGGTATTGGAAAGGTTAAATGGCTTCATGAATAGCTAATATCATTATCAAGAGGGAAAGAAAGTCAATTAATCTACATGCTGATGTTACTTGGCAGTGTTATACGAGATGGGGCACATAGAAAATGTCGATTTTTCATTGGCATTGATGTTTAACCAGTCCTCGAGGTGCCGCAAGCCGTGACCAATCATAGAAATTGCATGAAAAATGCAAACGATGCATCCATGTTGACTCGATGGCATTGTATCGAGCCAGGGAGGGAGGGAGGCAGGGAGAAAAATATACGGAGGCACAGTGTTTTTACATAGAAGTGGTTCTACCCTAATTTCAAGGCCGAAGAATTTTCTCTCTGATTTGCTGAAAGGAAATTGAACCATGTCTGGAGTATGATAACTACTACCAACTTTTTGGACAGAGTTGAGAGATGAAGAGAGGAGGGGAGGGGGAGGCAGGATGAGAGAGAGAGAGAAAGAGGAAGGGGGGTCAGAAGTGTTGCATTATAGTCTGTGATCTCTAGACTCGGTTTAATTTACACTAAATTCTTTTTAAGATATGGCGCAGTAAACCACCGCAAAAAGCTGACGTGTTGATGAATGGAAACTGCATGCAACAAAATACTTGCACATATTCACTGAGCTCTATGCGGTACAAAATTTTATTCATCATAAAAAAACGCTGCAGTTTTGGCTGCGTCATATCCAGGGCTCAAATTAATATTTTGCCCAGGGGGGCTCTTCCCCCCCCCCCCCCAAAAAAAAGAGCCCCCGTGAGCCTTCTCACGGGGGCTCTTTTAATGCTGACGGGGGCTCTTATTTTAATACAAATTTCCATTGAATTGGTACCAATGAAACTCCTAAATTCCTTGTTTTTATCATTATCATTTATCGTCCACGAGCCGCGTAGCGGCGAGGCGATTTTTGTTGTTGCTATTTTGAACCCCCGTAAGACAGTGATGTTTTCCTGACATCTACTAACATGCGGAGCATCGTCCACCAGCCGCGAACTATTTTGAACCCCCGTAAGTGATGCTTTCCTGGCATCTACTGACATCTATACCGTGTAGGTCTGGACACATGATGGCATTTTTCTATGAACATCACATTTTCACTTGGCAGCCCAAGGGGGAGGGGGGGGGGGGGGGGGGGGGTGGGGGTAGGAGGGTTAAACCCCCTAAACCGCCTAGATCCGCCCCTGCAACATCTTTGGTCTTGTTCTTCTTCTCGATATTGATTTACTGGTCGAGGTACATAATTTGCTGGTCTTTTAGAATCACCAGATTTCAGAGGATTCACACTTTTCACCATGAAAAACTTCTGCATATTTCAGTCTTTGCGTGATCGTCTCCAGCTCCAGCAGATATTGGGCGTCAGCGTGCAAACCTGTACTACCGGCGCAGTATAGCCACTGCTGACGGCTGCACAATTTAGTGCGAGCTTCCGTTTTTGTCTCGCCTGTGCGTAGCAAAAAGCGAGACATAGGTGCCGCTTTTCCGGTGACGGCGGCGGCGGCGGCGGCGGCGGCGTCAACATATAAGTTTTTTTAATTTTTGATATAATTTTTAAGGTATAAGTTCTTAGTCCATGAAACTTTGACTATAGGGTAATCAAGTATCCCCAATCACGTGAGTAGAATTTCAGATCACAAAGTCAAGGTCAAAGGTCATTTCAGGTCAACAGACTTGGACTATGTTGTAGCATCATCACCGAAAACTTAACCTAAGGTTAAGTTTTTGAATTTTTGATATAATTTTGAAAGTATAAGTTCTTAGTCAATGAAACTTGGACTATAGGGTTATCAAGTCTCCCCAATAATGTGAGTAGAATTTCAGGTCACTAAGTTAAGGTCAAAGGTCATTTAAGGTCAACAAACTTAGACTTTGTTGTGGCATCAACATCAAGAATTTCAAAATGCTTCTTCTTCGTTATTTTTCGACCGATTTTGATTCTGATTGTTTCATATGATAGGGCTAGGAGGGGGATTTAAAATTTCTACACGGAATCGTGAAATTCATTAGCTATGCTAATTTATGCAAATTTATTCCAAAAATATCAAAAATTGCTTCTTTTCCCTCATTTCTTGACCGATTTTGATTTGGTTTGCCTTTTCTGGTAGAGCTAAATTTGGAACACTAACTTCTACACAGAATTGTGAGATTTTGCTCCATTGATTATTTATGGTACTTTATGCAAATGAAATGAAATTATGTCCCTTCCAGGGCATCAAATTTTTATTTTTGACCAGTTTAAAAGTGTACCACATAAAATTTACCATATTTGTTGTTGCGAGATGCGGATGAGCGCTACGTCATTGACATTCTGGTTTATCATATTAAATTGCTTTATGCAGGCGAGACCGCCGAGAGCGTTTCCCTTGTTTTGTATCGGTAATACTCATAGAGATGGGAGAGATAGCGCCATCTAAGTTCCATTTCATTGGTCTAAGGTTTGAAAATTGATACTCAGTATTGTGTTAAAGTTATATCAGAAAAGCTAATGTTTATTTTTTAATTACACGGGGGCGATTTTTAATTTTGCAATCACCCCGTGAGCAACCTGACGGGGGCGATTATGGAGCTCACGGGGGCGAATCGCCCACCGCCCCCGTGTATTTTGAGCGTTGGTCATATCTATAGGAGCCTTAAATGAAGAAATAAATGGAGACTCTTTTTAGCTTAAGTAGCTTAAGTATGAGGCTTTGGTGACCCTGGCCTGAATAAGCTACAATTTTTCATATTGCACGATTTCATCAAATTTATAATGGCCTTTTAATACCCCTAGGGTAATTATACTTTTTCTTTACAACAACATCAACAAGAGGGAAAAATACAAGAAAGTAGTAAAGCCATTTTCACAAACAAAAAAGTAAATTACATCTTTGGCACCATTCGTGTCACATATCCATGAATATAAAAAAGAACCACCTTGTTTACTAATTGGATGTCACATTTCAATGCCTTTTATATGATTGTTACAGTGTTGGTGTTTGGCGCCCACTCGCATGAATAGTTAGCAAACACCATAGACGCCAAAATTAGTGAGGCATCACGTACCTCAAATTTGAAATGGTTTTGCTTAATTAGGCAGTGAAGTAGAACCGAGGTTGTATTCCAAGCAAAATAGGGTGGCAGTCATGCTCCGAGGGCCTCAACTTTTTTTTACCATCATTTTTTATCGAAAGCTAGAGGATAAAAAATTATTTTTGTATTCATGTTTTAAAAAAGGGAAATGGAGATCAATACATACCTAATCCCTTGCAGGGAAAATCAAAAAAGTTGCTAACTTTGATATAGAAATTATAGATTCATTTTGAATCCTTTGTCAGATTTTTTTTTTGCATGATGCATATATGAACACACCCAGAATGGATCAATATGAAGTTGTCCTTCTTGGGGCAGCATAAAAACAAATATTTTCAAACTTTTTTTTGCACAATGCGTATGAACACATCCAGAATGGATCAGATATGAAGTTGTCCCTTTTGAGGCAGAATGAGAACAAATGTTTTCAAAAAAAAATTGCATGATGGGTACGAACACAGCCAGAAAATTAGGTCAGATGTGATGTCGTCCTTCTTGAGGTGGGATAAAAACCAAATGTTTTCTGCTCGAGGAAACTGACCACTCATCCATGCATGGTCAGCTTTCCAGCAGAAACTGCAGTGACCAGTGAGATAATTGGGTGCTGTAGATGGATGGGTGTTTGTCTCTAGTATTTGGGATACAGTTTCATCACGTCATTGGGGGGGGGGGGGGGGGGGGGGGGGGGAGGTGATGATATGATATCGTAACAGTCAAAATTGCTTTCTGCTCCATCTCAAAGAGGCTGCCTTGTGGACATCAGATTCAGAGTGGAATTGGAGTTTAACCCATTAGCAACTAGAGATTTTGTAATAATGGCCTATTACTCACTGGAAGACGTTCCAATATTGCTGTAATTTTGACATTGTTCTGAATAATATGAAAAATGTGCTTTTTTTCTATGCAGAATCCTACTGTAGACATTGTAAGGATTATGCTCGTATAACATCATCACAGTAGACCTTAAAATGGATACTATAGCTCGTGAAAACGGACGGGCGGTTCAGTGAGTAAAAGGAGGGGTGGTTTAGTTGCTAAAGATTTAAAGGGAAATCCCACCCTTAATAGCAAACTAATCTAATAGAAAGCAACAAATTAGAGAATTACACTGTTGAAAGTATGAACAAATCAGACAAAAGATTATAAAATTATGAATTTTTGACAATTGTAATCACTATAGGTATTGGAACTGTTACTTCTGTCAATCTTGCAATTTGCTCAATGAGTGCATAGCGAAAAACTTACTTTACTCAACTATTTGAATGTTTTGTATTACCAATCATTCCTTTTCTTGAAGACAATCATTATGCATTTTCTCATAACCCTGAATGTTCTCATATTTAGACTTTTGGATGTGTTATGCCTATTGAACATGATGCATGACCAAATGTAAAATGTAAAAGAATGTAGATTTGTCTTGTTTTAAAATGTTTATGAAATTTTTCAAAGATGTTATGTAAAGACATATTGACTCACAGCCTTCAAAGCTTAGACGAGCATCCTTTTAAAACTTTCTTCCGTTTGAAATCGGGATGAAATTTTAATTGTATTCCCCCCCCCCAATTTTATAGGAAACTTTGCAAAGAACCTACCCTCAGCAGCCTCCGACTCTGATTTGGCGAGATATCGAGTGCTGCGCAAGGACCTATCAACTCACAGCCTCCGGAGCTTGGATGAACATCCCTTAGACAGTGGCCTTCATGCAGATGATCGGAGGGACTCCAGCTCCTCGGCAGTCACCAAGAAGATTCTGAAACCGGTCCGAGACGCGACACAGGTCGTCGGCAACAGAGTAACACAGGTTAGTTGGTCTGGATGAATGAATGCTGAGGTACCGGGCGACGCCTTGGGTGTGGGGGTTGTTGGTGGAGATTGGTAGAGATTGGTCCGAGATGCGACACAGGTCGTCGGAAACAGAGTGACGCAGGTTAGTTGGCCTGGATGAATGAATGCTGAGGCACTGGGCGAGGTTTTGGGTGTGGTGGTGGTTGGTGAAGATTGGTAGAGATTGGTCCGAGATGCCACTCAGTTGGTGGGCAACAGAGTGACGCAGGTTAGTTGGGTCTGGATGAATGCAGAGGCACTGGGTGAGGCTTTGGGTGGGGTGGTTGGTGGAGATTGGTAGAGATTGGTCGGAGATGCCACTCAGTTGGTGGGAAACAGGGTGACACTGGTTTGGTTAGGTGGTGGGAGAGTGTGTTAGAAAAAGAGGGTGGTACAGTGGGCGGGGCAGTAGGTGAGGTAGTGAGCCGGCTAGTGTATGTGATGGTAGGTGGGGTAGTGGGTGGGGCAATGGGCGGGGTATTTGTTTGGGCAGCAGGTGGAGATGGAGCAGAGAGTCCATTCTTAGCTGAAATTGTGTCAGAGGAATTTCTATTTGATACAAAGTTTAGACATCCAGCTGGCCAAGAGGGAAAGATTTTTAATAGTGATGGTGATAATGATACTAATGTTGATTTAGGTGGTGATTATGGTAGTGGTGATGCTGCTCATATTGATCTTGGTGCATTTGATAGTGTGAAGGTGGGTCGGTGTGGGAATGGTTAGGATATTGACGTTGCTGGTGGTGATGATTAAGAAGAGAATGATGATAGTGATTATGGCAATAATGAGATGGATAAAATTGTGATTATTGTTTTCTAGAAGACATGCAATGTACTTCAGTATATAGATTATTAAATCCCTGTTGAAACCTTCAGCTATATTATAAGTCAGTTATAACAATGATGATACTATTAATACATAGTATTTGTATAATGCACATAATACAGTGTTACTAAGCTCTGGACAATCTAAATGATGAGAATTTAAAGAGGGAGGGAGAAAATTGGCGGTGATAGAAGACCAGATGCATCTCGTAATGAAGTGAAGGTCTCATTGCTGATGATGACCTATAGAGGGCAGTATAACCAGTTTGTAATCTTGTAAAGTTGATTCATATCTACTACAGATTAGAAAATGGGATGATAGCAAGCATTAGACTAGAGAGGGCAGCATTTCAACTGTAGTACCCGCTGACGATAAGCAAGAAAATTGTTGTAACCAATGTGTGACATGAGGCAAGAGAGGGCGACATTCCACTACTGCTATCTACTGACGATGAGCAAGAAAATTATAGTTGCCATTGGGTGACATTAAGCAAGAGAGTTGGGCATACCACTCCCACATACCAGTGCTTACTACTGTTGAATGTCTGGCAAGTAGTTGGTTGTACCAATATTTTTCCAATTTCCTGATCTTTCTTTATGAAATATACTACAGCTAAAAGCATGGTGATGTGTGATTTAATTTGGTTAAATTATCTATTGTAGAAAACTAGTTTTCTTTACATGAATACAAAATACATAAAGATAAATTTAAGAATTGATTTGAGTATTGGACAAAATGTATGTCAAGTGAAATGACATGATGATACTAAAAAAATTTACTAGCGATTTGGTTATATCTCAACTTTTTTTTCTTCTCCATGTATTTGTGTAAGTACATATTTCACTTTCTTTAATGAAGATATGTTTCAAATTGATGAAAACACTTCAAGATATTCTGTAGACTAACTTTAAAAAAAAAAATTGTTGTGATGCAGCAATTGATGCAGCAAGATTTAATAGAACAAACATAAATAGGAAAGCTTAAAGGAAAGGGGTGAAGTACACAGTGGGATGGGGGGTGGGGGGGGGGGGGACTAAAACAGGCAAATAGAGGCAAAGAGAGAGAGAGAGAGAGAGAGAGAAGAGAAAGAAAGACAACAATGTTGACGGAGTGGAAACAGAAGAGGAGAGAAAAGGAAAACATGATGAAGATGTAAGGAATGTAAGAAGAAGAAGACATGAATACAATGGGTACAACTGCAATTCTTAAGTTATCGTCATTTTAATATTGCAGGGCACCATTCCAACATTAATCAGAGACACTCAGACAGGCAGACAGGGTATACACCGATTCGGTTTGGGGGTTTTATGTACCTGCCCGCCGGTGGCGGCGCTATAACTGGGGGGCTTCTCCGATCCAGCTGCAATGCATTGTAAGCTAGCTAGCTGCAGTCAGACGCCCCCCAGTTATGGCGTCACCTTATGAGGGCGCACTTCCACCAGAAGTCGCCCGAATCGGTGTATAGATAGTAATCCTCAAAGAATCACTTGCCTAGTTTGGCCTCTAGAGGGCAGTATGCCTGTTTAGAGCCTTGGGATGTAATCCAAGCCACGAAGCTTGATGAATCAGGTGCTTCATCCAAGGTGGCTGGATGACTGCATGGTATGACTAATTACCACACCCTATCGTATTACTTAACTCTTGCTTGGGTGGTATCAAACTAGATTATGTCTAGGCACAAATTCCCCTCACTAGGAAATCTGTGTAGTATTCAATTAAGGGAAGGAGGAGTAGGGGAAGAAGAAGGATACTTGGATGTACAGTCTGCAGAAATTGTTAGAAGAGAGAGGAGTGAAAGAACTAGGGGTGGTGCTAATAGAGAAAGCTCGAAGCCGAGGGTTGTGGAACAGCATGATCACCAAAGTCAATCAATATGGCACTTAGAGAGAGAGAGAGAGAGAGAGATTCAATTAACATCAGTATTATGTTAAGAGCATAACTCAAGTATCAGGGAAACAATCCATGGTATCATGATTTCTTTTCTTGAGAACATTGCAGAATTTTAAGTGATCGTTTTTCAGTTTTGTTTTGAAGAATTTTCGTTGGGGAAAATGAGGAGCAGAATGCGTTGGATAGAAAGCTACCTTGTCTCCATTTAACAATATTCTATATAGTAAAGATATCATAAAGTAAGATGAAATGGTATGGTAACAAATTAGAGAAGGTGTCTGATTTCCTACTTCTTTTGTACACACCCTTTTAGTATCGAAAGTATTTGAAAAGTTAGTATCATGCAAGATAATGCAATATATAGATGGCTCTGGGGGTTCTTTTTGTGGTTACTATTAGGTATGCCAGATTGGCGTTTGTGAGGTGGAGGGTGTTAATTACACATGCCCCTCGTTTCAACATGCAGTAGGCAATTACCATTGATATCTCAAATCTTGGTCACAATGCGTTCTTTGTTATTCAGTTGTTGTATTTGGAAAATGCAGAAATAAAATAAAATAAAATCTTATTTTTCTATGGATACGCCTCTGTATTCCTACAAGTGTCCTCCTTCTCTTTGAACCACACCTTGCATTCTTATACAAGCCGCCAGCGACGGGAGCTGGCGCATCCGCGATTGCACACCTTGTGCTGGCGAGAGAGCCGCCCACGATGATGAATAAATAACGTTCGTCTCAAGCTGGCCGTGTTAGTTTCCATGCATGAATTATCGATGCCAAGGGAGGCAAGCTTGTGAATCAGCAGCAGCAGACAATTTGGAGAGAGAAAACCAGGAAGATTGTCTCGCTTTTAACACGTGCTGCCCTCAAAAGCAACAGATTGAAAATGAAAAGGGAGAGACTATTAAGTGGATTTTAGGAAAACAAATTAGACCTGGATGGCCTACATTGTTTATTGGTATAGAGGGAGACTTTAATCAGCTGCTGAGAAACAGAACAGATCAACTCCTATATTCATGCAGCTGTACATAGAGTTCATGAATTCTGGCTTCTCAGCAGATAATATAAACTAGTTCCCTAAGAAGATAGTGGCATTAATGTGTATACAAATACTAATAGCTTCTTTTATTTGATAATATATTAGGAAACTGAACATTCAAACTGGGACTTTTTGAAAATGCAGGCATTTCTGATAAATATTTTAAGGTGTTTGCTTCATACTCGTAAAATGTAAATGTAGGCACCTCTGATTAATTAAAAAGCATTAAAAAATCTATTCTTTGACCCCCTTGATTTTCTTAGCACCACCATTTGTAAACTTTAATCTTAATTAGACTCAGTTCCTATACATGTAGCCAAGTGCCCATTAGCCACTAGTACATTTACAAATATACCTGGGATACCCTTTCGCTTGTCAGCTTTGCTATCATAAATGTAGTGCAAATATCCAAGGTCGATATGCAATTTATCAAAGTGGCATGTCATGGAGTTTTAAATACATGTAGGACCATCGGGCAAAAAGCTTAGTCTTTAATCGTGCATGCTTGATAGGTTTTAATCTGATAGAGTAAAATTTTAATTGTCATCTTTCTTTCTGCCGTCCCATGTAGCTTATGTACCATGAATTTTTAATCACTATCTTGTATCATTTCATAATCAAATTTTGTGGATGCCATTTTATGAGGACCAGTGGCATCCAATTTGAGGACTGCATCAACTTGTTATGAGATATTACATCTCAATAGTTTGCAGTTTAGTTTGATTGGTTGCTGCTTTGCCCGGCAAGGTTCAAGCAATATCTTTGGACACGAAACGTGACTATTTTGTAACACACCAACTTGTAACTAACAAGATATTGTGCTAAGTTTGTTTGTCTTTGTTTATTTTATACATACATACACTTGATTTTGTAAATAGGTAGAAAACTGCATTGAATTAAGGTAGTAATAATATTGCCCCAAAGTACATGCATCAGGTAACGGTATATGTTAAAAAGCAGAATAAAATATGATTAAGTAGTTGTTTTTCTTGAGGTCTTATCAAAAGGAATGCCTTCCACTGGGAACATTTTTCTTATACCTTGGTTAATAGGTGATTCTAACAATGCACATACCTAAAATGCTATTTGCGAAATAGGCTAAAATTGCAAATTGTGCTATGTTCCCTTATGGCTTCTCCACAATCACCAGATATTCCTTAATTTTGCTATATTTAGCCTCGGACTTAGTCTCTGCGTCGAAAAAGGATCCAGGCATCGGAAAGCCGTCTGCGTCAAAACGTTTATAGCTTGCGGCTTATTACTGTCTCACATTCCCTGTCTTGCATTACGCGCCAAGTGTCAATGTAACTCCACCGCCCCAAGTGCTAGCCTTCTCTGACAGCCACTTCATTAATTCAGGTGTGAGTTGTAAATTGTGTTTTTTCTTGGACGGATCATCTTGTTTGTCCATAGCCTGATTCATCCTGATGCAGAAAGACCTGCTTTAGTGACCACCTGTATATAAATAATCTATAAATAAGGACCATATTTTAAAAGCCATAACCTGTACATAAAGACCTCTTGCATTTTTTAGCGGTCTTTATATACAGGTTTCACAGTTTCCTGTAACTATAGTTAAGAAGTGGTTTTTTAAATTTCACTTGAGAAGTGTTGCTGATTGAAACCTGTACCAAATGAACCTTTTACATAAAGACCTCCTGCTTATAACGATCACATTTCCTGCATTTTTTGAGCGGTCTTTGTATACAGGTTTCAGTGTATCCCATTTGCATGGTAAATACAAAAAATACAGATTATAATTTTAGAGGTAACTTTACAGGCTATTAATTCTCTTGATTGAGTAAATCTCTTGTCTTTTGTATTATAACTTTATTGGCTAACTTGCATATTGTATATGAAGTATGTCATCAATCTACAAAAGAGGCACATGAAAGATGAAATACTTTCTGAAAAGTGATATATTTCTCAAAAAGTAATCGTCAAAAGTGTGATAGACTCTTCCATACAAGAAGTTAGAAAGTGTATATCTTTCATGGAATGGATGACGTTATTACCCTAGATTCTAGATGTCCTCATGAAACAAACTCAAAAGTGCATTGCCCCCCAAAATGAAAACTACAATTGGTCTCTCATCTATATATGGAGCAAATGCCAGATCACTTTCATCCCTGCATTTGTACATGTATGAATTGCTTGAAAAGCCGAGCTTTAATAACCCCTGGTACATTTCTACTCCATTCTGAATACAAGTACGAATATGAATTTGAGTGCATGGTAATATATTATCTAATTTGTAAGACAATGACAGATGTATATTCATATATTCAAATTGATTGTCCAATGATTGGAAATTTGTTTCATTTGCATGTCAGTACAAGATTACAGATTATTAACATCAATAAGATACAGATGGATACAGAATAGAACATTTAACTTGAACATAGGTAACAACAAATGCGATTTGATTCATAATTCAGACTAAGTAGTTAAATTCAATTCATAGTTCGGATTAAATTAAATTCGCAATTCAGATTAAATACAATTAATGATTCAGTATATTCTCCCTTTCTAATTCATCTCTAGTGGAAACTGCACATGAACGATTCTGAGATGTTCAGTTTGCAGGTGAAAGTCGTAAGTACTTTACGTAAGGAGATAATGAACCGACCGATCGCTTTGATGAATATCATTATGCAAATTATTAATATTTGCGAGTGCATTAGTGAATGTGTACTGCATGCAGGTTAAGTCACAATATATAGGACTATGAATGAGACTTGTCTAGTTTATTGTCTGTTTCATTGTGACGTAAAGAGAAGGTTGAGTTCTGGGAAGAGGTGAAAAATAGTTTCCCTCTCTCTCTCTCTCTCTCCCTCTCATTCTTCTCTATTTATCTCCATCCCCCTTTCCCCTCTCTCTTGCTCTCTCCCTTCTCTCTAATTTCTTGGTATGGTATGGTATGGTATATTTTATTTATTCACGGTTAAAAACATAATACAATTGTGCCCGCATTCAGCAAAAGCTGTTTTTCAGCGAGGCTGTGATTACATATAACAGAAAATAAAACAATGAAAATACAATTTACAAACAAATATGCAAGTTATAATAAGTGAACATATTTACAGAAATTTAAGTACAAAATAGAATCATATTGATAAAGTGAGGGGGGAAAAAAATATAAAAAAAATAAAGAATTATCTACGAGATGAAAGAAGTGAGCAAATATCTTGAATTTTACTAATCTCAATGTTGTAAGATTTAAAAAATTTATAATTCTGATATCATTGGGTAGGGTATTAAAAAGCTTTGATGCATGGTATAATGGACTATGTTGAAGAAAATTTGTGTGAGGTCTTGGAAGGGGGATTTGTGATTTGCATAACGGAACATATAGCCTACATTAGTATTAAATTGGATCAATGACGATAAAAAAGTAACAACTTAAATATAGTAACTAAAGCCTGTTAGACCCAGTATTCTTTTAGCATGTCAATTTCAAGGGTTTTATAAAGAATTTCAGTGTGATATCTACTATTTACTCCAAGTACAGATCTTAAACACCTATTTTGTAGAGTTTGAAGATGTTTTAACCGAGTTTCTCTACCGTTCATTAACTATCTGTCTTGATTTTTCTCTAGCCCTTGCCCTCTCTCTCCCTGCCCTCTCTCTCCCTCTCTCTCCCTCTCTCTCTCTCTCTCTCTCTCTCTCTCTTCCCCCCCTCTCTCTCCCTCCCCCTCTCTCTCCCTCCCCCTCTCTCTCTCTCCCCCTCTCTCTCCCTCCCCTCTCTCTCTCCCTTCCCCTCTCTCTCCCCCTCTCTCTCCTTCCCTCCCCCTCCCCTTTTCTCCCTGCCTCCTCTTCTCTCTCCCCTTCCCTCTCTCTCTTTCAGTGATATAAAGCTCTCATGGCTAAACATCTCATAGTCATTCTCTAATTGGAACATCTCACATCCCGACTCCACCCGTGTTCAGCCGTGAAGCAAAAGCAAAAGTAACCTCCCGACGAATAAATAGTGTGACCTATAAATTGCTTTCACACACACATGATAGGGGAATTCACACTTTTCTGACGGGCCAGTCTCTCGTAATGGGTCCCATTACACCCTTATTCCAAGTGATATAAAGTGTGCATACATACATATCTGGAATGGTTGACTGTACTTCTGTACCCCTTACTTCGTTGTACTTACAATTTTCAGGTAAATGCCAAAGGGCTTCTTTCAATTCCATCTTTACATTTTAAACCAATTTAATTTGTATTTTGTATGAAATATTTCAAAGAAATTAGGTTATCGATAGTGCATGTCACACTCTTTCTATGTCATCTTATTTCCCTGTCTCTTAGTACATAGATGTACTTAGCATCTTTCAAATTTAAAAGAAATCCCTATTACTTGCTAATTTACACACCTCGTCTGAGCTCCAAGCTGTATATATAGACTACTTTGTTTAAATGCACTAGAAAAAGATTTAACAAAATAAACCAATCAACACACAAACAACTGAAACTTCTTTTGATTGCTACCTCAAGATAAAACAAAAATTCATCAGTTTAAAAGTAGATGACAAAGACACAACTGAATCACAGAATACAATAATATATGATATAATGATAATGATAACAACAAAAACCACAATAGCAACAATGCGTAATATATAAGAGTAAAAATGAAATAATTTATATGCATGAGATAGATATTATCTATGACAGGAGAGAATATGCTTGTGCCTACCAGGATTCATCAACTTAAAATTGTCGAAATCAACTTTTGGGGTTTTCTGATGGAAACAAAAATCAACAGTTTCATTGGTACATCAAAGTAACCAGTTAAAACAGATATTGAGTAAACGAGCACATGTACTATAAGAATAGAATGTGTACACAACGAACCATAATCATTTACGTATTTATTCAAAAGATAAAGAAACACAAAAAGGGCAAATGTATAATTCAGTGCACTGGAAAAGTGCATGAGGTCTTTTAATCTGAAATTAGTGCAAAATTTTTCTCTAATCAGTTTAAGGTAGATTTGAGTTTTCAGTTAGTACTAAAAAAAGAAATTTACTAAATGCATTAAGAAATTAGTGAAGACTGAGGCAAATGCCTGTTTCAATGCACCACAGAAACTTGTCTGAAATTTAACCACACAATGTAATCTAATGTTTTACAAAGCATCAGCTAAATTGGATTTTGCACGATTCAGCGACATTTATTTTCAACAAATAATGTTAAGTACCGGTAGTCCATTCAAAAAGCAGTCTGAAGATGAAGAGTGAGAGAGTTCAGAGATGTACCCTACATGTATTAAGAACACATTTTAGACAAGGATTGCAAATAGAATTCTGAATGCGTAGATATTGGAGATATCCATCGATATCCATCTGATGATCTTAGGAAGATAGTTGCCATGGTGATAGTTTAAGTAGCTGATATATGGGAGCTAAAGTACAAAATGCATGCACGGGCTTCTCAGAGTTTTAATTAGTTCATGAATATTTCAAACATCAACAGCAGCGTAATGCCAAGAGTCTCGTGGCTTAAAGTGCCATTTCCAACACGATCACTGTCTTGGACTTCAAACACTGGCTAATGTCCGTCGACAACCATGTGAAGCGAAACAGTTAAATTTCACATCGATCTGTCTGCGACGTTGCAGGCTCCTCGTGGCGGACATCTTTTTTAAGCCGTGGAACAGGATTAAGTGCTCTGGGCTGGGCGGCGGCCGCGCCGTGACTCGCGGCTGAGCAAACACTCAGGGATACGCCGCCAGACGGGAGGAACCACTCGCGCTTGAGAGAGCCCTGTGGCTTAACGTATTTAGTTGCATGCATAAGTAGGAGCGACTGTGGCTGTCTTAGGGGCACCGTCGGGGAGAGGGCGAGCTAGGGACGGCCATGATTTATATTCTCGAGTCTTGAAGAGCTTGAGAATCTTTACAGCCCTTGATGAGGAAAAGGTGCTTCAAGCTGTCCTTTTAAGATGAGTTATTGTCTTAGGGACTATTCGAGAGAGACAGAGGGGTGAAAGATAGAGATAGGCGGACACAGAGAGAGAAAGAGAGAGAAAAAGATAGAACGACAGAGAGAGACAGAGAAATGCAAATAGAAAAACATATAGAAGTAACATGGAGGACCTAGTTAAAGAGAGAGAGAGTAAGAAAGAAAATGATATACATGTTTATTAGTGATTTAAACATATATGAAAGATTTACAATAATGATGGAATTATATTTGCATCTGTCAGTTGAAGATAATATATTGTCAGTTGAAAGAGAGAGAGAGAGAGAGAGGGATAAAAGAGAGAGAGAGAGAGAGAGATAGAGAAAGGCAGAAAGAAAGAGAGAGAGAGAAAGGCAGAAAGAAGACATAGAGAAATAACGGGGAGGACCTAGATAAAGAGAGAGAGTAAGAAAGAAAACGATATACATGTTTATTAGTGATTTAAACGTATATGAAAGAGTTACATTGATGATGGAATTATATTTGCATCTGTCAGTTGAAGGTGATTTATTGTCAATAGAAAAAGAGAGTGAAAGAGAGAGAGAGAGAGAGAGATGTGGAGAGAAAGAGATATAATGAGAGAGACAGAAGTACAAGTCTAAAAGAAAAATATTGAGAAATAGACAGAAAGAAAGGAGATGACTTAATAGTCTTTGAGAGATAGATAGAGAGAGAGAAAGAGAAAGAGAAAGAGAGAGAAAGAGAGAGAGAGAGAGAGATACACCATCTTGCAAAAAGGCTGTAAGAGCTATATGTGTTGTCAATTGCGACAGCCAACGATATGTCAATGATTTATGACTTACATGAAAGGGTTCCATAGTTTATTGATGATAAAATACTTGAGTCTCTCCATTGAAGATAACTTGTTGTCTTAGCGACACCATTGAAGAGAGAGAGAGAGAGAACAAGAATGATATATAGCTTGTCCGATGCATGAAACAAAGTTCTCAATGACTAGTGGTCGTAAAATAGTAGTAGCAGCAGCAGCAGTAGTAGTAGAAGTAGCACTCTATTACAAGATACTCTATTACTGCAAACCCCATCACATAAAACAAAAGTAATGTGGGGAGATCGAGCATATATGTGCAGGCCCGAAAATGTGGAATAACTTTCAGTTAGAAATCAAGAAATCATTAACGTTAGATACTTTAAAATAAAAAAAAAACAACATCTTTTTAAAAAACTTTATGTTGTAGTTTGTAAGCACATCGGGAGTTATTGCAGTACAGTGTTATATACATTTGCATATTGCCTTTGCATTATAAATGTATAATAGTATTAGTATTATTTGTATCACTTTCTTCTAGATCAAACATATAATTATATTTATCAATATGTATCAACTTATGAATTTCTTTGTAAATCATTTTGGAAACATACATACATGTACACCCCCACAAATATCAATACATTTTATTTCCATTTTATTATCTATCTAACAAGATAATCCACCTGTCTAGGTAATGTGACTAAACATCAACAGTTCAATTGCACTTTTCCACAGAGAGCTCAAATGACAAATAGATTTTAAAAAAGCAGGCCCCCCCCCCCCCCAAAGATTTTTTGTATTGTGCCTACCGCCACCACCTTCATTTTATCTTATATCTAACAAGATATCCACCTGTCTAGGTAATGTGACCAAACATCAACAGTTCAATTGCACTATTTCGCAGGCAGCCAAAGTGAAAAATAGATAAAAGAGCAGGGTAAAGAACTGTTTATCTTGTTGTGCCTTCCGCCTCCTAGCAAAAAAAAAGATCAATGCTCTTATTATCAACATGTTAGCGACAAGTTGTGATTTTTTTCTTTAGAGATGGGAGTAGGGGCTTTGGGCCTTTAAACATTGTTCAGGTAAACGTACCTGCGCTTTGCTGTGCCTCTCATATACTCTACACCACTCTCTTTTCCTATCTTCTTCTCTTTTCTAAATTACTCTTTCCTTTTCCCATGTGTACAGTATATGATTCAATAACATATGTATTATTTAGATTGAATACAAATAACTTCAAATTAAAAAAGTATATTTTGATAAAAGGACATATTCTAGTTTACATCAGAGCATTATATTTCGTCATTTACAAATATACATGGCTTAGGGACTATTAAGAAATGCAAAAATTAGGGAACGTGTTCATGAATTTTCCAATAAAAGTATTTAAACCATGAAAAATATTATCCGATTCCTACGCAATGTGGGAAACCTGAGACTTGTTTATTATGTTCAACCTTTACCAGTCAAAAGTAATGACATTTTGGACATTCTATCTTAACAGAGAGCTTTCATTGAGTTTATGGTAAAGAAAAACAAAAAACATCTGCACTTTGCCGATATCTCAGTCGAGCTTAGTACCTTGCACTTTAAAGTGCATTATGCAGCATATTTGTCCATTATAACATCCATAACATTGGCAATATATGACAGCAATGATGTGTAATTTTGGGGCCATCAGTCGTACATTTCATCATCAAATCTTGTTTAGATTTGGTTAATCCTGAAGATATATTGGATACCATGGACATTTTATTAATAATTGCTATAAGCTAGTTCCCTTGGTGAAAATAATGTTCCAAACAGCATGTTTATTATATTTTATTAAAAAAGGGTTAACGTATGAAAGATTGGAGTCTCTTTTCACAATTATTAAATTTTCCTGATTTATCATTATTCATCTGAGCTGAATGGTTATAGCGTGACGAGTAACACACCTCTTTGAGTTGAAACGAGAGCCACATGTCTGTTCAAAAGGATCATGTGGGATCGACCGTCAGACAATGAAGAAACACTCTGCCATTCTTCCGTCCCTTCCACAGATGCAGGCCGCTGAATAGAAATACGTGGGCGCGCACTTCTCCAGATGCAGTTTCTGACATTTTATGGCGACTGCCAGAGATAAACATAGTATCGATCAATTTGTTAGACTGGGCCCTGGCCTTGACGATCACCAGTGGAAGGCTAGCTGGCTGGCTGCATTGGTGGCTCTCTCTCCCTTCTCTAAGGCATGGCTTGGGATATGCAATGCACGATGTGTGTATGCTTTGACTGGGTTGATGTGTTAGTAGTAGTAGTCACTCTATACAGAGTGAATTCATTTTCATTTCTTTCAACATAATATAAACAATGACAGACAATAATAAATGAATGATGTAACAGAAAATTAGCATTGAAATATCTTTGACATTGTTTTTTTAGTCTTGTATTGCAAAATTATTTGGTTACAGGAAATGAAAAAACAAACTTACTTGACAGCAACGCTTGTTAGGTGCAGGTTTGCACAATAATAATTAAACTTTATACATTCATAACTCATTTTGAAAAAATTACGGAATAAACAAAAAAAACATGACAGACAAAAAAAATTAAGAAATAAATAAACAAGACAAAAACAAATAAGAAACAGTAGCAGGATGACAAGATGGGGATGATACTTAAACAAAATGAAGAAGAAGACAGAAAGAGAAATGGGTAGAAAGAGAGAGAGAGAGAGAGAGAGAGAGAGTGAGAGTGAGTGAGTTGTTTCCTATGAAGTTAATGGGAGGTTTAGGTCTCTTTTAAATGAATATTGTCGAGATTTACATGCATATTTAGATTAAAGCTGACACTTTGTAGTTTGTATCAAACATTTACATACATAAAAAATGGTAATGAACCAAAAAGAGTAAAAAATGGTATGGGGAGGGGGAATAAATAAAATAAATAATATTCCACTTTGATATAGCGCTTAATACATTTATTATGTCTCTTTAGAAGCGCTTTACAGATATACTATTACCCTGGTCATTGGATTCACATTGAATAACATTGGAGTCATAACTGGGAAAAAATACATCTCACCAAAAAATGAGATTTTAGTTATTTATGTCTTGCTGTTTGACAATAGTTTTTGTAATTCACAGTGGTTGCTGTGCTTGGCAAATCTTGAACAGCTTTAGGGTGACATAGAGTAGCCATAATAACATAGCTTTAGAAATATAATAATATAAATGAACTTTAGAATATGATTATGCACATTAAATGGAACCTATCTCTTATAAAAACAATATATTTTCCAGCTCAACATTTCTTGCCCATAATCATCCCGACCTAAAGCTGTTTAAGACTCTCCATATACACTAAGCATCTGCAGAGAATCTGCCGGAAATTGCAAATAAGTATATGGGGAGGCTGGGTAGTAGCTTGGTACATCTATGCACAGTGAATAACCACAATAGTCGAGAGAAGAAAAAATCAATAGTCCAATCGTCACAAATTGAGGCACAGTCTCAGGTCACCCTGACCTTTCACCTGAAAACATTTGCACGTCATCTGATAGGTCTTCTGAGAATTGGAATTGATTAAGGCATGGGTACATTAATTTCTAAGTCAACTGCCCTTGGTAATATCTATCCCTGTCTATGTATATATATATATACACCCGTTTATTTCATGTTTAAAAATACAAGCACATTGTATTGAATACTAATACTGTAGCAAGTTTTTGAGGATGGATAGCACTGCCTCACAGAAATTTTAAAGACCCCAAAATTCAATTATAGCAATTGATAACAGGTTTTGAGATATTTAATGGAAATTGTTCTCATGGTTAACCATTTTGATGGGCAATATATTGCGCATCAGTACCTTGCTGTATTTATGAAGATGGTATTATCTCATGATAGCGATTGATAACGAGCTATGACAAAATTGATGTAAAATAATTTATATGATTGGAAAGTTTTGAAGGGAAATGTATTGTGCATCAGTGCCTTGCTGAATTCATGAAGATTGTATAATCTAATGATTGCAATTTGATAACAAGCTTTTGAATAATTGATTAAAAACAGTTTTTATGATGTACTGTTAAAGTATAGTCATAAAATTGAAGAGGCTTTGGCTACCAGTAATTAACGCATACTGTATTACCTCCTCCACCATTCATGTATCTAGTTGTATGGTGTTTTGACCAGTTTTACCCCCACAGCTATATGAAATTTAAACAATTTATCAAACAGTTGACTCTGTGTTACAAAATGTATATTATTTTTTGCTAACCTACTGTGCAAAATATGTAGATAACCCTTTCAAGGTGACTTTGGATTGTTTGAAAAAAGCAAAACCCTTTTGAAAAAAGACATTCTCTTAATGCTTTCTTATTCCTTGTGTATATTATCTCTGTATAAAAAAAATTGAATTCAGTTCAGTTTATTTCGCATCCAATACAACATTTACAACAATATCACAATCAATACAATAATATGAAAAGCAATATGAGAAAAGAACAAATACAAAAACGACAGTAACACTAGAAAAAAATATTTAAAAAATAAATAAATAATGGGTATAGAGTAATTAACACCTCTCTGCCTCTCAGCCGACAACGAAATATATAAGGAAAGACCTACAATTATCAATTCAATTTGTTGTCTTCAAGAAAATAAGAGTGCCATCATACTTCAGTGCCTTTCATCGGTTGCACTATTATCAATTCCCTTCCACCCCAGTCTCCTGTAACGATCAATTATTGCATTATTAAGGTATCCCTAAGGAAAATAACTTATTCAAGAAGTCATTTGTAAGCCTGAGTGAGAGGTCAGCAAGAAGTGATAGGAGGAGTGGCTAAGTGAGGCCTTGATCTTAATTTGGGGTCTCTATAGGCATTTATAAACAAATTACAACCTATAGCGCTTAGAAGTGTAGTATTAAACGCTATATAATTGTGACTATTATTTAGTATGGTTTACTATATCATATGTTTAGATTCCACTTTCACCCTAAAATTCAAATATAAAGCGAGATGCTTTATATAAACTATTAACTTTGTTGAATTTGTCTAAATACAAGTAGAAAGATAAGTTCAAAAGTAATAGAACACAAAGATAACGGGTAGCAACAATTGGATGGTATTCCTTAGAAACTACTCCACTACTTATGATTATATATTATTTGTTATTTTAGGGCTGTTTGTATTGCATTAATGAGACATATTTTCAATAATGAGAATACTTACTGAGAAACTTAGTAATTTTTTGGAAAACTTTCCGCCTCAGTTGTCTTGCACGCTATACTACCTTCCCATGCCTTGGTTGTGTTCGGAAGACAATTCTTAGACCTAAGATAGTTTGTTCCACCGCCCCCGCAATCATAGTTTGCTTATTACTCAATATTTCATGACAGCTACGAGGCTGAATCAGTCCAGGGTGTTATGGGCACATGTTTAATGAGGAGCCGTGATGAGGAAAATATGGAGAGGGCGGAGCTTGATTACAGACAGGGATGGATTCCTGAAGAGAATCTTTGATTAAGCAGATTAAATATGAATGACTTGGACTCTACTGATCTAATTATCAATGAATGAAGAACAAATAAATGGTGTGGAGGGCCACAGCTAAGCAGCAAAGTAGTCTGCAAGCATCTAAGGAGCAGGGAGAGGAGGGAGGGGGAGTGGGAGGGGGAGGGGGGGGGGCATTGAATATAATGTTATTTGAAGCATGTTGAACTTGAATTGGACAGTATGACAAAATAATGTAGAAAAGAAATCAACATATCTTATGACATCAAAAGGTAGGGTCTTGTAAATATGATATAAGAAAAGCTGATAACCTTATACTGATACACATGGAATGTAAATAATAAATGAACAAGTAACTACATTGATTCGCAACCAGTAAACATAGATTTGTTTGACTACATTAATAGAATAATTTTTCTCATGCATGAATGTTACAATTTTACGGAGCATATTGAATTGTATCCTTTACCTTCAAAGGGTAATTTCTTTTATCACATATTCGAGTGTTCACATCTATATTTCATAACAAACTCATTAATATTTAGCAGGAAGCATCCATCCATGTATTTCTTGGATTTTATAAGGCCTCCGCAATTCAACTGAAATATCACACCATACAGTGATCAATCTTTTTCTCTTTCTCATCCTAACCCCGCTCTAGATCTCCCCTCTTTCTTGTTCTCCCCTCTTTCTTGTTCTCTGTGCCCCATCTCTAATTCTCTCTCTGTCACCGTCTCTCTCTATTGCTTCTATTTTCTCCCTTTGTATCTCTCTCTCTCTCTCTCTCTCTGTCTCTGCCCCCTTTCTCTATCTATCTCTCTTTCTTTCTCTCTCCCTCCCTCTCTCTATCCCTCTCAATTTGCTATAATTTGAGTATAGTAGAGTTGAACAAACTATGTGATGTCATATTCAAAAGCATATTTTTTATAACAATTCTGGGAAATGTAGCACTCTCAATGTTTAGTTAGAAGCATCCTTCCATGTTGGAGTTATAAAGCCTCGGGAATTCAACTGAAATTTAACACTTTTTTATCCAGATTTTAAAAAACCAATTCTTGGAAAGCTCTCTGCCCCTCTCTTTTATTCTCTCTATGTCACCCTCTCTCTCTCTTGCTTTTATTTTCTCCCTTTGCATCTCTCTCTCTGTCTCTGCCCCCTCTCTCTCTCTGTGTCTCTCTGAATTCAACTGAAATTTCACACTTCTTTATCCAGATTTGTTTCAAACTAATTCTTAGAAAGCTCATTTCCATGATACAATATGAAAGGTTCGATGAAGGTGAGGAGTAATGTTTCATCTCTTGAGAGCAAACCAAACCTCATTTCTATGATTATGTTTATACCTTTCTCACTCTTGACAGACTCGTTCTTAAGTACCCTAAAGCTTTTTTGTATAATTTTGCTTCTTATATGAAACCTTATTTCGCAATATTAATACCTAAATCACTCCACCTTCTGGTATTAGAATCCACACCAACTTAGCATGGACCGATTCCTGGCCCTTTGGGAGAGTTTTGTTGTTGTTTTGGGGTCTTTTGTTAGTTAGTTGTTGGTGCGACTGTGGTTTAAAAAAGCTTGAATTTGTAAAGAGACATAGAAAATGCCTTGCAAAATACCAAAATGCTTTTTGTGAGCTAAAGAGCGATGTTTACAATAGATGAATGATACTGCAAAAAGGAGATTTTTCTCCTGTTTAATCAGTCTAGTATGTAAATAGCAACTCTGATGATAATAAATTGCAGTATTAGTCGTCTATTTCACACTGTAGAAAGTATTTTGAAAGAGGGTTCAATCACTAGCACTACATCTGTGTCAATTATGTGTTTGTATCCACTCCATATATTTGGATAGGACTACTCCATACATCATTAAGTGCCTACTTGGCCTTTATAAAACATGCCCTCTTGTCATGCAGCAGTCTGATTTGTTTACATAATCATTTCTCACCTTTTCTCCATGCACTTGAGGTGTCGCTTTTCTTACTGATTTGTCTGTTTCTGTATGTGATCCCATTCTCCTTTCATTGCTGCATTGACAGAATAGTACAGATATTAATTAAAATATCAAGGCAGTAATAGTTGAATGATATTCTGAATATCGGATTAGAATTCACTTTGATATTATTATTTTCATAGGAAACAAGAAGAATTGTATATTAAGGTGTGCTTGAAATATTATTGAAAAAAAAAAACTCCAATGAAATATCTTATTGTAGGCACTATTACAACCCCCAATATGGACATATGAGAATGCAGGATGTTGTGGTCCAAATTTGTTTGTGCAAGGTGGGAAGGTGTTTTTAATTGCAATTGAAAGACTGAAGCATTGGTAATCTTTATCTCTTTCATTACTATTTTGATATTCTAGGAACTTATAGGCCTACTACAAGATAATAAAAAGATGATATAGCGCACACTTTTTACATTTGCCAGTTAAAAGAGAATTAAAAATAAGCACTGTTAGTTGATTTTTTTCTCTCTCCCAAGAAGGACAATTCTTAGTGGGAACTTATTCACCACTAACTCATACAAATCAGAGCGACCTAAATATTAAGCAGGATTGCTCCATTGCTTTCCCAGAAGGTAATATCAACCAAATTATTTTTGATCATCTAAGCAAAATGATCATTCCAAGCACTAAACATTTATTTCAATTCTAATAGGGTTTATAGCATGTCGCTGTATGCTACAAGAAATAGTAAGCAGACAAAATAGATTTATTGCATTGATTTATTGCATTTGTTATCAATCCTTACACTTTGCTTTCATTTCAGTCCCTCACTTATATTTTCTCTGTTTTTCACTCTCTCCCAAATCAAGTTTTACCCTCTTCTTGTTCACTTAGAGAGAAGGTTGAGTTCTGGGAAGAGGCGACAAAATACTATGTGAACGTTATTTACATCAATAAATCAACGTATCTACCTATTCTACTTTGCTATTGTTGCACCTCAACATTGCATAACCGAAACTTAAAACACATCGCCAAATTGCTCATACCCCCCCCGCCCAAAGGCGCCCTCCGTGACCCTTGCGTCCGAGCGCCGCCAACGTAACCTCTTCCTCTTATCTCTTCGCATCCGAACGGATAAGTTACACTAAAAATCGCTCCCAAAAGTTGAAGAGTTTTTCCTCTTTTAGTCACTTTTTGGTTCGCATTTTCGCCTTTTATAATATTCTCTACGATTTCCTGTTCGTTAGAGAGTAGTTTCACTCCGTGAATTTATTTATTTATCAGTATTCTAGAACGTTTTCTTGCCGACTACTGTTACGTTTCCGCTTTCGTGTTTGCCTGTCCTCACTCCTCCGAGGCCTCGGGTGCGTGCGGGGGTAGTCGGTGGGGTGTTTTAGTCTCTGGTAGTTTATTTAATTCTTGTTGATAATTGCTCGTACCCTTTGTTTAATTTTCTTTCCCGCAGGTTATAATATGTCTCGCAGTTCTTATTTTCTCTTAGCAGGTTTCACGAAGAAGAAATCAAGTTCTGTCGCGAGAAAGAAGACGATGGATTCTATTAATAGTTACGCCCCTCGGGAGCGGTGGTGACACCGCAAACCCCGGGGATGCGAACGTCAGTGGACGTTTATGCGGGCAAGGGAAGCCCAGGGGAATGGTTGAGGGGGCGATTTTATCTCCCCTCGATACGGTGCCCGGAAACCCAGAGGTACTAACTCTGGGTGGAACGGACCTTAGTTCTGTGCCGCCATCAATTGTCCCGTCAGGGCTTTTGTGTGGACGGTACGAAAATCCATCGACGGATACGAAGACGAAGGATTCTACTAATAAGTCTTCGTTAGTTACGCCCCTCGGGAGCGGTGGTGACACCGCAAACCCCGGGGATGCAAATGTCAGCAGACATTTTTGCGGGCAAGGCAAGCCTATGAGAATGGTCGAGGGGGCGATTTTATCTCCTCTCGGGACGGTTCCCGGAAACCCAGGGGTATTAACTCTGGGTGGAACGGGCCTTAGTTCTGCACCGCCAACAATTGTTCCGTCAGGTCTTTTGTTTGGTCGGTGCACAAAGCCATCGACGGATATTCGGGTTGCTTCCGTGGATCCGGACTTGAACCGGTCACCGATCGGTTCTTCTATCCCTTGTTCGGATTTGCCGGTTTCGGTTTTCGGTCCGGGTACCCGTGCAGCCGAGTCGGATCCTGAGGCTTCAACTAACCGCGCCTCTCCGTCGGTGCATGTTCCGTTTTCCCGATTCGGTTTGCGGCTCCTACCGTCGGGCTTTTATCGGATAACCGTCCCGTTCCTTCGGCCTTTTACGTTACCGCTACGTCTCGTAAGAGGCGGGGTTCCCGGGACGCTGTGGCCGGTTCTTCCTCGGATTTTGTTTATCCTTCGAAGAATCCGCGCTCTGATTTTACGGAACCGTTTGCGGCCCCTCGGGGTCCGCCTTTGGTGGCTACTCTCCCTCCGTCGGTGCCTCCACCCCCGCCGGATTTTTCGGATTGGATGCGGGTTGTTGCTGACGCTTTTCGATCTTCGGTGCCCGAGTCGGCTCCTCCGGTTCGTCCTACTTCACTTTCGGATCCGATCGCGGTTGATTTATTTTCGGAGTTTTCCGAAGATGCATCGATCTCGCCTGAGCAGTCGCCGGTGCGGGTTTCGAGTTGTCATATTCGGCCGGGGTCCTCTCTGTTTGCTTCTCCGCCTCACGCTTCGTTGGGCGCTCTGAGAGGCGGGGATCGTCCCTGTTTATCTGGTCAAGATAGGGGGGGCTCGGTTGATCGTTGGGACACTGGTTCCATCGCTCAGTCGTTTGGTTCAGTTGCGGGGGATGATGCGTCTACTCCGTTTGTGTCTCTGGCGGCGGATTCGTTAGCCTTGTTTCACAAATATGTGCCCGATTCTTGTGTCGTCCCGGTGTTATCGTCGGGGCGGCGGGACTTCCTGTCTTCTAATTCGGACTCTTCAGCGGTTCAGGGACTGTTTCTTCCTGATCTACACGAAGAAGAATTTGTGAATGCCGCAGAAGACTTGTCGTCATCGACGGGATTTCTTAAGCGGCAGGTGGACAAGTACGCTTTCGTTCCTCAGGATGCGGTTTTGTTTTTGTGTCCTAAACGGGTTTCTCCCAAACTTGTGGCGGTGGCCAGTCGTTTGGGGAAGAAGTTTGGGACTCGTGGTCCTTTTGATATAAGTGACATTTTGTTGTTTGATCTTTTCTCACGGCTTGCGGTGACTTCGCATTCCATCGAGAAGTATCGTCGGGAGGCTGTGCTCACTTCTTTGGGCATTCGACCGCATCAAATTCCAGGACTGCTTCCGCAGATTCCAGTGGCCAGCCCCCACCTTTGTGGAGATAGTTTCACTACTCTACTGCAAGCCGAGATTGATGGTGAGAAGCAGGCTCGAGACCTGTCCGTTGCTTTTCGCGATGTCCAAGAGCCGGTTCCTTCCTCCAGACCTCGTAAGAAAAGTTGAAGTTTTCGGGTTCTTTTCGTAAGAACGTCGTCCAGTCTAAGGGCCGCCCTCAGGACTGGTACCCGGCCGAGGAGGAATACCAGGATCGTGGTCGTCCTTCGTCTCGAGGTTCTTCTTACCGTGATTCTTCTATCTTCCCGGACTCCCTTTCGTGGTGGTGGGAAGTCATTCTCTAGAGATGGCTTCCCCCGAGTGCTTGGGTCTTAGGTCGGCGGGCGGCTCCGGAGATTTCTCCCGGCGTGGGAGAAGATCACTAGCGACGCATTTGTTCTGTCGGTGGTACGGGAATTGTCGCCGGTGTTCGTAATGCCCAAGTGCTCGGGTTCTTTGAGAATGATTCTCAACATGAAGCGGTTTAACCTTCATTTGGGAAAGGTTCTTTTCCGAATGGATCATCTGGCAACCATCCTTTCTTCATTGAATCCCGCAGACGTCGCGGTTTCTTTGGATCTTCGCGACGCTTATTTTCATGTGCCGGGGCAAATTCTACCGTTACAGAGCGCTCCTGTTCGGTTTGCGCCCTGCTCCTCGGATTTTCACGAGAGTCGTGGCGTCAGTCAGGCTGTTGGATCATATGCAGATTCTGATCAGTACGACTCAAGATATCGGATTTCTCATAAATTGGGAGAAATCAGAATTCGTTCCGACTCGCACGCCGTCTTACCTAGGTGCTCAGCTGGACATTCGTCATCAGCTGGCTCGTCCCAGTCTCGACAGGGTCGAGACGATAGTCAGGACTGCTCGGTCTCTGAGATGTGCACGTCGGGTGAAAGCCGAGCGTTGGCTTCAGTGGCTAGGGTTTCTCTCCAGTCTAGTCGACATGCTTCCAGATTGTCGACTATTGATGAGTCCCTTCCAACTCTTTCTGTTGGAGTTTTATCAGCCGAGCGTGAGTTCTCTTTTGTCATGGATCCCCCTGTTGTCCAGAATCAAGGGTCTTCTAGGTCCTTGGCTTCGTCGTTCCTTCTTCCTTCAGGGCGGACGCTTCCGAGTTCCTCTCCCTTCCGTGACCTTCACCACGGACGCGTCGCTGTTGGTTTGGGGAGGTCATTGCCAGGGGTCAATGATTTCAGGAGACTGGAGTCATCTGGAATTTCTACCCCACATCAATGTGTTGGAACTCATGGGAGTGTTTGCTTCGCTTCGTCACTTCCGTGCTCGTCGGGTGGGTCGTTCGGTTCTGATTCTTACGGACAACGTATCGGTGATGGTGTACATCAACAGACAAGGAGGCACTCTTTCTGTGGCTCTGAACGAGTTGGCCTCTCAACTCTGGGCGTGGTGCAAGGGGGCGAGGGTGTTCCCGATTGCATCACATATCCCGGGCGAAGAGAATATCTTAGCGGGCTTTCTCTCCAGAGGCAAGTGCCTTCCCTCGGAGTGGACTCTGACTCCGACTGTCTTCAGGCAACTGAGGAGAGTGTTCGGTGTTCTCGACATCGATCTCTTCGCAACTTCGCTCAACCATCGTTTTCCTCGATTTTCTCGAGAGTCCGGGAACCAGGAGCTTTTGCTCTGGACGCTTTCGCGATCCCGTAGAGGGATGGAGGGCTTACGCCTTTCCCCCGTTCGCGTCGTTTCCCTATGTGTTCTGGAAGATCAGGGAAGATCAAGCGATGATGATTCTCATAGCTCCTTGGTGGCCGGCGAGGTCGTGGTTTCAGGACCTCCTGACCCTCCTGGTGGGGACTCCGTGGTCGTTGCCGTGTCATCCGGATCTGGTGTCGCAACCTCTGTCTGGTTTTCTACACCAGCGGCCGGAAATCCTCCGTCTGACCGCTTGGCGGTTATCGGGAAGAGGGCTCGTTCGTCAGGGTTTCTCCGAACGTGCTGCACAATTTCTAGTCCAGAGTAGACGAGAGTCGACCAGGACGGTTTTCAGCTCATGGTTGGATGTTTTTCACACTTGGTGTGAGGAGGTGGGCGTCGCCCCTAGAGAGGCGTCTTTACCTTCTATTGCTGACTTTCTGATCTCTTTGTATGACAAGGGGAGAGCTCTGTCAACGATTTGTGGCTATCGGTCTGCTATCTTCGTTTTCTTCTGCTCCTCAGCTAGCGGCTCTTTTGAAGTCTTTCTTCCTTAAGAGACCCTTCTTCAGACCTCTGACGCCAGTGTGGAGTTTACCCAAGGTTTTGGCCCTCCCTTCGAACCGCTGTGTTCTGCGACGCTTCTGCTTACTACGGTCAAGACGGTTTTTCTCATGGCAATCACTTCTGGTCAGCGTAGGAGCTCACTTCATACCCTTTCAGTTACCCCTGGGCATATCCGCTGGGAAGGACGTGGGGTTCGTTTGATTCCCAAGGCTTCTTTTATTGCTTAGAATCAGTCTGACACGTCGGGTTCAGTGGAAGTGGTGCTTCATCCCTTGTCGGATTTTTCTTCGGTTTTCGGGGACGGACTGTGGTGTCCCGTTCGCGCCCTCAAATGGTATCTTTACAAGACGAAGCCTTTTCGCAAGTCGGATCAGCTCTTTCTGGTTTCTCGAGAGCCACTTTCGGCGGCATCTCGGGATAAGATCTCCAGGTGGTTAGTCTTGGCTATCAAGGCGGCGGGCCCTGAGGCCTTGACGCCTGGCAGGACTCCTCGTGCCCATGATACTCACAGTGTCAGTACGTCTTGGGCTCTTTTCATCGGAGTTTCAGTTCGAGATATCTGTAAAGCAGCTTTTTGGAAGTCTCCAAGTTCTTTTTCTGCTTTTTACCTCAAAGATGTGCCCGCGGGCGAACGAGCCTTTGTGGTCGCTTCTCTGAAGGCGGCTTCGTCGTCTATTTCTCATTGAATTGATAAGTTTGCTTGGTTTTTACCACCCGGCATTAATCTGTGCTGGTCTTTAGCAAAGTAGAATAGGTAGATACGTTGATTTATTGATGTAAATCATGAAAATCAGTATTGATTTTATTATTTACGATATAAATCTACGTATCTACCTATTTTCCCTCCCTCCATCCCCAGCGCCTTTACCAAGGTGTGTCCTAGGGAACTCGTGATAAGAGGAAGAGGTTACGTTGGCGGCGCTCGGACGCAAGGGTCACGGAGGGCGCCTTTGGGCGGGGGGGGTATGAGCAATTTGGCGATGTGTTTTAAGTTTCGGTTATGCAATGTTGAGGTGCAACAATAGCAAAGTAGAATAGGTAGATACGTAGATTTATATCGTAAATAATAAAATCAATACTGATTTTCATGATCATTGTTATTATGCAAGTGTGGAAGAACATCAGATAAAAAATGTTCCCTGAAAAGCATGACTCTTCAAATGCCTTAATATTCTGAATATGGCATGTAACATCATAAAAATTGGGACGAATTATTATGCCTCTTGTTCGTATTGTCCCTATATACATATTTCTGTGTACAGTGCTTGTAACGTTACCAAGACTGGGCCAAATTTCGAATCATTTTTATGATTCCAGAACCTTGCAGTACACACCGATACTTATATGCTAGATGATCAACCTTTTTCAATTGATTTCACACCGTTTCTTTCACAATGCAATCGCATGACCAAAACTCAACTTTATCTTTAATGCTTGCAAATTTTAATAGATTATCTCATTATGTCTTATTAGCAACGTGATACTGCAGGGAATTCCAATTTTCATTAGAAACTCTCCCAAGTTCCTACTAATTAAAACCCCATACACGAGTACACTGGGAGACAGAGCAGACAACATCCAAATACACAAACCACATATGTGTGCCATCCGTGCCGAGTTCCTGGCTAAAAAACAATGTGTTTTACATTTGCGATTGATTTCTTTCTGCACATGCAGTGTATTGTCTGATTTAGAAGCAGATAAGGCAGACAAGGCAGACAAGAAAGAGTGAAAATAGAAGGGAGAAAAAAGGAGAGATATACACATTTTGCTGGCATGTTGAATTGTGTTACGAATATAAGTGGTATTATTGAAAAATCATATCAGTATGCAGTCTGCACAGTGTATTGTCTGATTTAGAAGCAGATGCGGCAGACTATTTAGGCAGAGTAAAAATAGAAGAAAAAGAAGGAGAGAAATACACATTTTGCCGGCATGTTGAATCATATTACTATTTAAGAAGGTGGTATTATTGAAAAATCATATCAGTATGCAGTCTGCACAGTGAATTGTCTGATTTAAAAGCAGATGCGGCAGACTATTTAGGCAGAGTAAAAATAGAAGAAAAAGAAGGAGAGAAATACACATTTTGCCGGCATGTTGAATCATATTACTATTTAAGAAGGTGGTATTATTGAAAAATCATATCAGTATGCAGTCTGCACAGTGAATTGTCTGATTTAGAAGCAGATGAGGTAGACAGGGAGAAGAGTGAAAACAGAAGAAATAAAAAGGACAGACATGCACATTTTGCTGGCATGTTGAATCATATACTAAGAAAGGTGGTATTACTGATTATCATATCAGTATGCAGTCTGCACAGTGAATTGTCTGATTTTTAAGCAGATGAGGTAGACGGGGAGAAGGGTAAAAATAGTAGAAATACAAAGGAGACATGCTAAGAGAGGTGGTATTACTGAAAAATCTTTGACTAGCAAGGTAAGAAAACAAAGGATCACCCCACACTGTCATATTTTCAGGTGTCTTTGGGTATTTTGAATTTGGACATGGCAAAAGAAGGGGAGATAAGGGGAACATGCATTCATATTACAAGGATGAACTAGAAATGATTAACACCTTTGGACTTAATTTAGTTTTTCACCAATGAGGATAATGGTTATAAACTAATGCAGTTTATGCTAATGCATATGTACTAAATAATCAGATTGTCCTATTACTTGTAGACAGTCTATTTTAAAATGAAATCATATGAACATTGGCCAACTTTATCTAGTAATATGTTAGATTTGACTGTGTTTGTAGTAACACAATTAGTGAAAGGAAGTAAGTTAAAACTGGAAAACGTTTTGAGAAAGAATCTATGGCACAGAACTTGTTTGAATTTGATATAATTTGAATACTTTTTAAACCTTTGAAGGACCATTTTTATTTTTAAGACATAATTTTGGAAAGGAGTGTTAACAACACAGAAGAAACATATAACATACAAAACAATGGATTTTTAAAAATGAGAGGAAAAATGGAGTTAGAGAAAGAATAAGGAGATGAAATCATAATATTGAAACTGGAGGGACAGAAAAGAAGAAATTATTTTAATATTGTCAAAAGTACCTAGAGAGAAGAGTTGGCTCTTATTTACAGAATATGATTAAAAGCATTTCATGAAAAGGAAAGAAATTACTAAGCAATGCAGATGTCTTGTACATATATAGATTTAAATCTCCCATCCTCTGTCCACATTGCGTTGAATGTAGAAATTCCCTGAGGTTAGCGCATGGTGCACTGGAGGGCATATATATTACACACTGTTACACTCTTTTACTTTCTACCATAGCTAGCACAGCACCTAAGCAGCATTGGCACACACACACACACTCGGAGCACACCCACTCAAAGCTCTCACACACAGCACCCAGCACCCACACACACATACACGCCATCCCCAAGACACATGCTCTCTCTCTATACCCCACACACAATCCCCCCATACACATTTCCATCATTGATAGCTCAACACCGCCACTTGCAATACATTCCCTTCCAAGCGAGCTCCTGAAAAGAGAGAGAGAGAGAGAAAGAGAGAGGTGGAGTTAGCGAAGTGCAGCGTTTTAGCTGAATTGCTGGATCGGCTGTAGCTCTGACTAGTCGCATTCGGCATAGTTTTTTTCAAACAAACAGCAATGAAGCAAGCATTTGTAAAGAGCATGATTATGCCATCGTATATGATGCATCGACGGGTGCATTAGACATGATTTGGATAACGACAACGAAGCGAGCATCATCAGTGCCACGCCAATATTTCTTGATAAGGTTCGATCGTCGTTATTACTGCCAGCAGTAAGTGGATGCATTGTTGATATTGCTTACTAGTGGATGAAAAAGATACCGTCACAAAAGCAAACAAAGTGTAATCGTTACCGGTTAGCACGGAGCCTCTGATTGTTTTATCTGATAAAAGTGATTGTTTCTTGCTCGTTCTTTGTTCCTTTCATGTTGGGATCCGTTGTGAATGTGTCAAACTCTCAGGTGATGTCTTGAATGGATTTAATCTAAGGATGCTTGGCCCCATTTTGAGCCTAATCTATCATCACCCTGTGATTCATATTCAATGCAGATAATGTGGATTATCCATTATCTATCTTGAAACCAGGACTGGGAAGAGAGAGGGAAGCCTGCCTCGCAATCGCTTTCCGTTCCCCGCTAAACGATCGCCTCTGGTTTTCTCCACATAATGAGGATTCCGAGACGCATAAGTACGCTGGCAGGTTCTGCCTTTCGTCGGTAGCAGGTAGCGCAATCTTGTGTCGTTTAGCGGTGTCACTCTTCATCTGGCGCTGGCCATCAGACTGTGCCTCTCTCAAAGCACACAAAACCTGGCTTTCCAGGATTCCCTAGCCTAATAAAGAAGCCTGGTGATCGTGATTGCTTCGTACCGATCCAATTTGTTTTCATCTTCCCTTCCTGTTGTGCAAGGGCAGCCCCTTGAAGCCAACATTTGTTACATGAACAGAATGTTCCGCAGAAGATAGAATCTGTCTGTCTGTCTTGATTTCAAACAATAGACCTAAACCAAAACCTTCTTCTGCTTGAAATTTCAGGAGGGATCTCTTTTCTTGAAACAGGAATATTTGTATATTTTGTGTCAGTTCTATTTCTTCCTTGCATAGATTCCAGTCATAATATTTGGGTGATATTTCAATTCCAATTTTTTGATTGAAAGAAGCAACTAAGCCTATTATCTAGTGTGGAAATTGGCAACACCTGTGAAAGTCCTACTTTTTCCTTACATAGATTCCAGTTGGTACATTTTGGTGATATTTAAATTCCGATTTTGTGATTGAAAGAAGCAACTAAGGGTCATCTCTTGTATGGATATTGGCAACACCTGTTAGTGTTTCATCCTGCACTGGTAAACAGTAGATGTCTGCATATGACAAATTTCTTTTTTAAAGCTACAATTTGGCACTTCAGGAATCAATAAAAGAAGAAGAGGGAAAAAATCAATTGAATTGCAATTAGTAGACTGTAGTAGAATAGAAATAACTATTCTGTTACACAGTTTTTTTAATATCCATAATGATATATGTAGGAAAATAAATTAGGGCTTCAAAATAGGGGAATTCTTCTATTAGACATAAATCTACTCCCACTTGTTTATTACTCTACATCAGTATAGATTCACGCAAAAGGTATACAAAGAAGTATTACTTAAACATAGACAAAGCCTTATTTGTTGAATATTTATCAGGCATTAAATTTAATGCCCCAGCAAAATCTGGGGGAGAGAAACCTTTTAAGATTACTTTTCCAAATCTCTTCCTGTTCTCCCAATATCAATCTTGATCAATCTTGATGAGCTTGGTAAATATAAGAACATCCTTGAAAATGTTTCAATAGTCTCAAGAATTAGGCATTCATTCAGGTAGGAATATATATTCTTAATGTTTAAAATCCCGGATAATAATATCCAGATGCATAATTTCCGTTTCTGAAAAGCGATTAAAAAGAAAATGTTCAGCTGTATTTGTCTTCTTGTACACTACCTGAAAATTCCTCTAGGTAGCGAGATTCGAGATGTTTAAAGTCCTGAATTGTGATATCCAAATGAATTATTTTTGTTTTTTGAAATAATTTTTGTTCTTCCAACTGTTTATGTCTTCTCGTACCTTTCATGAATTTTTTTCCAGGAAGCGAGATCCGAAATGTCAAATGCCGTGAATAGTAAAACCCAGATGCATAATTTCTTTTTCTGAGAAGTGCAGTTGAGTTTTTAGCTGTTAATACCTTATTCTATCTATCATGAAATTCTCCCAGGTACTAATATTTTAATTTTTAAATTCATGGATAGTAATATCCAAATGCATGATTTCTGTTTCTAAAAAGCAGTATAATTTGTACAGCTGTTTGTTTCTTCTCATATCCATCATGAAAATCCCTCCAGGTAGCGATAAATAAATGTTTATGTTTCTGGATAGTAATATTCAAATGCTTGATTTTGTTTTCTGAAAAGCAATCAGGTTTTTTTGCAGCTGTTTAGTTCTTACTGATCCTATCAGGAAAATTCCTCTAGGTAGCAAGACCATGAATATTTAAACTCCTTCCTAGTATAACTGAGATGCATAATTTCAGTTCCTCAAAGAACGATCAATTTAGTTTTCATCTTCTAATGCAAATTAACCTCTCTCTATCTTGAAATCTGTCCAGGTACTCTGTTCCTAAATCTTTAGGAATAGTAAGAAAAGTAAAATTGAGATGCATAATTTCTGTGTCTGAAAAGCAAATTAGTTTGGTTTTCAGCTGCTAATGCCTACCCCTCTCTATCTTGAAATCCATCCAAGTAACCTGATTCTAAATCTTTAGGAAAAGTAAACTAGTAAAAAAAAGTTTTAAAAAAGAGGTAAAATTGAGATGCTTAATGGGGTATTTTCTTCTGTGTCTGAGAAGCAAATGAGTTTAGTTTTCAGCCGCTAATGCCTACTCTTTCTATTTTGCAATCCATCCAAGTAGCTTGATTCTAAATCTTTAAGAATAGTTTGTTTTTTTAAAGTAAAATTGAGATGTATAATTTCTGTTTCTGAAAAGCGATAAGAATAGTTTTCAGCTGTTTATGAAAAACCCTTTTTTCTAATGGTTGCCTTGGCGTCTTGGTTGAATTTTAGCATGGAATAAGGAACTCATTGTCGCACGCATTCATTCCTTGTCGATCAAGAACAGGTGACTGTCATTTACTTTGAAACAGGATTCTTATTTCTGCTTCCCTTTTATTAACGATCTCCAGCCATGCTTTTCATCCAAAATTCACCTGTCATTTGTCAGGATGTATTTTAGTCATATAATGCCATTGAAAACATGCAAGAGGATTCCCAGACGGGAAGACAAAGCAGGCTTAATGATCAGTTTTGTTTGGACAAAATTAGTTTGTTAGATTTTCCATCCGTCTCTGCAGTAAAAATATGTCCCCATGTCTTTTGGTGAAACAGTTGGAAATACATTGTAGTATGATTTTCCCGTCTTTTCTCAGACCGATACAGGATCTCTGCAGTACTTTTTGTACCAAAAATATGTCCCCATGTCTTTTGGTGAAACAGAGTTGGGAATTAATTCAGTATGATTTTCCTGTCTTTTCTCAGACTGATGATTACTACAGTAAGGATTTACCTACATGTATGTGTGTAATGGTAAAATACTTACGGTAATGACATTGCATCATCGCTTGCACGGATTTTATTGCAAAGTCATCCAAGAGTGTAAATTACTAGTTGTGGATTTTAGCATTTACCCTGAAAGTAGAGAGGTCAGAATGTTTTGATCCATTCGCAAAATTCTGAAGCTAATCATTGACTTTTACATGTAAATCCTGCTTCTTGAATATACTTATTATTGAGAATTCACTTTCATATGCAGGTATAACGTTTGCAGAACAGTTGCAGAACTTTGACACAGCGGAATACTCTCTGAATGTGTGCTCTTTGGAGCTTTATATAAAATATACACTGACGACACCACTTGAATATGTAAAAGCACTTAAAGACAAGCTTTCAAATCTGACCGATTTAAGCTCTTGTCCAGTCCCGGAGTGCTAAAGACGAGCGGGGGAGAACACTCTATGCAACCTCATGGAAAACATGGAGAATATACGGAATAAATTTCGCAAGAAATCCATCTCAAATTCCAAGAACAACAGCACCGAATTTCAGAATGCAGATCCTAAGAGGGAGAACGTAAGTACCTCTCATAATCCTTCTCAAATAATATACTGTTCAATCTTTTTATTCAACTTTAAGAAAATATTATGAGTCATCAGGATTTTGCATAATGGGTTACCTCTGTCAAGAACGTGTCTTCAAAGTTTAATGACTAAAAAGTATTGCTCGTGTGCCTGTGTTTTTTAAAAACCCTTTACATTTGTTGTAAGTACCTCTCATAATCCTTTTCACATATGCTGTTCAATCTTTTTATTTAACTTTAAGAAAATATTAGAGTCACCAGATATTGGATAATGGGTTACTTCTGTTAAGAACGTGTCTTCGAAGTTTAATGACTATTAAATATCGCTCAGGTGCCTGTGTTTTTGTTACCATTTACATTTTTTGTAAGTACCCCTCATAATCCTTTTAAAATATACTGTTCAATCTTTCTTTTCTTTTTTTAAGAAAATATTAGAGTCACCAGGATTTGTATTCTTCATGGGTGCAGGATTTTGCATGATGGGTTACCTTTGTCAAGAATGTGTCTTGAAAGTGTAATGACTACAAAGTATCGCTCATGTGCCCGTCTTTAAACAAAAACCTTTACACTTGTTTTAAACTTGTTAAGAATAGAATTTAAGAAATAATAGTTATAATAAATAATAATAATACTTCTACACTTATATTGCACACAACTCTGCAGACATATAGGCACCATTGGCACACAGATCTACATATCATACACATTACAAAATATGGTCATTAATCAAATTTTAACAGACCAAGATATTACAAGATGAATAGGCGACAAATGGTCAACATAATTTCAAACATAACTACAAATAGTAATTAATAAGGATCTCTATTGCCTTCACTCAAGCCCACGACTCCCCTGATTTATTATCTTTAAAAAAAATCTTTTAGGATAATTCTTGGTCTTAAGTTTGTAAATATTGGTAGATTTGGATTTTAATTATCTCCTGCAGATATGAATGAATTGGTTTTAGTTAGTATGGTATCTCGACATTTGCTCCTGCAACAATTGCTCTGGCATTTACATGCCTAGGTAGAATTATGTAAACACAAGCGTTAAAAGTACTGTACAGGCACATGTTCATGTATTGCTCATGGCTAACCCTTATTTATTAGCCACCAGTGTTGTAGACATCTACCAAAGATATGAACACATTAAATTCAGCTTATAAGCAAACAACAGCCGACTACAAGGGTAATAGTGAAAACTATCTTTGTATCAGCGATATTAGGGCTACTATCTTTACAGGTCAATTGCTGCAAGGAAAAATAATAGCTCACTGAGTAGCACAAATGTTATGTGTAGCAGCATTGTCCCTCCCCATTGTATTTTTTAAAAGGTTTTGTTTGGTTCAGGCCATGTGTTTGTACAATTCATTTAATTAGTTTATTGTAATAGTGACTTCTGAGACAAAAGTGAATCAGATCTTGCATTCCTTCTTCATTTCTCGAAATTTAGTGCATTGCTTTGGTAACGGTTGCCCAGGTTAGTAATTGTGCTAAAAGCATATTCTATTAGTATTATCTTGGGAGGGGGCCCCACCCAACCCTAATGCTTTTTTAATTTTTTTTCGTTGATACAGTCATCTTGGCAGACCCTGTTCCCACAAAAAAATAACCTCTACAAATATGACTCTTTTTATGACGACTTTTGCATGAGTATTAATCTTGCAAAAGTTAGATACATACATATATTTTACAAGTCACTCCATGTATATGTCTTAAGATGTATGTTTTATAAGCATTTGGGTATATACATGTACATGGACATTACAGATATAGGTGGATGAACTTCGTATATTGATAAGATAATACATATATTTTACAAGTCACTCCATGTATATGTCTTAAGATGTATGTTTTATAAGCATTTGGGTATACATATGTACATGGACATTATAGATATAGGTTGATGAACTTCGTATATTGACAAGATAGCGATCAAGACAGATTTGTTTTGACGTTTCTCAAAATAGAATTCATAATGCTAGAGGTGGGAATGTTCCCTTACCTCAGCAGTTCTATTTCCATAAATGTCACATCCTATAAAGGTGTTTTCTGCTTCATACTTAGAAATGTTAAGGCCCTAATGATGAACGTCTGGAAATATATCAACATAATGTCCGTTATTAATAGATGCCATTCCATTTACGGCCATATATGGTTCTTGTTTTTTTTAACCTCGTTAGACAGTGATTTGAGCCTTATTCCTGTCATGTTTGATAGAAGAAGCACATCCCAGCATGAACAATGGTTAAATTTAACGTCGTGAGCAGAATAGATGGGGGTGTGAATCTATCTATCTACAGCCATATATGGTTCTTGTGTTTTAACCTCAATAGACAGTGATTTGAGCCGTATTTTCTTCATGTTTGATATTAGAAGCACATCGCAGCATAAACAATGATTAAATTTAGCTCTTGAAAGTGTCGGCGTCGTGGGCAGAATGGATGGGGGTGCAAATCTATCATCTTATGAATGCAGATCATGCCGTTCTGGGACTTCTTCTCATTCAACACCGCCCAAGCCAGCCAGGGAACGTCTGGTTCCGATTTAATAACGGTGATGCTATCCAAATGATGGATTATGAGGGTTACGGGATGATGGCATGATGGAGCATGGTATGGTGATGGAAAATAGAAAGACAGAGGAAAGGACAAGGGGGATAGAAAGAGAAAGGAAGTGAGTGAGAATGGTAGGGTTATAGAAAATGTAGGGATGGAGGATTGGAGGTTGGGGTAGGGAAAAGGAAGATGAAGGGACTGACGAGGGGTGGTGTGAGATAGAGTTTTATAGAGAGATAGATAAAGAGAAATATATAATACAAAGAAAAGAAGAGACAGAGAAAGGCGGAATGAGAGAGACAGACACACACACAGACAGAGACAGACAGACACACGTACAGGGAGAGATAGATAGACAGACAGACAGACAGAGAGACAGACAGAGACAGAGACATAGACAGAAAAGGCATTGGAGAGAGGTGAATATAAGGGAGACATGCAATAATCAGAGACTTAATTACAGAGACAGAGGCAACATGGGATTACAAACAAATTCAAGTACACAAACCACAGACAGACATGAAAAAAGAGTTTGAGGGAATGATAAAGATAGAGAGACAGAGGGATAAATAGATGGAAGGGAGGGGGGGGGCAAAGATAGACATATCAGTGAAGAGTAAATACAAACCTATTGCAGAATGCTTCCAATTCCTTACATAATTAGGGCATAAAGTGGGTAGATTAGATTGAGCTGTAGATAATGCAATATGAGGAAATTTCGATTTCGGTCTGGGAAAAGGTCAATTTAGAGAGAGGCGACTGTTTTCTAAAGAGTAAATCATTTTGAGCTATCTAGCATGCCTTCTTCGTTTAACTATCCCGAAACTGTATTTTCAGCAGATCTACCTTGTTAAGATAATCTTCTGGCCTTTGCATCAATAACTAGTAGGCTCTCAAAGTAGTCATGGTAGTGGAAAGTGAAATTGGAAAAGACAAAGAGGTTTATATTAATATCACCATGAATATTTTTTTGTAGTTTCTTTTAGATTGAAGAGGTGATGTGATGATAACATGTATAACAAAAAGACGAAAAGAAGAAAAAAGAAGACAAGAGGAAAGGAAAAATGACAAGAAAAGGAAGGAGAATGTATAAAAGAATGTATAGGTAGTGATGTTTGATGATTTATCATTTATTGTTATCATAACCTCTGTTATTTACAGACTAACAATGTCTATCAATTGGCAAAGTGTCAAATGCACAGTGCTATAAGCGTCAATGAAAATTAATGATGTCATATTTGATTGCACTGATATCTATATCAAGGAAATGTGAATGGTGACAGGTACTCTTTAATTTTACATGATGTAAATGAAGATAGTTATGAATATTGATAATCTCATTCCCGTCTGACCGATCATCTTTTTGTCATCATCCAGCCGATCGCTGTAGCCCCACTCTCCGACATACCAGATATAATGAATGAATGATGGAGTACTATATGTACCTTGCTTCCTGTATATGACATATTAATAGAACTACGGTGGCGCTATATACCCTGGGGAAGGGTACAAGATGGAAATATTCTTTTATTATCCAATAATGGATGATGGATGTATATCGTGCTTGATATGCCGCTCTATAGATGATGTATAATCCCAGGAGGGGGAGAGTTAATAACCTTCAGTCATATAGCGTCTATAACGGTTAGGTGTGAACAAATAATATTTGATGCTGTGCGTATCAAGCTACAGGTATATAATTATGAAGACAATTTTGTGAGGTTGATTTTTAATTTAATTTGGAGCACTTTAGTCCTTGAAGCTCTGCATGATAATAATAATAAAAATGATGATAATGATAATACAAAATTGATATTAATGATGTTATTCAGTTCAGTTCAGTTTATTTCATTTTGCATTGCACCAATTTCAGCTAAAGGCTGTTCTTCAGCAGGTCCGAGCACAATAAAAAAAAACATGTACTTTTATAAGATAACACAAATCATAACATACAAATATTAAAAACAAACAACGATGTTTAGTATATAGAAGAAAAGAAGAAAATGTACAAACCAAGGGAAGCCTACTGAGGTAGAGATAAAATGAAAAGTTGGGGGGAGGGAGAACCCCTATTAACATTATGATCACAAAGACATTTAAGAAAACGACACGAGGGGCAATTTCAATACCTTTTCTTCTCGGGAATAGAAAACATGTTTGGATTTTGTAATGTGTCATAAGATGATTATGTATGCACAAGGCTATGGCCTTGCCTTCAGGTTGATTTATCATGAATCTTTGTGATCGTGATGTGCGTAGACAAATTGCCACAGAGGAATATTGACTATGTCTGCAGGAATTAAACATTCATGTGTATGAAAAAAAAAGGTAACCTTTTACACTGCTTTAGATGTGTCTGTGCCAATTTTGAATTTTGTAGTTTTAAAATGTAAAACAGATTTTCATTTTTGTAGTTTTTAACCAAGCCTTATTCCTCATGGCATTTGATATTAAGTACTATTTTCTTTAATCCACAGCTTTTTAATAAATATTTCAGACAAAAACCACACTTAGTCTCTCAATTAGTCTCTCAATTATGATCTTTAGATAATGTTTTCCTTCAATAATGAACAATTAAAAAATGTAAATTCTGTAGATTTGTGACCATGATTTGTACATCCCTTGAGAGACCAATGCCAGTAAATGGTGAGAGCAAACAGTGGCATGAACGGCCTGCCAAAGCTAAGTCTAACTAAAAAGTCGATCTTAGTCTTTGTGAAACACTCCCCTGTACCTGTACATATAAATCCTCTACCTGGCGTGCAATAACGAATAGAGAGACATACGTTTGCCCCATCTTTCGATGAAAGGTGAGGTGTCTTTCGTGCCAAGCAGAATCAACATCATCCAAGCAACTATATAGGAGAGCGTGTTTGAGAGTGGTGGCGAGGAAATTAGAATATATTTGGCTACACTGTGGAAAATTTGAGCATGCGGTACCGTCTATAGCTGCAGGTTTCCCAAACAGGTATTATGTTACAGGGGCTGTCGAAAAGGGAGGTTGAGTTGACGTATTTGAGTAGAAATTAGTGGTTAAAGTGCACAGAAAGAGCAATTAGGAAATTGTTTCGACTAGACTGAGCGTGTTAATGGAATTTTCAAGTGCCTATATTTTTTTCCTTCTAAGGGGGGGGGGGGGGGGGATGAAATATGCATCATACACAAATTGTATGGACATCGGATTTGTATACAAGCATAGCAGTTCAATGCTGATATTATTTGATAGATCGTATAAGATTTCTTGAAATGTTTTTTTTTTTTTAAATTTCACTTGAATTGAATAAGAAATTGCTATATATTTATGGACTAGATGGTCTGTCTAAAATGGAAGAATGAAAGTGTAACACAGATAAATTTTTTTAATATTAGGTTTCACTTTTTAATCGAGGGGATGTGCAGAATGAAATTTGATTTGTAGGTGGATCTCTCTATTCTCTCCTTTCTCCTTCTCTTTCACTCTCTTTTTCACTCTCTCCGTCCTGTCTCTCTCTCCCTTCTCTCTATGTCTCTCTTCTCCCTCTCTATTTCTATCCTCTTTCTCTTCTCTTCTCTCTTTCACTCTTTCTCTTCTCTCCTTCACTCTTTCTCTCCTCTATCTCTGTTCTCGTCATTTCTCTTTCTTTCTTTCTCTTTCTCTTTCTCTTTCACTCTTTCTCTTTTCTGGGCAAGAATCAATGCCCTTGCCATGTGATATGGGAAATTTCCTTCGTTTCTTCTTTAATTTAATTCCATGCGACGGTCTAGTGGCATTGGTTTCACTTGCAGTGACGTCAATTTGAAACTTAGAATACCTGTTGCTGGCGCATGCAGGGCGCGGCTAGAATTAGCTATAAGATAGAACTAAAGAATGAAAAGACTTGTTTTATTCCTCATTCAGGCTGCAAAACTAATCTGAAGGAGTGTAGAAGTTACTGTTTTTGTTTATTAATATACAAGCTTATAATAAAACTGTCAAATTTCCTACGGAGCACTGAATCTGTACTCTAGATAATCACAAAGACTAACATAAATATAAACGAAATGCAATTTCAGTCACCCCATGCATTAGATATTGACAATTGTGAACATGATAAAAATGAAATATTATTTAGTGTGAACACAATTTGTATAGGCATTACCATTGGGTATTGGAATTGCCTATACATGTATATATTGAACATTGATTTATCGAAAATCTTTTAATACAAACTTATTATATGTTTCTCTCATTCCTCCCTGATATGGTTATTGTTCTAATGGAGCCCCATTTCAATACAGGGATGAAATACATAGGGATAAGAATCTCTTTATCCTGAAATTGATTTACCATTAAGCATCAGATATGATAAAAGTATTTTTACGTTTCTTTGTTACATATCCAATTAACTATCTTTATTCTAAAATAAGAGGATCTCTTCAGAATAGAATTCAGTCAAGAGCTAAATGTTTTAATTGCCATCCTAATTCAAGTGACATTATTTAAAATTATATGTAAGAGACTGATAAATTCCCAGATAGAAGAACATGTCCACTGCAGACACACAGTAAAGTGTTCAATAAAATAATATAGTTTGCAAAGGTTTCTTCAAAAATCAAAACAAATACTCCCCATGTGCAGCGTAGATATTGGTGGGACGAATGCACAGCCTTCCATATTTCAGTCCTCTATATTTGCCCAATTTGGCCTGAAAATGCCCCCAAGGGTGATAAAAGTTCAGTATAAAAGGTCATTATCCTTTTTGAGGGGGCAGCATAAAAAGTATGGCGGTCAATTTCTTCAGTGCTGTGTTTGTTTAAGGCCAGAGGCACACCATTTCATTTGTTCACTTTCTTACATTATCTAATAGCTTTGCTCTCATTATAACTTCTCACAATTTATTTAATAGAGACATTCTAGAAGATATATTAACATCAGTGTTTTCCCCTCTACTATTGAGTACTCACGATTCCTCAGTAGTTCTTGGGACAGATCTCTTAATGTGTTTTGTTAACTGCCAACACAGGATGTAGTTTTGCTTAAAGAGTGACAATTTTAGACGCCCTCATTTTATGGCCAATTATCACAACATTACTGTACAAGAATTTCAGGGAAAGTTAACCCCCTGACTACTGAATTATGTAATTTCCCATAGATTTTGGGTAGGAACCACCAGGTTCCAGTTGGCAATGGGTTAAATAAATCCTTCATTATGATTTAATGTTAGTGAAACAGGCATTTTCCATAGACAATATCCTGATGTATGCCAAATACATTCATTGAAATTATCATCCCAATTCTAAATTGCATACATTCCATTTAGAATTTCTCATGTTTATTTACATTGAAATGGTCAAATCAATAATATTCTAACTTGATATGAAAATCTGTTTTTAAAAATTTTGTTTGTTCAGACATGGGGGTAGGGAGGATACTCAGAATCTCTGTTCTCAAAAAACTGATTTTGTTGAAAAGTTTTGTGCAAACATGTCTCAATTTCTAGCATGCAGAGACAAAATCTGACAACATTACCAGAAGCCATCCCATAGCATCAGAATATTTTTTTGTTTTGTTGCTGAGCTAGAATTCCCCAACCAAAGGGCAAGGGTGTGAATAAACATCTAGAGATTGTATTTTTAGAAGATTTTTTTCCTGTTAATATGTCTCAATTTCAATCATGGCGAGAAGAAATCTGAAAACATCACCAAATTCAGTCCCAGAACAGATATTACTCTGCAGAGCTAGGCTATTCGCCTATTTCCAGTAAAAGGTTAAACATTTGGTGTGAATTATGAAGTGTAGAAATTATATTTTTAGAAAGTAGTTTAAAGTGCAAACATGTTTGAATTTCAATGGTGTGAGGGCAAAAACCTTTCAACATTACCAGATGCTTTCTTATAACAATAGAGCGTATTCTGCTGAGCTCTGCTGATGTCATCAGAGTTGTTAGGTGTGACTTTTCTTTTCATAAGAGAGCTTTGGTGTAAACATGTCTGCATTTCAATCATGCAGGGAAGAAACCTGACAACATTACCAAATTTAGGCCCAAACAGACAATATTCTGCAGAGCTAGACTATTACCAGCAAAAGGTTTTAAGTGTGAACAATTATATTTTTAGAAAGTACTTTAAAGTGCACACACATCTGAATTTCAATCGTGTGAGGGCAAAAACCTTTCAACAATACCAGATGCCTTCCTATAACAATAGGGCGCATTATGCCAAAATTTGCTGGCATTTTCATTTTGATTAGAGAGCTTTAGTGTAAATGTCTAAATTTCAATCATGCAGGGAAGAAACCTGATAATATTACCAAATTCAGTCTCATAACGGACAATATTCTGCTGAGCTAGGCTTTGACCAGCAGAGGTTTTACTTGTGAGCGATGTGTAGAAATTATATAATTAGAAAGTAGTTCATAGTGCAAACACATCTGAATTTCAATCGTGTGAGGGCAAAAACCTTTTAACATTACCAGATGCTTTCTTATAACAATAGAGCGTATTATATGCCGAGATCTGCTGGCATTTTCATTTTGATTAGAGAGCTTTAGTGTAAACATGTCTGCATTTCAATCATGCAGGGAAGAAACCTGACAACATTTTTACCAAATTCAGGCTCATAACTGACAATATTTTACTGAGCTAGACTTAGACCAGCAGAGGTTTTAGGTGTAAATGATGTCTTGAAATTATATTTCTACAAGACAGCTTTAGTGTAACATGTCTGCATTTCATGCAGATGAAGAAATAATCTGTAAACATTACTACTGTATTATGATAATATATACATATATTGTATGACATCTGACAATGTTGAAGTTTGATACAACATCATTAATATATCAATGTCAAGGCTATTTGTAGTATATTCTGTTCATCTCTGTAGAGGCTAATACAGCCAGAGGTATAGACAGGGATAATGTCTAGAAATTATATTTTGAAAAGATAACTACTACAGTGCAAAAGTCTCTGAATTTCATGCTCATGAGGGAAAAGAAAACAACCTTCCACATAACGTCACATAATATTCCGCTAAGCTAGATGCATTCTTCCAAAGGCTTAGGGTGTGAATAATGTTCAGAAGATATATTTTTAGAAGATAGCCTTAGCCTTATGTCCTTGTAAGGAAGAAATCCTGTAAACATTACCATATGCCATTCCATAGCATTAGAGTATTTCCTGCTGGACTGGGTTGTTTTAGTGCCATCACGCAGAGGTTCAAGGTGTGAATAATGTTCTAACTGTTGAGAGGAATCGTCTGGATCCCCATAATCTCGAGTGGAGATTGCTCCTACCTTGCTGCATCATTGATGCCGACATACTCTTTGTTTGTTTGTCTGTCTTTCTCTCTTTCTGTCTCTTCTTATTGCTATCACTCTGTCTCTGTCCCTCTCTCTATCTCTTTCTCACTCTCACTTTGTCTTTGTTACTCTCACGCTCTTTATGTCTCCCACTCTCACTCTGTCTTTGCCTCTTTCTCACTCTCACGCTACCCCCTCCTCTCTCTCTCTCTTTCTCTCTGTCTCTCTGCCTGTCTTTTTGTCTGTCTTTCTCTCTTTCTATCTCTTTTCACTCTTGAACACATGATGACAATGAAAAATGTGAGATGGTTATTAACTAAACGATTTGTTAATTCTAGTGTAACCAAGTGAAAATCGATTTAGTGTTGTTATTTTTCTGCTGTTGTTATGCCACTCTATTCCTTTTCAATTTCCTACATTTACCTGCATTTATTTATTGTAGTTCAGGGAAATTATAGCATATTAAATCATGTGCTTGTAAAGATTTAAACATTCTAAATATGTATTTCACAGAGTTTAGAATGTCAACTTGTAGAATATTTGCCTTGTTCCTGTTGTGGAATACATATTTTTATTTGTATTTGTTTGATTACCTGACTGCTAAGAAAGCATGTTATGCTTGTAAGTAAGCAACCAGGGGACCAATGGCTTTATAAGTCCTGTCAAAGGGACATGGTAATGAGGATTATGCCTCACCAAAGGGCACTGCATGTAGCACATCGACTTGGTTTTGAACCCTCGCCCACCCGTTAACGAGACCACTGCTCTACCAATGAGCCGTCGTGTCTCAAACAGGTTATAGATTAAATCCATATCATGACCTATTCATATAAATTACCAATTAAAAGCCTTGGGATGTGCAATTGCAGATATTGCTGTTACACTGCCTGCTTCACCTTTTACAGTAATTACTGCTAATTGTCCATTATGCCGATGGCTTGTATACAAGGCCAGAAATGGGTTTGAGAGTTTATCCGAGACTAATGGATGTATAATTACAACCAATGACAGCATCCCTTTTAAACAAATATATTTTTTGGAGCCAGATGGGCGGTAATTCATATCAATTCACACACAGTAAAACCCTTCTGGCTCCAAACAGACAAATTGCACACTTTCTAAAATAATGTGTTGAAAAGTATCTGACATAAGGCCAGTAAAGTATTTGGCTGTTATGTGGTATGATGATTATGCCATATGGGTAATATCTTGATGATAAATCACGTCTTTATTAGAGATCATGCACAAACAACCAGGCCCGTCAACACAGTGGGTTAGACGGCAAGTTATAATCAACAATATATACAATAGTACAGTACAATAACAATAACACCGCACAATAACAATAACAATACAAATTACAATGTAATACTATATGTGTTAACAAGGAGCACCGGGATAGAGAGAAGGGGAAGGGAAGAGGTGAAAAAAGGAGGGAAAACAGAAGTGGTATAGTACAGAACAGGATAAAAGAAAAAGGTTGTAACACTATGATGAGAAAGATCCCCATTCATGATACATTAATCAGTAATTATATAATTAAATCAAAATATATGACGTCTTACGGTACATATTTTCAGTTTGGAACATAATAGTTTCAAGTACTTTATTCTTCAACCAAGGAATATCTGGAGTATAGATCAAAGAGAGAGAAAGGAGGTTAATGAAAAATTAATGTATAGAGATTGACAAATTACACTGTAAAGTATTGATCAATTTGCCATGCTGGCTCACTCTATAAACTGACATCTCTTTATCCAAAATAAGTAGCATTACGTACATGTACATTTAACAAAGTCCTACTTAATTATTTAGGCCTTGAAATACCCTATTTCTTTTGGTATAACAATGTGGAACTTAATAATCTGGTGAGAGCAGATATGATATACTGCAAATGTCTTGTACTGCAAGGTTCTGGAATCATCAAAAAGAATTTGGCCCAGTCTTGGTAAAGTAAAGTTACAAACACTGTACACAGAAAGATGTATATGGGACTACACAAACATGTGGTATAAAAATCTGTCCTGATTTTTATGATGTTCCATGCCATATTTAGAATATTAGGGCATTTGAAGAGCCATGCTTTTCAGGGAACATTTTTTTATTTGATGTTTTTCCACACTAGGATAATACAAACATAACGCTCACAGATTATTTTGTACCTCTTCCCAGAACTCAACCTTCTCTTTAATAATCTGGTATGAGCAGAAAGTATTACTACAAGTATCTTTGATAATGGCATTATCGACCTTATGTATATAAGCAGACTGCATTTAAGTGTTGCAATATACTGTATTTCTGTATAATATTGCTTTGTATGACGTCTGACGATGTTGAAATTCAATACAATTACAAGGTCATTAATATATCAATATCCAAGCTATTTATAAACACATTTTGCTGGAAAACAGTCTGGGAAGGAAAGCAATGATTAATCATTATGACTAGATATTGATTTAATTTGATGTCAATACAATTGTCACAATTGTTTGCGTATGACGAAGGAAGGTCATGATGAGTTTTAAAGCTCTTTTTAAAATTTAATTTGCATGTACTTATCTCAATTCAGATTTAAAAGTAGGAATTTTTGTGCAGGTTTTGTTTAATTAAGCTGTGGTACTTGATAAGGTTGTGTTGCCAATCAAAAAGTTTATAATTGAATAATAGATGTAGGAAAATATTTAATCATGTGAAATGAAATCTTGCAATCCCAACTTTTTGTATCATGCAAAGGGGGGAGGGGGAGCGCAGTCAAAGTTGAAAATGGTTGACAAGCTACAATCAAACAATGTTATTTCAGGTTGGGGAAGCATTTTGACTAACAAAATAAAGTGGAACTTGATTGACTGGTTAGAAGCAGAAAATACTGTACCGCAAATATCCTTAATAAAAGCATAAAAAGCCTACTGTAAATATAGGCAGACTGCATTTAAGCTTTTCCAAGTACTGTATTTCTGTACAATGTTGCTTTGTATGACGTATGATGATGTTGAAGTTCAATACAAGGTCATTAATATATCAATATCAAAGCTATTTTTAAACAAATTTAGCTGGAATTACAGGCTGGGAAGGAAAGCAATGATAAATAATTATGACTAGATATTGATTTAATATGATGTCAATACAATTGTCACAATTGTTTGCGTATATGACGAAGAAAGGTCATGATATCGATTATGATGTCTGTGCAATTTTTAGCCTATGACCAAACAAGATCATGAGTACTTCTAAAGCTCTTTTTATTAGTTTACATGCACTTTTTTCAATTCAGATTTAACTGTATGGATTTTGTGCAGGTTTTGTTTAATTAAGCTGTGCTACTTGTAAAGGTTGTGTGCTACTCTTAAAATATTTGTACTAGAAAATAGAAACAAGCAACAATCTACAATGTTATCACATGTTGGGGGCATTTCAAATCCAATATTGCTTCAGGGGGGGGGGGGGCAAAAGTTTTATATTTGTGAAGTATAGCCACATTGGGTTTTGCCTGGGGGAGGGGGGGGGGGGGGGTGATGTTCCCCCAGAATTATGATCGCCTGAAAATGAAAGAAAACAAGGAAGTAAGAAGAAGGATGCAATAGATTTCATGGAGAGAGAGATAGAGAGAGAGAGAGAGAGAGAGAGAGAGAGATAGAGAGAAAGGAGAGATGAAGAAGACCCTTGGGGGGATGGGGAGGGGGGGGGGGGGGAATATGTGCTCTTTCTGCCAGGATCGATCAGTTGAATGAGGATCATCTAAGAAGACAGGAAAAACTGGGGAATTAAGAAGGAGAGAGGTCACCAAATAAACATGAGAGAGTGCAATACATTTCATGGTGAGGAAGCAATGGGAGTTGAGAAGGAGAGATGGGAAGATGGAGAGAGCGATGGGGGATATGAAGAAGAAACGATGGATATTGAAATGGTGTTGGACTGTCTCCCATCCAGTGGCTCGTCAATAATCGGACTCGCTGGGGCAGACCTCTAACCAAATCAACATGTTGTCTAGAAGATGTAAGATTAGGCAGCGCCTTACACTTGACTGCGTCCCTATGCCTGATTGGAGAGGGGCCAAGTGCCTTTAGGGGGGAAAGGATGGATCGCAGTAAAGGCCTGTCCTCATCAGCTCGAGATTGCCAAATAGCCCGCTATTTCTGATTTGGGAAATAAGCCCGAAGTTACTAATCACGTCTTCATCAGCTCGAGACTTTACCTCAAAACTCAAAACTTGAGCTCGGAGCTCGAGAAATTAGCTTGAGATATCTTGTTCAGCGGTCGTGCACAATATGGGTTTCGGGCTGGTGAAAACGCACTCGACAAATAGCGGGATATTTTGCAAACAAGCCCAAGATATCTTGGGATGATTATCTCGACCAAATATCCCGCTAATTGCAGCTGCGGGATGATGAAGACGCAAATTAGCTGGATAATTTGCGATCGGGATAGTTAAAATAGCGGGTTATTTAGCAATGTCGAGCTGATGAGGACAGGCCTTAAGAGGAGGAGGAGGAGACATCCCCCCAAGGGCGACTAACGTAGCCTGTCTCACAGGATGAAAAATTAATTTGTCTGTGCCTGATGGAGAAGGATATAGGATCGAGGTTGGCAACGATAGTGCAGCAATGGTGATTCATAGCAACCTTTCACAACATTCATGGGCGAGGCTAGGGTATTTTTATCCCCAGTGTTATGGATTGAAATCAATTATATTAGTATACCTGATAATTGTATTAAGATGATAGTCACACTGTAGCATGAATCAGACCAAACATTAAGTAACATAATACTTGCAATCCACAATTGGGAGATTTTGGTAATCTCAATTACTTGCAATGTTAAAGTCATGTTCATCAGGCATTATATTTTGTATCTGTTAGCGTGAACTTAATTAAATTTTATTTTGGTTTAACATACATTTTCTACAGACAGTAATCCCTGGGCCAAGGTTAAGATTTGAATGTGGGGCCAGATTTGGGTAAGATGGTTCGAGGGTGGAGGTTTGGAATTATTTTACTCTGAGAGATTTGCTACTGGGCAAGTGTTGTCTTATTACCATAGATGTATGGCGTAGTAGAAGAAAATCTAATAATCTCTTTCACTTTCTCGCTCTCACACAAACTCTCCTTCTCTGAATTTCTTTCATGTTATTTCCTTCACTCTCTCTATCTCCCCTCTCTCTCTCTCTCTCTCTCTCTCTCTCTCTCCCTCTCTCTCTCCCTCTCTCCCTCTCTTTCTCTCGTCACCTTCTAAGCTTCGAAACCATGCCTCATAAAGGGCTTGTTTTGTCATCTCTGAGAAGTTGCATGAGGAAATGAGAAGTGTCATGTGTCTCCATGCTGGATTGATTGGAAAGAGAGTAAGGTGGTGAGAGAGTGTGGGCAAAGGGAGAGAGAGAGAAAGAGACAGAGAGATAGAGAGAGACAGAGAGAGACAGAGAGAGACAGAGAGAGGGGAAGCCTGCCGGGAGTGGCATGTAAAACAGGTGGAAAGTATTTTCTTCCATTGTTTGAAACTGTTCACTATTTCTTACAAATGTAACTGAATAGGGAACTAAAGCAATGGAAGGACAAGTAAATGATTTATGCAGAGAATAAAAATGTTGGCAATATCCCTTGTGTAAATGATATAATAGGAAAGCAATTAGAGAGAGTTTTTGTATCTCAAGAGAGAGATAGAGAAAGAGAAAGAGAGAGAGAGAGAGAGATAGATAGAAAGGGAGATAGGGGAAGAAGTGAGAAATAGAAAGAGAGAGAGAGGAAGAGGGGACGGGAGCGAAAGAAAGAGAGAGGGAAAGAGAAAAAAGAGAAAGAAAGAAAGAATGAAAGAGAAAGGGGAGGAGAAGTAGAGTATTGTATTTTGGAACAAAAATTGTATATAAAAATGTGCATAGTGCTTTATCACACTATAAAAATATTTTTGTTATAAAATTAAGGTTATTGTAATCAATACGTTTCAGACAATCATCAGATATCCATTGGCATCTGTACATTTGTATTCATGTAAAGTAACATGAATGATTTCATTATGTATGAATGCCAGCAACTGTTAATCCTACCAGTACTGTCTTGGGAAGATATGAAACAATTCCTTGCATCAGGAAGAATAACCTCACATAGTTCTGTTCTGTAAAGTGCAGCATATCAAGGATATTGTTTTTCTGTGTGGTTTCAATGGTGGTGAGGGGGTGGGGTTAAGAAAATGGTTTGTGGAGGATTATTACATTGGCTAGTGTCAAAGGGAAAAGGTGGTTTTTTGTTGTTGGAGGGAGAGAGGGGTGGGGGTACTATAAGTGTGTGGATTGGGGGGCGGGGCATAAAGATATCTCTTTTAGGATTATTTAATTATAATCTAGATGCCAAGATGATTGTAACTGTAACTTGGGCTACGCCAATCCTATGGTCTGCACAATCATTGCCATAGCTCTTCAATCTGTGTTTATATAAACCAAAAATAAGAGTAGGTTGTCATTACTAAGTAGATGATGAAAATATACACAAGCACATTGATTTTAAGGACATCTATGATAGGTTGTCTGCATATCATCTGTTGAAAGCCAGAAGGGCATTAATTGTGTGTTACAGTATTTGAATCAAACCCCTTCTTGCTCCACAGAGAGGAAATATTAAATTCCAAAGTTGTCATTTGGGGGGGGGGGGGGGGGGGAGGCTTATAACCACTGAAGCAATTAATGTACGCTGTCTCATTGACCTTATATTCGAGACCTTTTATTGTTATCAGGCAGTACACATGATTGACATGTTCCCAGCTGTATGTTTGTCAGACGGCTCGGTACGCGTCCCCATTACCGCTCACCAAGTTCCGTTGTATATCTAATGAAGAGCGATTAGGATGTTCTTGTTTATTTCATGCCTTGTCTCTGCACTCTTTCCTTATCGGTTATCTATGATAGGAAGCACTTCGCTTTGATGACATTGTGGTGTTGTTTGTTCCTCGTCTTGTGGCTTCTGCTGTCCTCCTGTGTCCTTAGAATGATGAAAGATACTTGCTTGGGCGGAAAGAAGTACTTTCTAGGGTGCGGTTGCATGTATATTTGATTATATCTATTTTAACGGATGTCTGTAAATTGTTGAATTGATTGCAATTTACTTCATCAAACAAAGCTAAATGTAAACAGTTCAAGAATTTGACATTTAAAGAATTTCTGCCAAGCAGTGAGAATTGTAAATATGCTCGTAAAGAGATTAATTCTAAATATTGGTAATGATCTAGGAATAATTCATTATTGAAACTCATCAGAATTCTTATTCCTCTTCAAAAGAATAAAGTACTTGCTATTTCCTTTTCATATATTAGATACTCTGTTTTTTCTAATGCTTGAATTGGGCATGAATCACACAAGTTTATAATGTTATGTCCGACTCGATCTGCAGTACGTATCTGCTGCAACTCCAACATCATTTGCTAATACACCGTCCCTGAGCGAATCTCTTCTCTTCGCCGTGTCCTTAAACATGATCTCCTTCAGCAACACGTACTCTAATGGATCTTAATATTCCAGATTGGTTCCCCGCAAAGTGAAACAGAATCCGGAGACCGTCTTTATTTCTTTTACCAGCTCGCCATCTCCCCCTGGGGGATTTCAGGCAGATGGACTAGTGAGAGAGAGCGCAGTGTTTCACCCCAACGCAAACAGCGCCATGTTTTCTCTGTTTTCTTGGTGTTCAATGCGCTTGTCCCTAGCGGCACTCCCCACCATATTTATGACGATGGGTTGGATATTTCCAGTCCATGTACACCTTGCTTTCTTTGACTGGACATATTTTTCAATTACTCTCTGTCCCGCCTCCAATCACCATTACCCCACTTCTGTCTTTCGATTTTTTCCCCTTTTCAGAGAAAAGTGAGAATGTCACTTTTGAGGGTTTTTCGTACAATCCAATCCTTTAGGAAATGAACATATTAAATGGATTCTTAAATTGCATATTTAGCCTGAAGCTGTGTATAGATTTGTATCCGTTCTGCTAAATGGCAAACCGTCATGAAAACTTGTATTCTACAGAATTATGTAGCATACTTTGTGAGCCAGGACTTAAGTTTATCTATACACTGTGGCAGGCCTTATGTGTAGAGTATTTGTATGCACTGAGTTTAAAGGAACACATCAGCCAGTCAATACATCTTTGAAATGAATCCGGTATACTACACGTACACGAAGAGGAGAAGTGTGCCCTCCCATTGTAAACTTGTGCTCCCCATTCAAATTTTAAAATTGTGATAACTTCTTTTTTTGTTGGCCTGTTACATATATTTCAGAATTTTCCCCCTCCATTTTAGATAATCTTGAATCCACCCCAGCAATTATATGGCTTTTTTTTCTTTCCTTTTGTAGGTTTTTTCCTCATTTTTTATGTTTGTCAAATTTGAATGTTAGTCAAAAGAATCCAGACAGTCTGGATAAATTTGAAAAAAATGTATCAACAACAACAGCATGAACATCAACATCACCAGTTTTTATTATCATCATCACTTTCTCTTCACTGTATCAAAGATATAGGGTTAGAATTATTTTTCTCTGTATAATAATGATAACACTTCAACACATGCTAATGGCCAATTAAAAAAAATTAAAACGAAAGATGTAATTCATCCATTTTCACAAAGTGCTATCATTGCCAGAGTGGTTTGGTGTTTCCCTTTATACATCACCATGGTAATTTCCACTGCTCTAATATTAATATTTAATTTAATTTTCATATAAAAATTTGTATTACCTGAATGTACAATCTATATAGGAATTGCGTATCATTATTGTTGATTGTAATTAATTATTTTCATGTATCAGGCATAATGTTCATTTCTATTCTGCCCTAGCTATCTCCATTTCCTTCTTTTCTAAGCGCCTATGGAATTTCTTTGTGTTAGTGATATGCACTATACAAATAATGTTCATTTTTATTATTATTATTGGACCTCGCTCATACTCCAGTATAAATTATGATTTTATCATTCTCTGCCAATACTGAAGTAACATCTTCCTCTTCATCCTCGTCCATAAACATGATATCGAAACCGAAATTACATGTGCCATGCGAGCATCTAGGGGGACGCATTAGCGATGTATCTGCATGTGATTCTATACATCACATGTTTTCATTGTCACGAGAACAGCGCATGTACTTGCGTTGCCGGTGGCGTTTGAATCCATTTATGAAGATGAGCCATGCAAGATAAGTATGTTGCAAGGGCAGTTATGGAGGGGAATGCTAGCTTTATAATGCAACGTTTGGATAGAGCTAGTGTTAGGTTGTGTAAATTCCTCTTTACATGCCGGTTAAGTACATATACTTGCCAGGCTCTAAGGGATAGATTAACCCTGCTTTTAGTACTGTATCACATATATCTTCTATGGGGATATTATTGATGATGGTCCTTCTTGTTTTTATTATGTTCCTTGATTATTATTGATGAGTATTCCATATCAAGTAGGTTGAATATATCTTGGTTAACATATGAAATCTAAATGAACAACAATTAACATTTTAAAGAAGTAGTATTTGGTGGTTGCCAATATGTATGTATTCATTGAACATGTTTATCACAGCACACATGTTTTTCTAGTTTTCCTATTTATTTTCTGCTTAATATTGAAAAACTGTTTGATTCAATTAAGTTTTAGTGAAGTACATGTATTTACTTCATCGTACCTTGATCAATATTTTAGTATGATTAATAAATTAGACAAAAATCAAGCCCAGTTAACATATACATGTATGAAAATAAAGACGAATCTGCATATACATAAAATGTACAGTGTCTGCCAATATACATGTGCATCTATTTCTACTTCAAGTTGATCTCTCTTATTTGAAGCACATGAACTCTGACATGTGTACATGTACATAACTCTATTTCTACTTGTACTACAGTATGTAGTTGGACTATGGCTCTGAATATTTGTACTCGATATATATCTCAATGTATTATGCAGCTGATACATATTTCTTCTCCAACCTATATAGCTATAACTGCCCCACTACTAATTGAATCATTACACTGGCAAAATCCTGGACTGGCCTTTTCCCTGATTCGATTTGGCGAGTGTGACACACAAGGAATTTTATTTCATTTCATTTCATTCCCCCCCCCCCCACTGCTAAGGTACATGTACATACATATATATAGGTGGGTCATACTGTCTAAATGACATGAGTGTCCTTCCTCTTGATATTAAATTTAATTCAATTCAAAATTGTATTAATTATTAAAAAAACAATTGTGCATCGCAACTAATGTTGAATTGTGCATAAATTATGATCTAAATGATGAAACATAACAAGAGACAGTCAAAAGAACAATTTACGTGAGTGATTGCTTACAATGAAAATGATAATAGAAACATACTTATATGTTCAAGTGAATAATTATCATTGGATAACTGACCAAGTCGTCTTATTCATGTCAGGATACACCATGCTATTGATATTTAGAGAAGTTATTGTAGAGTTAGTCAGATTATAGTTAGAAATATAGAAAGTATTCTTTATTATGTAAGTGGAATATTAAGTCACAGACATAACAATCACTACAAAATCAGAGTCATGACCCCCTAAACAAAACAGAGTTATCATTCATTCTCCCATCTCTTCTATTGCTATTCATTATTTACAGCTTTTAAGCACAACTCAAAGAGCTCTCCAAAGGAATTCAGTCCTAGCACTTAAGACTATTAAATTATCAATTTGAAAGGAAGCCTATATTAAAAATAAAAAGTACAAGTGCATTAAGCAGTGCACTCATACATGTATGTCCTTCAAGCTATTGTACTTTGGTAAAACCCCATTCACACCACGTGCTGAACCGACTACCGGTATACACTTTCTCCAAAATGACCGATTCTGAGCTGTTGGATGTAATATAATTTGGTTCGGTCCTTTGTCTGTCTGTTGTTGGTCTGATGTTGTGGTCTTGTTGGTGTAGGTTTTGGTCACATGCATAGCCAAACCGGCTCCAAACTGGCTCCAAACTGACCGACTCTGTGTCATTTTTTGGGGGGAGGGGGTCCGGGTTAGTGGGGCCGGGAAGGGGCGGGGGGATGTAACGTGTTTGTCTGTTGTTGGTCTGATGGTGTCGTTGGTTTGAATAAGCGAATAGTACTGGGTACTGGATATATATGACCAATCCCACTTTTCAAAGTATACCATGTACATTGTGTATGGAGACCTTGAAGTTGGGGTTAATTAGGAGTTTGTCTGTGCATGGAAGCTAGAGAGCTAATTAAGCACGCTTTGCCTAGCATGTTAATGCTGCAGCTGCATTGCGTTCTGTCTTTCCCTCCCTCCATGCTTTATCCAACGTTCTATCAATCTGTATACCGGTATATAATTCTTCCCTTATACCTTTTTTTCTCTCCTCTCGTTCTTTTTCTCGATTGGACTTTCTCCCTCTCCCTCCCTCTTTTTTTTTTTGTTGATCTCCTTCTCTCTTTATTGAGATATTTCTTCTCTTTTCTGTTTCATACAGTATACAGTGCGTCCCCAAAAAACGAAACCGAGAAGTATCGATGTTTTATCATAACTTAATCACAACCATAATTAATGAATGATACATATTTGGAAAGCTTTGAGTCTCCTCTTTCAGTTGATGCTACTCAGATGATGCATATTTCACGCATAAGTGATTAAAAGCAATTTAAAGGAAGGAAACCAAATAGACATTTGGCGGGCGGTATCTGAATTTTCGAAGAAAAATTATCATTTCTAGAAAGTTGAGTTTCTGCCCTTTCATATGACACCTCAATCAGGAAAAATGAGCGAGGAATAACAAAGTTCTGTTTGTTTAAAGTAGCCCTTACATTTTCATAATTTTAATAAACGAATTCGTTTTCACTGGGTGCCTGCCGATTTGACAAAAGACTTAACTCCGTTTCGTTGACAATCAGCCATGCATGAAGAAGTCTCGTCTATGGCTGATTGTCAACGAAACGGAGTTAAGTCTTTTGTTAACTTCGTTTATTGATACGGCAGGCAGCCAGTGAAAACGAATTCGTTTAATAAAATTATGGAAATGCAAGCACTGATAATTTCTGATTGAGGTGTCATATGAAAGGGCAGAAACTCAACTTTCTAGAAATGTGAATTTTTCTTCGAAATTCAGATACCGCCCGCCAAATGTATTTTTGGTTTCCTTCCTTCAAATTGCTTTTAATCACTCATGCGTGAAATATGCATCATCTGAGTAGCATCAACTGAAAGAGGAGACCCTAAGCTTTCCAAATATGTATCATTCATTAATTATAGTTGTGATTAAGTTATGATAGAACATCGATACTTCTCGGTTTCGTTTTTTCTGGGACGCACTGTATAGGTCCATAAGTCAAATGTAAACATGAATCTATTTTGTTCTATTCTGTTTGATGTAAAAATAAGTTTTAAAAAGTAAATAACATTTCTGTATGATTTTTTAAATCACGTTATATGCACAATTTTAAAAGCGACATTTTATGCATATTGTTTGCAAAAATATATATAGTCTGTTGAGAGTTAGATGGGCTCAAAGGCCCACTGCACTACTTGTAGCTACTTGCGCCCTCTATATAACAAACAATGCCTAATCGGTGACCATTGGTCCCCCATGATCCTCTTTTTCTTATGTTAACTGAGAGCTGAGTTGATGAGATAACCACCTGTCCAGTGACCTTGTAGGGCGGTATAATCCCTCCTGTAAACTACGGCAGATAAGCTTTAATTCAACTCACATTTAATATCCTTCTGACTCTTAACAGCCAATATCACAAGTTGCTACCATTTGACATTATACAAGATGGGAAACACATTTATTTTTAAGCTGACGTCCCTTCAAAATGTGATAAAGAAGCCCCTTTGCTATCTCACTACATGTAATTGGCCTCCCCTACAAGGATGAACCCTGATAAAGTTAACCAATTAGACGTGTTCATGTAACACATGGTAGTCATTTACTTGTTGCCAATGGATGTCTTCATAACTGTCCATTGGGCATATACAAGAGCAGCATTCACACTGCAAGCAAAAATGGTTGATTTTTCTTGCATTCCGGTGTTTTGTCAGAAGTTGCTGAGCAACTACAAATAAACACGACAACAAACCCCACCCCGTGACTGTGGTTTTTAAACACCAGCAGAAATTTCACAGATTTTTGCAGTGTAAATGCTTGCTCTCAAAACATTGGTGAATGAATCAGGTTTTTGGTCACGTGACTCTCCTTGCTTACTTGTGATCACGTGCACGGCAGCTTCAAGTTGCAAATGTTCACTACTTACCCCAAACGGTGAAACACTGATGGTATTTTTATGTGTTTTACCAGTAGTATAAATGAAAGTAAAAAACTTGATGTTTTTTTTTAAACATCGTTTTGGGGCTGTGTGAATGGCCCAAGGTCTGTTTTGCCACCTAGCTGCCGTTTCTATTACGTGCCTGATTACTTGCTCAAATTGGCGAGGTCTGGCAAAGCCACTACATTTTTTGAGGTATAAGGGTGTGAAAACAAGCCGCCAGTATTCATGTTTCATGTTAAATTATTTTCTGCATTCGCTCAAGCAAACAACCCAAGTTTGTACACTCTGATTCGCCAGCTTGAAACTGTAATTAGCTGTGAAATATCGAAGCCTGCTGCCACTAATGTCAACATTTTTTTGATAATTGTGTAGGGTTGGCTAGATTTGATGCGTGCTGCTAAATGCATCCACACTTGAGGATAGCTGGGGCCGGTACATCATGTTACTTAGATAATGATAGATGGGGATTTATGTATATAGAGATCGATGGAGAGACAGGATTTCCAAGATATTGATTTGTAGGATATTAGTGAAGAAGCTATATGATTGATTTAGAATATCATAATAAAGGTAAAACATGCGCACGCATACAATGTTTTATGTGAGGAATACAGATCATCAGCGATCCAGTACTACTTTCACTCTGCATTTTACCACCAAAATACCTCCCTGTCATTTGCACTAACATTTCACAGTCTTTTGAACAAAGTGAAAGTGTTTTTCATAGTTAGTAATGCCCTGGTGATGTATATTATATATTTGTGTGTGGGTGGGGCCAAGGTGAGTTTGATTGACACGTGTCAAGGGAGTAAAAATGCCAGCGATGTTCAATGCTGTTGGATGATGCTAGTATTATTGGTGGTGTTGGTTTCACTGGTGGTGATGATGGTTAGGTAGTGGACATGTGATGATGATGATGATATTGATGATGATGATGATGATGATGATGATGATGATGATGATGATGATGATGATGATGATGATGATGATGATGATGGGGATGATGATGGTGATGATGATGATGATGATGATGATGGCTATGTTGATGATGATGATCTTTGGTTATGGTTATGTCTAGGTAATGGTGTTCTGATTAAGGAGATGTCTTTCATTGATAATGATGACTATCAAAAAATGGGAAGTAAGAAAAATGACGATTACGATAGAGTGGGGATACATAAAATCATTTGAAATTATCAAGGTCATTAAATTTGAATGAATGTGAATAAATGAGCATATAATTAAAAGTTTAGATCCAATATCATGTGTAAGCTGGACCTAAACGTTATTATATAATACCTTTACCACCGACCTTGTCTCATGGTCGAGTAGATTTATAATCATTATTAGATCAAGGATGGAAATATTTGATAATTTTCTAAGCCATTCATTTTGCTGCTAATAGCCTATTTAGATTTTCACATGGGTGAATATGAAGGTCAAGGTCAATATGGATGCAGGCATCAATTATTTACACTCAAATTGATAAAAACCAGTCTTAGGCTTTTAAACCAAGTGCAAGCCAAAACACAAAAATAAAAACAACAATAACAAAGTATTTTTACCAAATTCAAGTCCATGCAGACAAAAAAAAGGACAAGTTTTTGGCTTTCTGCATGCTTGCATGAAATATCTCCGAACATTTTACTGCATTGCTATTAATAACATGCATGTCCCAGCACCACCGGTTTCAATTCACCAGCAAATTAGATCCTCCCATCTTTGTCTTAAAAATGTGCCCTTGTCTTTCATCCCTATCCAATACTTGTAGATGAATTATTAATAATCAATAAGGCATTTTGACATTTGGGTCAAGAATGGGTACACAATTATCTTTTGTCATTTCCAGGGTCTTTTGGGTGGAAAATGATCAAATCTTGGTAGAATTGAATTTAAGCAGGTGCTAGCTAGTGGGAAGGATGGTGTACGCTTAAAGGGAAATAATTTTCATTTTCATGGCAAAATTGACAAGAAAACAGTTAAATTGTTATGTTTGTAAGTCTATTATAGAATGCTAGGGAAAATCTTGTTGTAGATAAATTCGGTGGAAAGCACAGAGAATATTGATTAGTATATTCTCATTTTTTCTTCTCCACACGCATATCATATCCTTGAGATGTTTTTTTTTTTAAGAAGAAAGAATTACTTCATTTTGTTGATACACATAAATATATCCTACCAGTCAGTTTGAACTAATGGTGCATACTTAGAATATAATGTAAACTTTATTTATCTGCTCTCTAATAAGAGTGAAGTATTTGACCAGTGAACTCCGGAAATGGATGCATATTAATTTTGCCCTTTAAAAACATATTAATATACATCTCCGGACTATTTCTGAATATCCAGAAAAACTACCAAAAACTCATGATTTATTATCCTTGACTGCAATTGAAATCATTGTTCTTTTTCTTTTACTTTAAATATTGTTTAATTGATTTGATGATGAAATGTAGCCCCCTAATGATCCTATCATAGATTATCTTCTCTTGTCCAGATTTTTCACTTATATGTACCTCTATTGTCGTTAATATCACGAACAGATAATATATGATTACATGCATGTATGATTATATATGAACTATTGATATATATGACAGATTTGTCATTCATAAAAACGTGACGGTATATGCACTCAGCAGTTTCTGTTATATTATCGTAAGGCAGTTTAGACAAATAAATAAGAATATATTTATGTTAAGAGACTGAAGAAGATCATCTACCATATTGACTCGTAAATATATTTGTTTATTATTTTATTGCGTTGTTTACTTCTCTAGTGTATTTTTTCCAATTATTTGAAACACTGGAAATTTATCCCACCTCCATAAATGCATGCATTCAATATGAAACCATTTAAATACCCCTCTACACTATAGAAAAAAGGCAACAAGCAATCCGCCGCTAAGCAAAAGAATGTAAGTAAAATCCACCATGAGGGAGTCCTTTCATGAGTAACTTGCTAACCGAGTAGATTCCAGCACCCTTGACTAACATTTACGGGTACATACTAATCACCACAAAATACTTTTAATCTGACTGTTATGGTCTTAATCATATTGCTGTTCTACGTCCAAAATATTAGCTAGCTTCTTTAATGAGATATTGCTAGACAAGTATGAATACATTCAATTAACCACACAAAAACTTGTTACCCAAGTCTAACATGGGTTTTGTGTGCAGGTTTAATTTCATTCTTTATTTCCTCTATTTTTTTTGTTTGATTTTATACATTCTAACTGATCACATTTTTTTAAGGTGCTTGGCACACTTAACATTTTTTCCATCCCATCATTTGTTCCAACACTCAAACTAACTAAAATATAGGTTGATTAAAGGAAATTTAACATGGTTTATCGTAATGGTTTTAACACTCATATAGAGAGATGAAGGTTATGTCTTTGAGCCATCTTGATTTAGGTTCATGAATGTCCTTAAGGAAGGCATTTCGTTTGTTCTGCTTATTTCTACCGGGTGTATAAATGGATACCCAGGAGCAAGTTTGAATGAACATCTGAAGGCCGGTAATATGTCAACTGGCTAAACTATTTTTGAAGGGATTTGTATACGGTATAGTAACTGATCACAAGGCACTACATTATTATCTATATTGTTATAAAGCGGACATTTTCCTATTGATGTTTCTTGTTTTTTAATTGCATAACACACTAAACCATCAACTTTACCAAAGATGTTTCTTCCGGGTGTATGACTGGAAGTCTGCAAAAAGAGTGCAATTAATTGCAGCATAAAAAACACAGACAAAAGTTAAAAACATCACCATGCTCTACAGAATTGGTGTCACTTAATGTTATAACACGGTACACATTGTAATACCCATAAACCTAACTATTTTCACCTTTGTGTAATATTAACACGAGTCTTCTATCAATATTTTGTAACAAATGAAACCATCAACATTAACTAAAATATACTTTTTCATATGTACAATGAAAAGAAACTAGTTATGTGCCTTTTTCATTTTTTAAGTTCATGCAGATATTGTACCATAACATCTAAAGTGCACATTTCTTTCATAATTAATAAATTCATTTTTTTGTTAATTATACCTTGAAAGATATATACTCTCCTCTGTTAAACACATATTAGGATCATTGACAAAATTTTGGTATCACGAAACCACAGAGAGGCCTTGATGTAAAAGTTGATATGTTGAGGTAAAATAATTGCATGAACATTTGTATTTGCAAAGAAACACATTGCATATTTGAAAAGAATAGCTTTTTATACATGGGAAACCCAAACACAGCTCCCAATAACAAAGCAAAAAAGGAGAGTTTGCAATGCTGTGAGTACATAATATGTGTCAATGTATTGTAACCCATGTATTGTCAGTAATAGTCCCATATGCATTTATGTCTATCTATCGATCTAAGTTCCTTCTCCCAGTTCGTAGGTTGATTGTTACATCTTTCCATTTCACTCTATCTTCTGCCATTCTGGTACATTCTTGCAGTTTTAGTCCACTCCAGTTCTTAACATCTCTTCCCTGTTGATTCTGGGTCTCCCTCTCGGTCTAGTTCCTTCCTCTCTCCCCCCAACACATCCTTTAAAAGGATTTGGTGCCTTCTAACGTAACCATAGTATTGACAGTATGTATGTTCTTCTTTGTTCTTCAGGTGTTGTCCTTGGGCCCAGATGTCCTCCCCGAGTACAAGCTGCAGTCCCCTCGGATCCACAAATGGACCATCCTCCACTACTCGCCCTTCAAGGCGGTCTGGGACTGGGTCATCCTCCTCCTGGTCATCTACACGGCCATCATCACCCCCTACAACGCTGCCTTTCTCCTCAAGAGGGACTCCCCCACCCCGACGCCCCCTCCCAGCGATGACGCCGCCTCGGCGTCGACCACGGGTTCAAACAGCGCTGACTACAAGCAGCCGCTCACCATCATCGATCTCATAGTCGACGTCATGTTCATCATAGACATCCTCATCAATTTTCGGACGACCTACGTCAACAAGAATGACGAAGTGGTCTCGCACCCCGGAAAGATTGCTGTGCATTACTTTAAAGGCTGGTTTCTTATTGACGTGGTCGCAGCTATTCCATTTGATCTTCTCCTCTTTGGGTCAGAAAGTGATCAGGTAAGTTGTCTTTTTCTTGGTTTATTTTAAAGCCCAACTGCACTACTTATACAGTGTAGCTACTTGCGCCCTCTATATAGCAAATAATGGCTAATCGGTGCCTGTTGGTCCCCCATGATTCCCTTTTTTTAATGTTAATTGAGAGCTGATTTGATGTGATAATCACCTGTCAGTGACCTTGCGAGGAGGTGTAATCTAGTGCAGACGGGCTTTAAAACAATAATTTATGCTAAGAAGTATTGGTCTAGTGGATAAATCACTGGACTGGGATCACATGGCCCGCAGTTCTAGTCCAGCCACAGCACTATTGTCCTTTGGCAAGACATTGATCTACATCTGTCACACTCGACCCAGGTGGGATAAATGGGTACCTGGCAGGAATTAATTCCTTGAAGTGCGAGAGCACCATACAAGAACCCTCTAATATATTATTATATTTTAAGTTTAGGTGAACAACAAATGGGGAAAGGCTGAAACATGTGTATCTTTAATGATATTTGATAGATTTTGGTAAAATCAGTATTTTTGTATAGATCAAGTAGATGGGTATACAGGTGTTTAATTTCACCCTGACCCTTCAATTATATTTTTCTGATTGTCTTGTGTGTGTAGTCAGCAATGACCCTCACAGATTTCTCTTGAACCACCTGTTTCTTACAATATACCCTTTGTCCTTCACAGTGTCACTGTATATCTTTGTCTTTTTCATCAATGAGTTTTTATATACATCTCTATATGAAACATCCATCTCTGAAATTTAACCTTTTATTCTAATTATTTTATCTTGTAGTCAACAACTAGCTTATAGGCCTTCTAATAACTGCCCGTCTTTAATGGGTTTTTATATACACTTCTATATGAAACAGCCATCTCTGAAATTTAACCTTTTATTCTGTTAATTTTCTCTTGATATACTCTGTCTCTTGCAGTCAACAACTCTCATAGGCCTTTTAAAAACAGCGCGTCTTCTCCGCCTGGTGCGAGTCGCCCGGAAGCTGGACCGTTACTCGGAGTACGGGGCGGCCGTCCTCCTCCTCCTCATGGCAACCTTTGCCCTGATAGCCCACTGGCTGGCGTGCATCTGGTACGCGATCGGCTCGGCAGAGCGAGAGCAACTCGAGCATCAGATCGGGTGGCTGGATCACCTTGCCAACGAGACGCACCAGTATTACGTGGACAATGTCACCAGTAGTGGGCCCACCATCAAGTCCAAGTACATTACGGCGCTCTACTTCACGTTCAGCAGTCTCACCAGCGTCGGCTTCGGCAACGTCTCCCCGAACACCAACGCGGAGAAAATCTTCTCGATCTGTGTGATGTTGATAGGATGTAAGTTTGGAGCTAGGGTTTCACGTTTTCATTAGTTAATTAGTTGTAGCTTAGTATTTGTGAGAAAATAAGAAAATAAGTAACGAAAAGAAGGTTTATGAATAAAGAACATTAAAGCCCATCTGAACTAGTGTACAGGAGGATTAGACCACCCTGCAAGGTCACTGGACAGGTGGTTATCTCATCAACTCAGCTCTCAATTAATATAAGGAAAAGAGGATCATGGGGGACCAATGGTCACTGATTATGCATTGTTTGTTATATAGAGAGCGCAAGTAGCTATAAGTAGTGCAGTGGGCCTTTAAGCTTTATTATCATGATACACATAATGTACATTGATATGAAACTTTATGATTCTTGAACACATATACTAAATTTCAAGAAGACAATGAAGACTATTTAAATACAGTAACCTAGTGTGAGCAGGTTAATGTTCTCTGCCTGTTTCCATTGAGTATTGTTTGCCAATCAGCAGTTATAAATCGTTTCCCCTTTATCTTTTTTTTTTGGGGGGGGGGGTGGGGAGATTTTATTTGGTCATTTGTTGGGCTTGTTGCTGTGACTCGCTATGAAATGAAACAATGTTGTCACTACTAGTATCCATAATTCTGTAATTTTACCACCTCTCCATTTGCTTCTCCATTTATAGCACTCATGTATGCCAGCATCTTTGGTAATGTCTCGGCCATCATCCAGCGACTCTACTCAGGCACCGCCCGGTACCACACCCAGATGTTGAGGGTCAAAGAGTTCATCCGTTTCCATCAGATTCCGAACCCCCTACGGCAGAGATTGGAGGAGTACTTCCAGCATGCCTGGTCGTACACCAATGGCATCGACATGAACATGGTAAGTGAATAAGAATGGTGATGATGATGATGATGACAACGACGATGACAACAAAAAGAATGTATTGCTGGAGTCTAAATGAATGAAATTTGGATGAGGAGGCCGCATATTGCAATGATAGGATTAAGGTATCTGAGGAGATTGCGTGTGAGACGTGGTATTCCAGCTGGGTTTTGTAATGGGGAGAAAAGCAGTCTCCAGTCTATTTTAGATTCAGCTTCAATACAGCTTAGAATTTCTTGAATAATTCTCCCATTTGCTTCATTCTCACTACCAGATATCTTTTAGATTTCCATGCATTAGATTTTGTTTGCTTTATTGAGTTTGAGTTTGAGTTTATTTTATTTATATACGGTAAAAGCCTGAAACCGTTAAAGACTGGTTTCAATCAAGGCCGTGTAGATAAAAAGTTGTTGAAATCTGCAAGGGAGTTCTTTTTACTCTTAATAAACAGAGATTAGCTCAGTATGTGAATATTAATGTGGTATATTTTGAAAATGTATGTCCATGATGCCAATGGCAGCTCTGAGAGAAGGAGGTATGGAAAGGGAAGTAAAATATGCACAAATTGTTTTTGTTTACCCGGGCTATAATCAAGGATGCCAGTTTTCATTCTTTAGTTAAAAAGGCGTACACATTGAATGACAACATAAAATAATGAAAAATCATAGCAAAAAGCCAGTTTTAAAGAAGTCAGTTCATATAACAGCTGTCCAATCAGCATTGCTCACTCACTCACGATAAGCCCTGCCCAGTTATATTTATACACTCAGTTATGCTTTGTATGTCGACTGTCGGATGAAAACAGAACCATGATTTTTTTTGTAACGTTTCATTATGCTGTGTTCAGACTAGAAAGAAAAAAACATCTTATCATATACATGGCTATATGGTTTTTGTACAGCTATACAATGAATGTTGGCAGTATGAATGAGGGGTCAGCTGTAAGAACAGTTGCAGCAAGGAAAGGTGAAGGACTGGTGTGTTTTTGTCTCTGCACGGTGATGCAATGTTCGGGGCACTACCAGTACCACTCTGAATTTCATGAGCTTTGAGAGGGGGTTGGATTTCATCTCGTATTTGTCACGTCCCGAGTGCTCTAAGCCGGTTCTCCTCCATTTCACCTGTACCCCTGGAATGTCTGAAAGGCATGTTAGAGAGAGAGAGAGAGAGAGAGAGACACAGAGAGAGAGAGAGAGAGAGAGACAGAGAGACAGACAGACAGAGATTGAGACACTGAGTAAACATGAGTGAGAGAGAGAGAGAGAGATAGAGAGAGATGGAGAAAGAGAAAGTTAAAAGAGATGGTGGAGAACATGTTAAGGAAGATACTAAAGAAAGAAAGAGAAATCACACACTCACATGCACCCACACTCAAATGGAGACACAGGGATAGGGAGAGAGAGACAAACTGAAAGAGATACATTGTACAGCGAAAGATCAAGACAGAAAGAGACATGGACAGAGTAAAAAGAAAGAAAGAAAGAAATTTGCAGAAAAGATAGGGAGATAAACTGAGAAGGGTAAAGAAAGGAAATAAGAGGAAAGAATGGAAGGAATGAGAGCAACAAAAAAGAAAAAGCAAAAGAAAGAGGAAGCAAAATGAGATGTTTTGTTAGTTAGCTGGATATTCTTTGTGTCTTTCAACAATTTGTGGTGCTAGATATATACTTTGTAGTCATAGAAGAAGGAGAGATAAGTAAATAGAAATGAATGGGTTCCCATTGTATCTGATTTATAACAGTATCCAGTAATTTCACACTAAATAAGTTTTTACAAAAATTGGAAATGGTTGAATAGTTTGTATGAATGCAAAGTAAAATAGATGAAAGCGGAAGAGGGGTATTGACACTTGAGCAAAGAGAAGAAGAGAAGAAGAAAAGATGACAGAAATGGATAGGAGTTGGGAAGTAATGGACGTCACAGAAGTGGGGCAACGAGGAGACTGTTGAATTAGAAATCGTTAGAAGTGGGTATGAGAGCTTTTCCACAAGGGCTGACAAAATAAACACTTCTCCGGAAAAATAAAGGAAGAATTTTATAGATCTGCTGAAAGTGGCAGCTTTGCGGACTACTTTGTTTTTTCCAAGACCTGTTTTGAAAGTCATTTGAAATTCATGAACCTGGAATTGTCTTCATACCTATATAATTTGAAAGTTGCCTTCTACTTTTTAATGAGGTAATTTGAGTATTAAATTCTACATAGATGATTACAAAGCCATTTTAGGTTTGTTTGTCTTTTATTTAATTACCTACCGGTAATCATCTTTCTCTTTGCTCCCAGATCTTAAGTATCTTAAGTTTCTTCAAGCAAATCCTTAATGAATTTCGTGTTAAAAAGTTCTTTATGCAAAGCATGATTTGACCTTCACCTTTAATCTGTTTCTTTATTACCATGTCTAAGGATTGCTCCAGAAAGGCATATCTTTCTTACATTTTATATGGAAATGTACATTAAAAGAAAACCTCCATCAGATTGACTAAATCGTCTTTGATTTCTCTTTTTCTCAAGGTCTAGAAGTGTTTCCCAAACAGCTTTAAGCAAACCCTTTCTTACTCTGTCTCTTTGTTTTCTTTCATAAAGACCTAGTAAGGTGTTTTCTTTTTAATCGTTCAAGTGAAGATCTCTCCTAATTATCCTGATCTCAATTTAACTGAAACATCTTTTTTCTTCTATTTTCTATCAAGGTCCTCAAGTGTTTCCCAGAGTGTCTTCAAGCATGAGAACCTGGCAAGGTGTTTTCTTTTGACTTTTCAAAGTGTAGATCTTTCTTAATTATCCTGATCTCAACTTGACCGAAACCTCTCTTTCTCTTTTCTATCAAGGTCTTGAAGAGTTTTCCAGAGTGTCTTCAAGCGGACATTTGCCTCCACCTCAACCGCAATCTTCTCAACAACAGTCCAGCATTCAAGGGGGCCAGTCCTGGCTGCCTCAGGGCTCTCTCTATGAAGTTCAAGACCACTCACGCGCCACCGGGCGACACCCTCATCCATCGTGGGGACGTGTTGAGGGCGCTTTACTTTATTTCCAGGGGCTCCATTGAAATCCTGAGAGAAGATGTGGTCCTAGCCATTCTAGGTGAGTCAGAAATATTATGACCAAAAGTGCTTTGTATTTGCAGTGGTGTAGTCTTAAGTTAGACAATAGGTACCGTAAATCTCTGTGTATAAGGCGCACCTGTGTATAAGGCGCACCCCAATTTTGGGGAAGGAAAAAAAAAAAAAAAATAAAAAAAAAAAAATAAAAAAAAAAAAAATCGTTTTTTGTTGTTGGTGTTGTTGTTTTGTTGCCGAAAACCCACGCGGGGAAGGACCTTAATTTTACATCGAGGTGCAGTTGAAGGTGATGATTTGTGCTTGTGAACTTGTCACAAATAATAGTAACAATGTCGTTTTTAGAAGAATGTGTAAGATCATTAATGTAAATTAAAAACAAAAGAGTACATATGGTACCAATGGTGCACCTTGTGGTACACCATAATTATAGAGAAAGATATTTGAGGAATTATTGTTATAAACTACATATTTAGATCTATAAGTAAGATAACTTTCAAACCAAGATGACAGACAAATTTGAGTGTTGTTGTAGTTTCCGAGTGGTGAGTCAACACACTGATTACTGAGCTGGGAGACATTGCCAGGCATAGCGCCATAAATCGAAACTAAAAAAAAAAAAAGGCGAACCCCCGACTTTCAATTTTTTTTGGCGGCAAAAAAGTGCGCCTTATACACAGAGATTTACGGTATCAAATGTGTACCTGGTAGGATGCGACCCTTATTGTTGGTCAAACAGTTTTAAGCATCAAGTAACGCCTGGCTCGAATGCTCCCCAGGGAGTGGAGATTGTCTACACAGTCTGTGTGTGTGCGGGCAAGTATTGAACCCAATGACCGGGGTAATAGTATATCTGTAAAGTGCTTAAGAGACATTTGTGTTAAGCGCTATGTAAAAGCGGAGTATCATTATTATCATTTACAAACAGAAACTTTTATGTTTTGATATCAAATTTTCGGTTTTCTCTGTCCTTTAAAATTCTGCGGATGTGTAGTATCCGTCAAATTGTAATCCTAACTTTTGAGAGGAAGGTAATGGATTCTTGTAAAATACATTTTTTTTAAGTCATGTAGATTTACACATGTAAATGTTCATGTGTTTTGTAATAGTTGTTCAAAATACTAAATTCCATGCCACATTATTATTTTGTTGGGTCTAAAGCTATATTGATCTGTAATGTATGCACATACAAACACAATCAAATAGTACAATATTTCCTGTGTACTGAATTATTGGCTTATATCTTGTAGAGCATGCCTTCAGAAACCTATTAACTGGAGTTGTTAATTGATTTGAATACAGCAATCACTGTGTAATTGTGAGAATTTTAAAATTTATTTGTCTTGGGAATGTACTTCTGGTATATTCTCCACTACAGGCAGAATACAATTGTGTAACAAATGATAGTGACTTATCTGTGTGTTTATTGGTTACTTTCATCATCAGGTAAAGACGATGTGTTTGGGGAGAACATTTGTGAACACGAAATCGTCGGCAAGTCCAAATGCAACGTACGCGCCCTGACATACTGTGACCTCCACAAGATCCTAAGAGATGACCTTTTGGAAGTCCTGGAGATGTACCCAGAGTTTGCCGAACAGTTCACCAAGAATCTAGAAATAACCTTTGAACTCAGAGATGTAAGTCCCGCTCTGGACCGGCCTTTCCCATAAAATGCATCCAGGGGCCCGTCTTATAAAGAGTTGATATCAATCGCAACTTATTTGCGATTGATATTGATCGCAGCTATGTACATAAGAGATAGGAGACTGCAAACTTGTGATTGATTTGAGAATTTGCGATCGATTTGGATCAATTGCAACTCTTTGTAAGACAGGGCCCATACAGTGTCATGAGTGCCGGTTATCACAAATCCTGGTGATTGCGATTGGCATAATGAATAGACACCAATGAACAGGAGTATTGCAGTTTCATGTGGCTATGCTGTATTTAAAAAATGAGCTTCAAATACTACTTCTATAAAGAGTTTTGATATTCATATGCGTTCTAAAAGGGAACAGCTAAACGTCTTGTTAAATAGACTAGATAACGCGTGGAGCCCAAGTCCAAAAATATGAATTATTATAGCTGTCAAGATGTTTTGCTATAGTGCATCCATTCATACCATACGCCTGATGTCAAAACTATGATCATGATATAAATATACATATGAAATATGTGATATATGTGATATATATATGATATATATGATATATATGATATATGTAGTAATAATATGTATATAATACCTTTCTCTGAAATACATTGCTTTCTCTCTAGGAACATGCTGCATTAGGAAAAGACCCAGAACCGGAGATTAAAACTTGCAAGATTCCAGACACAGTGCTCCACGACGAAAGAGAAAAGCCAAATGATTTCAAATACACGCCAAAAAGTGAGATTGGTACAGTATCTTTACCTTCTTTGCTTAAAATCCCCTTCCTTTTTCTACTAGAAATTGATATGTTGATAGGAAAATTGTTAAGATTTGCGTTTGCACATTTCTCAGGTATTTAGGAATCAAGGAGATCTTAATTAACTTTAAATTTTACAAACTGATTAGATTTGGTGCTTTGTTTTGCTTTGTTCGATTGTTGATTTTTTAAAGGAATTTTTGTATGTTTTCCACTTGTTTTTTCAGAAGCCTTCAAATAAATGTGATATGTGCCGACAATGCACAGGTATTTAGAGTAAATTTATAAAGAAACTGTTCTTTATTATATTTTATTTTGTTCTTCTTCTTCTCCTTCTTCTTCTTTTTTTTCTTCTTTTTCTTCCTCTTCTTCTTCTTCTTCGTCTTCATCTTCGTTTTCTTCTTCTTCTTCGTCTTCGTCTTCTTCTTCGTCTTCTTCGTCTTCTTCTTCTTCTTCGTCTTCTTCTTCTTCTTCTTCTTCGTCGTCTTCTTCTTCTTCTTCTTCTTCGTCTTTGTCTTCTTCTTCGTCTTCTTCTTCTTCGTCTTCTTCGTCTTCTTCTTCTTCGTCTTCTTCGTCTTCTTCTTTTTCTTCTTCTTCTTCTTCTTCTTCTTCGTCTTCTGCTCCATATTCTTGTATTTTTCATATTATTATAACTAACTTTAGATCATAATATTTTATCAACTTGTTGTCCATCCATTACCAGGTGTCATTAATAAAGATGCTACGGCCCGGCGGATGAAATTTTCCCAGAACCAGTCGGGGAGCTCCGGTCACAACAGCTCCTTCTTCTTCTACTCCTTCTTTGACTCCTTCTTTTGCTCCATCTTCTTGTATTTTGGATATTATTATAATTAACTTTAAATTTTAATGTTTGATCAACTTGTTGTCCATCCATTACTAGGTGTCATTAATAAGGATGCCACGGCACGGCGGATGAACTTTGCGCAGAACCAGTCGGGGAGCTCCGGTCACAACAGCATCCCGACCTTGGACTCCAGCGACGACGACGAGTGCGGCAGGGGCATCCTCGAGTTCTCGCCCGACATGGCGGGGCGCGACGTTACCCCTGCCCCCGAGATCCTGCAGGGGCACGAGGAGAACCGGAGGAGCGGTGGAGGGTTGGAAGGACTAGGCGGAGGGGGTAGCAGAGGGTCCTTCAACACCATTGCAGGTATAGACTCCTGCTTTCCCTCTTTCAAGGATTGGTTGAATAGGGAGCAACAGGGCGGCGGAGGCCAGGGTAAGAGGAACAATGATGTCAAACAGCATCTTGCCTGCTCTCTAGTATATACCAAGCTGTCAATGTCTAGCTAGTTTTATTTTGTACCCACGCGCTTACCCTCTATATATATTGCACCCATAAGACTCCTTGTCGTATTTCAGAATACTTTTATATTCATTAAAGAATAACAGTTGAGTGTATGTGAAGTTTTTCATAAAGTTTGCACACACTTAGATAGATCAACGCAAAGTAGTACCCCCTTCGCCTCCTATTAAGGTTTTTTCCCCCTACTGAGTATCTTTTAACCAAGCTATAATCCTGCATGTTAGTATATTGCTTTTCCTTCCCTTATGAAAGTGTATTCCTAAATTAAGCGGTTAGATTATTGAAAACTTCACCCAGAAAAATATCTCCCTCCCCGTCTTAAAAAAAAAATTAAACCAAGGAATGATGTTATACTAAAAGATGTATCTTTTTCTCTGACCAATCTCTATTTTTGTTCTACAACACTTGATCTGGTGACAAATCCTCTGTTGCCAGTTTTTGCACTAACTGGGTTGCTAATTTCAATCAAGGATCAAACAGTGTACCAAATATGAACCCGTACCCTACCCTTAACCTAATACCAAATTGCAATGGTAACTGTAACTAAATAGCTCTGACAAAATACAGCCCAGAAAAAAATGTTTCCAATGGAATGTCGGGTCACCTCTATTCTCCAATATTTTAGCGGATTATACCGTTGTTAGTTTCTTTGAAAATTGATTTATCACTTTTCGCTAGCACCATTTCCCAGTTTTATCTTGATGGATATTGGCCAATGTCGCTCAACTCTCAGGAAATAAACTATATCTTACTATACTATTTTCAAGCTATATGAATGATGCAAATATAACCAGCACTTCCTTCCTCCTTCCACTCTTGCCAACCTTTCTCCAAACTACTCTTACATAATATATTCAATGTATATTCCTATATTTGTACGGCTACTCTTATAGCACCTAGCATTGATTGGAAGTATATACTTTAATCAGGATGATGCAAGCTGTAGTACCAAAATACAAAACCGTCTGAAAATTATCTCAAAGAATAACTTCCACATAGCTCTTTACGATTGTGATAGGATATGCTCCTGATATATTTTCAGAAGATCGTAGTAAAGGGTCAAGTAATACATTTACCATGTCCATTACAAGTCACAATCAAATTGCCACCGACTTTACATTTCATGCATGGATTTTGAATTCAAATAATTCATTTGGTAAAATATACTCATGTATATTCATACAAGTATTCTGGTTTTAATGGGAAAATGAGTGATGCAAGTCTATTTGCTGTGTGATTTGTCTGCTGAGTCTAATGCAGATCTGAATGAAAACTATTAACAAACATACATGTAGAGGAATATTTAGCATACAAATATGATAATAGAATGGTTTTATATATACATATTCTCATGCATATTCTTACTTATGTGAAATCAATGAAGCATGAAAGCATATCAATATTTCCTCTATATTCATTTGATGCCATAAAGAAACTTTTCCTTGCACTTACCTTTTCCTCGTTTTATCTTAAGCTCTACTGTCTTTCTTACCCTTTCTATCTTCAACCAAATTTTGCTTTTTTTCTATTCAATACCTTCATAGAAACTTAGATTCATCTTTGATTATCTGTCTTTTATCTGCCTTTCTTAACCTCATATAATGTAATAATTAACCTATTATAAAAACCTTTTTTTATATATTTTTCACTATATCCTTGTCATTATACAAAAAGTACTAACTTTCCTGCCCGGCCAATATTAAAAAAAAAAAAAAAAAAAGGATAAATCTAGATATGTTATATAGCTTTAGGGAATACCACCCTATCCTCCTTACTTTTAAATGTTCCCATGGAAACATCCTTGTCCCTTCAATCCCCCTTTTCATAATATGGTAATTTTTTGCTCTATACATATTTCAGTAAACGTAATATATAAAGAAAATGTAGTTTACTAAGCATGTGTTAATTATGCAAAGATATAACAGTCAGAGGAAATATATCTCCACTCGGTCTTTTCTTTATAATTCTTCCTAATAAAATATTAAGTTCCATACGATTTCTTTCCTATTTCTCCATCATTTGCACGTTACATACTTAAGTTCATTATTATCCCAAGATTAATGCAATTTGCATGGATGTGTATTGTTGTCACAATAGTTCATGTACATACATTGTATATCAAACAAATATTTATCAAATCGTTTGTATGATTTATTTTTTAACACAGTAGAGCATGTTATTAGAATGAGTAATGGTTAAGTGAAGACAAAAAAATAGACTGTATATTATTTTGAATTATCTTACATGTTCATAAGATTGAAGTATGTGCAATTGCTTGACAAGGTGCACAATATAGCCAAGATCATGTAATCATATATTTGTATCATTGCTTGCCTGCCCATATCATAATCATTTCTTCTCAATCTTTACATTTTATCAAACCTTTGAATTTTTAGTTTACTTTTGTTATTTGAACATATCATTTGGGTTTATATTCTACTTATACATCACAGATTTTAGATAGCAACATACATTGTAGATGTTTCTTTTTCTTGATCTTTACATTTTATCAAGCGTTTAAATTTTCATTTACTTTTGATATTTGAACATGTTATTTGGGTTTCTATTCCATTTATACATCAGAGATTTGAGATAGCAGCATACGTTGTAGAGGTTATGCCTGGCATAGGGAAATGCAGTTTAATGCAAACATACATGTACATGCATGTACTTCTTTATAAATGCAAAATAAGAGTTGGATGATTTTTTTCCATGCCCCTGCTATCCTCTTGTTTGTCTCTCTCTCTCTATCTCTAGATCCCCACTCTCTCTCTATATATATATCTTCCTCAGTATCTCTATCTATGCTCTTTCTCTCTCTTGTTATTTCTCTATCTTGTTCTCTCTCTCATTCTGTCTCTTGTGTTCTCTCTTTCTCTCTCTCTCTCTCTCTCTCTCTTCCTCTGTCTTTGTAATCTCCCTCTTTCGCTCTTTATTATATTATGCTACTAAGACATATGAAGTTTTCATGAACAATAATATGGAAATCATTAAGTCTACATGACACAAAATGGCATTGATATCCTGATGCAAAGCGATCTATGCAGATAATATCAAATTTCATTAAAATGACTAAAACCATTGTATTTATGCACATTAATGCAAATCAATTTGTGCAGATGTCTTCCAACTGCACCAATCTTTTTCTTAAAAGCATTTTGACATATCCCAGAGATGGAAGGGGTAGGGGGGGGGGGGTGATATAGCTAGGCAACTCTGTGATGCTGTAGACCAATTGCACATTCATCAATTTTACCCCTGGGCTTCAAGGAGGGGTTGGGGAGGGGGAGGGGGCAGCAGCTTGCTTTATACTGGCTTTAATGGCTGGAATATTGCAGTAGGTCTATGCCTGGAGACACCAATTTGACAATGTGACTATATACACGCTTAATCTTACTCCCTTTAACCCATGGCCTAATGTACCGGACGTTTCCCATAATCAGTCTATTTGGGAGTATAAAGACAATTCTTTTTTCAACTGGTTAATTAACTTTCATTTACTTTAACTTAATTTAAATTATTTTAACTATTCTATGGGGAGTAATAGAATTGTTTTTTTCAACGGGTTAATTTACTTTCATTTGCTTTAACTTAATTTAAATTACCTTTTATCTTTATCTTAATCACTGCTTATTTTCCGCACTCATAAAGAAGAAGGGACTCATCTGATTCCACTTGATATTGCACATAAAGAGAATTTATTTTTCAACGGGTTAATTTACTTTCATTTACTTTAGGTTGCTTTAAATTACTTTTTATTTTTTATCCTAATCACTGTTTATTTTCTGCACTCCTAAAGAAGAAGGGATTCACCTGATTCCACTTGATATTGCACAATCACCACCTGTCACCGTAGGACCTAGAGGTAGAATTTCATTTTATGGAAATGCATGTAACGTACCTTAACCTATCGATTGCCATGACTTTTAAATTGGTGCAATCGCGGGCTTGTCAAGTGTGCAGAATGGCACACACAGTAATCATCAATCAACAAAAGGATTGTGGTATATATTCCAAAACTTACATGAGGACCCATTTTTGGATTCTGTTTCAATGACAAGTTACAATAACTGTTATAAGCTACTGAAATCCATGCATTTAGAAATAGAAAATAAAGAGAAATGAATCCCTAGATGTTGGGATTGTGTGCTAGGTAAATTACTAATTCTGGACTTTAAATCTTGGACATGATTTGGTTTCAATTTAGGCCATTCTTGTGTGCTTTCCCGAAGAGGAGGATTCAGTAATTCCATCTCCATCAAACAGTGCCTTGAACAGAATAGTTTCAGGAATAGAGAAAACTTCTTTTTTTAAATGAATTTCTCTTTTTGAACATTAAATGAAAACTTTCTTGAAACATTTGTTTTACTTGTTTGGTAGTTAAGGCAGTTTTTAATAGATGCATTGTATGAACAATGTATCAATCAATTTTCACAGCTAAAAATGGTTAAATGAAAAACTGTAAACTCCCATCTTGAATAGAAAAAAGAGTTGATATGTGCAGGCAAGCATATTGAAGTTAAATGGTTGATTGCATCCCGATTGGATGAAAGTGCTCAGAAATACTAATTACCACATGATTTTACATTTAACATGAATGAAGATCAACAAAAGACACGTATGGAAAGAACCAAACTATAACTTCCAGATAATATGTTTCTGGAAGCAAGGTTGAATTCAGTTAGGAATGAGGTTTAATTTCTGTGACTTGGGGACAGTTTAACATACATGCAAGAGAAGGCAAGATACATGTTGCACTTGAATTGTCTTTGTATCACACTTGCTTTAATATCATTATTATTTATTTTTTAAATTTCCTGTACAGGTGCATTAGCTGGAGTCAACAATATAGTGAACGCTGTTACCTCTACAAGAGGAATAAGCCCAGAATCGTCCCCGATCATGAAGCGGAAAGCTCGTCACTATTCCAATAACCAGAATGGGAAGAACGGCCAAAGAGGGTCCCAGCAACCAGACATCATCGTAGAAGATGTGAGCAGCTTTGTGTCTAACCCAGACATCGAGAGGCGGTTAGACGACCTCCAGCGGCAGATGAGCCGCTTGGAGGTCAAAGTGACGGGCGACATGAACTCTATCTTGGACATTCTTCACAGGATGCATCAGATGTACCCGTCGCCTCCCCAGCTGCTGCCGAGTCGCGTCAGGCAGCAGCGTCCGACCCTCCCCCGCATGCGCACCGCCCCCTCCCACCCCAACACCTCGCATAGTTCCAGCTCCCCAGAGAGGAGCATCCTCAAGACCCACAGCACGGACTTCCCTGCTCCCCCGCACAGCAAGAGCAGCTCAAGGCATGCACGAACTTCGGCTCGAAGTGAGCCCTCACTGACGGGGAGCAGCGCGGTGGGACGCCCGCCCCAGGACCCCCGCGATGGAGGGGTGTCGTCGCTGGACAGTCCGGAATCGGTGGAAGACGGACCGGTCAGCAGACGGAGACCAAAGCCTCCGGAAAGCCTGATCCTGTCATCGTTGTCGGACGTCTCTGTAGATAGTCACAGTAGTATACACTCTGAGGAGGCCCCCGTCTCCTCGCCTCTCTTCACTCAACCTGGACACATACCAAAGAGCAGCTCCATGCCCGCATCGGGCTCCACCAGGATCTCATGGAATGGAGCTGAAGGAGACTCCACCACCACCAGTCCGCCAATCAGAAACACTGATGTATAGCCGACCCTAGGTCATGGTCCTAACTGACCAATCAGGAACCCTGATATAGAATGCCCAGAATCATGGTTGTAGCTGACTAAGCAGGAATGATGATGTACAGGCAACCCTAGGTCATGGTCACAACTGACCAATCAGAAACTCTGATGTATAGGCAACCCTAGGTCATGGTCACAACTGACCAATCAGAAACCCTGATGTATGTGTATAGCCAACCTGAAACATGGCCAGTCAGTCACCTAAAGTGCATGTATTGGTGAAGCAATGTAGGAACACCAAGATTTGTTTCTGTAATAGCACAACATATCTGTAATCCTGTTGGTATTTTTCACAAGCATGGTGAGAATCTGTGGTTTATGGAGCTTGCAATGAGAGGCAAAAAAAGGTGATTATTTTAATCATGTTTTTTACCATTAACTTGCTGACCTTTTTTCCCTCAATTTTTTTAATATTAAAAACAAGACAGATTGGCAGGTTGTCTGAATGCAATTAGTCGAAAGAGATAGCAAGTGTGAAATAATGGAGAAAAAAACAGATTTGTGAAGGCTTTGGCAAGAGTATGTACAATTGAGTCTTCTAGTGATATTCAGCATTCCCTCTGAGATGGAGGTTGAACTCTATTTATAATAAGGCGTAAAGAAATGACAGTTTATCTATTTGAATGTGTGTCTGTGTGACAAAAAATGCACCTGTTGTAGAGGTATATTTAAAGGCCCGAATTCACAAAGGAGGTTTGTCGACAAACTTTGGTTTTCGTACGTCATATGACGCGTTTTACGCGTTTTTTACAAACCTGGTTTGTAAAGAACAAAAGGAGGTTTGAGCTCAAACCTTGCTCTGAGCTCAAACCTTGCTTTGTGAATTTGGGCCAAAGAGTTTGAGAGCGTTCACTGTTATCGTTATGTATCCCCTACGGAGAAGGTAGCGGGATATGTGTGAGGAAATGGTTTGAACTTGCAAAATTTGATAAAAGGGCATTGATGTATCCTGCAAAAAGTGTATAAAGCTGGCGATATATAAGGAAAAGGGTTTGTGGTGAGATAAACAAAGATAGTTATGACAAATAGAGTATTTCAATGTACTTTTTCTAACGAAAAGAGAGTATATAAACGCATGTACATTGACCATGAACCTGTTATGCTCTTTGTATAATAGAAAAAGGGTTAAACCACACATTAACATTATGTCAGTGCAAAAGGTGGAAAAAAGAACAAAGTACAGAGTAAGCCAATAAATGGTGACAGGGGGAGGCAAAGATTCAGCAAGTTTTCAAGTCATTTTATTGTCAGTGTTTTGAAAAGTTTCAGAATGATGGTTTACTTAAAAGTTGTATTGTCAAAAGAAATGAATGGTTTATGCAGAAATTAGAAAGAGGAGAGGAGATTTAAAATGTAGGTTATTGCGTAGATATCATGAATTAAAATTTAATTGAAAGATCTAAAGGAACACCTTTTTAAAGATGACATGTTTTTTAATTCAAGTGATGCAATTGGTGCATGTAAGTGGCAGAAATATTTGTAGGAATGAATAATACATCATTAGTACTATGATAATGCAACTTCATGTAATTTGTTATGAGAAAGAATGGCCCTTTGTTCAGTATAGATCCACCATTTTTATGATAAAACCATAGGTCCAAAAGAGCTTTAATAGTTTTAATTAACTGATTGTTTCAACAAAGTTATCATGTCTGCATGTGTCATTTTAAATGTGATTTGATCCATGCGTCTTTCGTAGTAGCATTTAGTTGTTGCTTTTTTTTTAGTAGTGGAGGTTTTTAAGAGATGTAGTCATTTTTTATAGCATAGTGACTTTTCAAACTAGATGGAAGACTTCTTATTACTAGCCATGCCATACTTTTTCCCATTCAGAAATGATAACAATTCAGAGAAATAGGTGTTGAAAACATTCCTTGCACGTTTTATCTGTTACTTGTTTTTATGTGTTTATTAGAGTTATTATTCTGTTCCTAATACATGTCGTAAACATAAAACAAATACCGGCACGATTTAAACTGGTGATCCCTTTCTCAACAACAAAAATGCAGCATAGTGTTAGGGATAATACAAAAGAACACTGCCAATCGAGATATACTAGTATATATCCCTTAAATAATATAATATTCATGGTTGATTTACTAACACATAATACTTGAATTTTCTCAGTGTTAATTCTCTAAGAAAGTGGGATTATGTTCTTAAACTCACAGTGGCTGAAACAACAATGCTGAAATGATATATTCTAGTTTTGCCTTGTATAAAAAGCCTGCTCTGTGCAAGATGCAATGAAGATATATTTCATCATCATTTGATTGCTTCAAATATTATTGAGATGTCATGCACATGTAAAGTGGCCTGACTTGAATGTTCTCCATATATCATGTCTGTATTACACTACATTTTATTAAGCCGTGCATCATGAAAGAACTATGTATTTTGATGTACAAGTACATTACATGTACATGTATATACTTGTTTAACAAGAAAAAGGTTGGATCTGTGTGTATTTTATTGGATCAGTGCACTCCTTGCACTTACATGTCTCATGTTCAGAGCACATACATTGCATAAGGGAGCACTGACATAGATAATGCGACGTAACACTAGTAATTCTCAATTTTCTCAGTAAAAAAGAATGATATGCACTTGATATATTTTAAAAAGCTGACATGTATGTAACAAATGTGCAATGCAGTTTTCGCTGGGCATTTTGCTACACATGTGCTGAACAGCTACAGTATATCATGATTGAAATATAAATGTATCTTTTTCAATCGTGAATAAAGATATTTTAACTACGTGTAGCTTGGCGAAAAGTATAATAGCTTTTGTCTTTGATTTCTTGAATAAGAATATGAAGAAGAAAAAAACAAACATATATCACTACAGTTTGTACCATCCTGCTACGGACAAGCTATACTTAGTTTTATTATGTTACAATTCTATCAGTCATTACAAGAAATGTATCCACATTTTGTGATGTATTGCTAAAAATAATTTTAATCCCTCCCTAGACATCCTGAAAAAATATATAACATATTTGAGTGAGATAGAACCTAGTATATAACAATGAATTCTCATTGAGATTAGAAATACAGGCCAAATATTTTCTCCTTGGAATTTTCTATACCACATATAGTTACATTTTTCAATTTTAGTATATCTGCAATACCTTTCTATTTGACCTTCTATATGTTTCTGAGGAAATATATAACACTTTATCTCTACTCTCCTGAGGCTGTTTTTATCTATCCTTTAGCTACGATTCAATGATCAGGAGATATATTTGTCTTTACACTTTATATACACAATGTCAGGTAGATAGCTTTGTCCTTCTTCCAGATTCTGAAAAGAGAATTTGTTAGACAATAAAATATGCCTACTAGCTTATTCCAACCTATCACTTCTTTTCATGAAAAATAATATAAAATTATGGACATGTTTATCCTTCATTATACCATGTTTCAATCTGGATTTCAGTGCATATTTATCTTCAGTAATCATTTTTTTTTTTAATCAAGCATTACAAATTCTGTATGCATTGCATATATACGTGTAACTATATCAACCATTGATACAAGCAATTTTGTAATATTATATAAAGTGTGTGATATTTTGCTATTGGCAGGAAGAGGTTGTTTCATATTGTATATTATGTATTTGGAATACATGTTTTAATTAATGTCAACACAATATTTAAGCACAGTATTGCAATGTAGCATCTTATAAACCAGTTTCTTTTTATTTTGTTAGAATGATTATATCAACCATATGCAAATGTATGGAAAATGTGATCAGGGTGAATTGATGCAGGACAAAATTTCATAAGTATTTTCTTGTGGTAGATCAAATTCAGAAAGGGTATGATAGTCTGAGGTTCTGAAAACCTGTCTTGAGAATACACAAGTTGATAAACATATTCATTCATCTTTATCATAAGCTGTGCCATTACTTTTATCATTGATCATTGATCATCATCATCATCATCACCACCACCACCACCACCACCACCACCACCACCACCACCACCACCACCACCACCACCACCATTGTCATCATCATCATTATCTTCATCTCCACTGCCATCTTCATCATCATAATCACCACCATTTTCATCTTCCCAATCATTATCATCGTCATTACCATCACACCACTGATATCACCCTTTACTAATCTATTTGCTATAGCGAAATTGAGGTAAAGGTAATGAGGCTAGGGGAAATAACCTACAAAATTACCAACAATTATTCACAGGGTAATGTTGAAAAATTACAGCTTTTAGGAAAATATAATTTGGGAAAGATATTGGGATTGTAAATATCATTCTACCATTAATACAAAAAGAAAAAAGATCTTTAAAAACATGGAAAAGACCTACCTAGATACAATTTTGGACAGTAAGAATTAAAATGGTGTCAGCAATGTTTCTTTCAAATATTGGAATAAATATGATTTTTCGGCCCCCCCTCCCCCCCCCCCCCCTCCCCCAAAAAAAAAAAAAAAAAAATAAGCTGCTGTTGTGGAAGACTGTTCTTTGCTTAAAACCCTTTGCAAGTGGTTGATGACATCTTTCTTTCTCTTCAGTTGAATACCTCAATATTATCAATGAGCATCATTCAGAAGCAAATTTGTTTTTCTAAACCATATACTTATGAATATCTTTTATAGCAAAATGGAACCAATATATCAAGTGTGATTCTAAAAATTACGTCATATTATTACAGAGACAAACTATTATCAATTTTCTACTCTATGTATAGAATAGCCACCTGATAAACTGCGGGAAATGTGCTAAAGTAGCTTGTATATGCAGTTATATTTGTTATAACTGGATGAACTTTATATAGTCCCGAATTAAGAACATATAGCCGTTCATTCGTTGTGGATGCCTGAAATCTTGGGCTTGTTTTTTTATAAAAGCCTGTTATCAATAACAAGTTGCAATCACTGTGACAAGCTACTGAAATTGTTCAATATGATTGGTTGAGAGCAAATTTGTCGTAGAAATTAAGCATTCGTTATTGATAACAAGTTCGATGAAACAGGGTCCTGATTGTGCAGCAAAAGGAGGTACAGTCAAGATGGAACATTTTGTCATAACTTATATTGCCGTCACACCAACGAGACTGACACAACACCAATATCAGACCGAACATCACATTACATTGCCTTCAAGAGCAACAATGAATTGGTCGGTTTGAAGGCGTTGTGGAGTTGGATGGTGGTGTGACAGAGTTATTACTGTGATAATCACCATTTTTTTAAAGAGCATTATGAATTTAGGTACAATTTCCTATATCTTACAGTACCAGTAATTCTACAGGTGTATTTATGTACTTATAACATTTTTGTATTATAATTATTGAACCAGGCCTAAGATTGCTTGAAATGAGAACCCTGATCGCAACCAAAGTTATTTTTTCGGATGCCTATGCAAAATTTAGTTACAATGCAGGTTACTTTGTTACAATTAATTGTATTGTGCATTAGTAAATTGTAAATTCTAATGTGTTTGTTTCTTTTGGTATATTGTCCTATTTCAGCCTATTTTTTGTATTTTCTAGAATTTAGGCATTTAAATTTGATCTACAGTTATAGAATATAGTGTTTCTTTAATCAAGTGCTGTATAAACGTGCTTCATATAAATCATGATGTATTATTAAAATTAATTTCAATTTCCGAAAGATAGGGTGAAATTGTAAAACAACAAATATATGAATATCATGAACAAATAGTGTATTTGAAAAAGGCAAAGTGTACCCTACTCCTACCCTATTACCTACGTGAATCAGGCAGTCCCTGTATTATAACCTTTAGGGATGGGTTACTCTGTAGTTAAAAGGTTAAGATTTAATTAGAATGTTACAATCCGTCTTTCATTTCAGAAGTTAGATAATGTTGTTTTCATAGTTTATTAGCATCGAGTCCCTTCACCCTCAAACCCCAATGTCGATATTCTTGAAAGCGAACTAACTTTAGTCCAGGTCTAACTTACTTGTGCTTTAGGGCTAGTCCTGTACATGTTTTACTTGTAAGGGTATCAATAGATTGGTCTTCTGAAATTCAGGTAGAGCATATAATAATACCACTGAATTTTTGTCATATTTTGTGTAATATATAATTTAATCTGTAAGGTGTTGTGAATAATAAGATGGACATTTAAATCGTGGTCGAATTGTACTAAGATTAACAGCTGCATTCAGCATACTCGGTTAAAAAAATATGCTAAATATAAGCATAATGAAAACAATTTTTTTTACTTTAGAACACAAAGTTTAAAAAACTTATCTTTCTGTCACAAATGATTGTTTTGTCTGTGTGTTTGGGCATTTTGTCTGTGTGATTGTGCAATCGTGTCTTGCCCGTAATTGATAAAGTGGTATTAATTTGAATTTAGGAGTTGTTCATCATTGTCACATGTTCAGTGCAATGTCACCTTGTTATGTTTCTTTGATCTTGTTGTAATATTTTTGCCATGCAAAACCCTTAATTTTGTCTAGTTTTATCTGAAGTGCTTTTGATTTCGTAAAACTGCTATTTGTATCATTACATTCCCTCAGCACCCCTGAATAAAAGTAGATCAGTCCGTTTGTTTATTGATATTTTATTGATGTGTTCTAATAAGAACCATCCCATTTTCTGTTACGGGGATAAGGGGGGGGGGGGGGGTCCTAAGAAAGATCACTGTAGTGTGTAGTTGTCTGGGAGTTTATTTCAAGTTTTTCAACATTTCATCAAGAAGTGATGTTTTATATTTGTATGAAGGATATTGTCATTCATTATGAGGCAATCTATTCTATTGGAATCAACTATGTCTGCTACATAGTACATTCTTATCTCTGCCATAATAATCTGTTTTCAAGTTTGTATTTTTATTGTCATTCGGAGGATTGTCAGTGTAAGATGAGAGAACGTATGGCACTTCCATTTATCTATTGCATAACTTAAACTAGCCACATGCAATTTTTTAAATGAAAGAAACAGAGCGAGAGTGAGCGAGAAGCAAATTTTACTGTACAGCTTGTATATAAATATTACGTATGACGTGTATTGTAATTATGTGCTTCATTCGATTGTATATCAAAGCAATTTAATGATAACAAAATGTTACCAAGGTTTTCTCTTTAATATGGTAGAGAGTAAAAATGCAAGCGTTTTTACACAATCTCATGTTTCATCTGGTATTTCTTGCTTGTACTTTAGTTTACTTGGGCAGTAAGGCCAAATAACAAAATGAAGTGTTTCATGTCCCGCCCGCCTCCTATTTGGCCGCCACCTCCTTTCTTATTTTACTACATGTATTTACTATTCAGGAAAAAAAAGAAAAAAAGAAAAAGCCTGTGATATACATTTTGTTTAGAAAGCTTCTAAAGTGATATAAATCATTTGTTTTGTCAAACATTGGATCAGTATACTCGCATAGCACAATATCTGTGAATAAATAGGCTTGGCAGTATCTGTGAATAAATAGGCTTGGCCAGCTTTAAGTAGCATGGCAGCCATCTTGAAAAAATTGCAAACAAAATGCAAAATAATTAAAATAGTAATGCTCTACCTCCTCCTTCTTTGTTTAAATTCGGACGAGAAACACATTATTTTTGTTATTTGGCCTAATAGAAGAGAGTTGCTTGTATGGGGGGGGGGGGGGGGGGGGGACATGTTGTGGTTGCTGGATGAAAAGAAGATTGAAGGGTGGAGAAATATATGTGATAGAGAGAAGGATAAATATATGATGGACACACAAACAGAAGGAGTGAAGTGTTAAGTGTAACATCACAATTTCCAATACAAAGCAGTCTTTCAGTGCAGGACTTGTTTATTCATACAAATTCATAATGATCATACACACAAACAGAAGGAGTAAAGAGTTAAGTGTAACATCACTATTTCCCAATACAAAGCAGTCTTTCAGTGCAGGACTTGTTTATTCATACCATTTTATAATGATTATAACATGACAAAATTTTCTCAAGAAAATTAATTAAGGTAAAATATGATTCGTGCCACTGAGAGGAAAAAACCTTCAAATCTTTCTCTATGTGCTTCTACGAAGGGGTGCCTAGGTGCTATGTTATATTAATATTTATAAGTAAATCGATAACAAAAAACATCACGTTCTATGATACAAAACAATGACAACAAACATGACATACAGTGTACTTATGCCTCGTGCATCTGTGCTTCATTGTTTAAAATGATGCAACGTTTGTAGGCTTTCACAGAACTTTGTTTCAACGCACAGGATAACCTTTAACTATAGACAGCCTACTAAATTATTGTCTCATGATATATAAGTTCTCTCTGCTCAGTATTGTCCAGTGCGCCATATCACACGCGTAAGGAGCGTAAGGTGTTTACCTCGAATAGTGATTGAAAACTCACAAGGTTACTAAACCAAAATGCGAGAAAAAAAAACATGAGATGATAAATATCAAAGACATTGATAGCAGACCTTCATAAAAAAGATAACATCCCAAATAAACTTTATCCATTTTGTATCACTCAATGAGAAGTTGACATTGAACAAGAGAGGCGAATGAAGTCAAGATTGTAATCATCAAAACGAAGAGATAATCATAAACTTGCTTGTAATAAGCATTTCCTTGAGTTTGACTTGATATTGACACTTTTTGTTTTCAACTACATGAGCGATTGTTTTTGGAATGAGATAACACAAACATAATGGCGTTGCCTCAGCCAAACTTGGTACAAGAGGATT